>CM032453.1:6335743-6501903 GCA_019049505.1 Pachyrhynchus sulphureomaculatus | reverse complement strand
TTGTTGTTGATTATTACAATGATTATAAACAATATAAGTATTAAAGTAATTTGTTTGGAGTTGATAGCAGAATTTTCTCATTGTAAATGCAAATACATGTTGGGTGCGCCCAAAAAAAGAGATTTTTTTTGGGCGCACTGGATTTTACTAATTGTTTTGAATTATTTTTAAGGGTTTACCCTATTTTAGGCAGAAAACCTCTGCTATATACAATAAAGTCATAAAAATGTAAATGAGGTTCATCGGTAGCACAGCCGTCCGAGCGTAACCTGCCTTTAGTGTTTAATAAGTAAAGTTATATGAGAAATATAAGATTTATTATGAAAATTTTTTTATTGTATAGATCACTATGCATATATACAAATTCACGATATGTAAGTACAGTACAATCCCGTTATTTATCCGAATCGCAATTATCTGAAATCCGACTTATCCGAAATAAACTATTAAAAAGCAAATTGTATTACCCATTAAACGAAAAATCCCCATTATTTCGAAACAGACGATGAGTGGTTTTCTTTAACGCGTCGGGGGCCCGACGTCTAGAATTTCATCGCTGTCTATGTTTTGGTAAGTCGACGAGTGTACTCTATTACGCAGAGTAATAGTTCCGTTCATAATAATAGCGTCATAATAATAAAGCGTACGTGTTGTTTTAGAGAAACTTGAAGCAATTTAATGTTTAGATAATGGTGAACTTCTTAAAAGTATAGCGAAGGATTTAGGTGTAGCCGTGAGTACTGTTTCAGAGTGGAGAAAAAAGTCGCGGAAAAACTTGAAAAATGGTGTAGTGTTTTTATTCATCGCCCACACAGGAATACCCGAACAAAAATGAAAGCGAAGTGAATTTTTCCAAAATGTGGGTGATTCATTTATTTTCAATCGAAAGTTTTGGGAAGAGTGTCGGCGCTGATGTATCTGCTGCAAAAAAATTTGCAGTGAATTTTGAGCAGCTTATGAAAGAACCTGGTTTACAACCAAACCAAATCTATAATTGTGATGAAACAGTCTTGAACTACAAAATGTTGCTGGCAAATACCCTAGCTTCAAAAACGGCAAGCTGGAGCACCTGGTTATAAACGTAGCAAAGAACGTATTACTGTTCTTGCATGCCGTAATGCTTCTGGAAGACAGACAACTCCCATTATTATGTATTGGTAAGTCAGTAAATCCACGAATCTTTAAGAATATTTGCAATGCCTGTTTTGTATAAAAATCAAAACAATGCCTGGATAAAAGCGACTCTATTTAAAGACTAGTTTTTTGGAGGTTTTGTTCCCAAAGTGGAAATTTTTTTTAAAAGAACATGGATATCCTAGAATATGTATTCTGTTACCAGATAACGCCCCCACTTATCCAAGTGCGGAGCAACTTGAAAGTGGGGAAATAAAAGCAGCGTTTTTGCCTCCTGCTGTAACTTCTCTCATTCAGTCCTATGGATCAGGGTGTACTGGAAAATTTAAAACGCAATTACAGGCGTTTGTTATTGGAGCATATTTTAGAAGAAGTAGATGAAGGTGGCAATCTTACTGATTGTCTAAAAAAGATAAATTTGAAAAAATGTTATATATATTGGATAGCTTCAGCCTGGAATCAAGTAAAGAGTAGTACTCTGGAAAAATCTTGGTCAAAATTTATTCCACAAGAGGAGAGACATTACTCAGAGACAGAAACAGAAGATAATGAAAGTTTACATCAAATTATTACAAGAATATCAGGATGTGAAAGTGTTACGGAAACCGATGTTTGTGAATGTTTAAACAGTGATAGTGTGGAAGATGAAATGACTGACCAAGAATTAATTAAAAGTGTAATGCAAAAATGCTAATAAAATAGACAGTGATGACGATCATGATAACGAAGTAGAAGCCACTGGCAATATTTCAGTAAAAATGTCACATTCAAAAGGACTAGAGGCACTAGAAAACACGTTTACTTATGTAGAACAACAAGAAAATGCAACCCCCGCGGACGTTTTGCTTATCAAACGTTGGAGAAACATTGCAGCCAAAAACAGAACTAACGCAGAACGAGTGCAGTTAAAAATTACCTCATTTTTAAGACATTGAAGTTAAGAATGAAACTGTTTTATTTTCGATTTTCCGTACATATACATAAAATAAGTAAACTAATTGTTCTATTCATTGTTTTAATAAATACCTATGTACGTAATAGCATATCGTATAAATGCTTTTAAGTCAATCTGCAATGTTGTATTCATTCTAAACTTTTACTTTATAAAAAAATTCGGATTAACCGAAATTTCGATATCTGAAATCACTTTGGCCCATATTATTTCGGATAATCGAGATTCTACTGTACTTTATTTATAATCAAAAACAATCATCATCTTCAAAATCTAGAGACTCGACTTCTCTTAAATCCTAATTATTAAAAGTATATAATATCCGTCTTCAGTGGTATATCGTTGATTTTGTTGAGAGGAGGCAAAATTTTAGCAACATCAATGGAACAATTATTGAACTAATGATCAAAGAGTTTATTATATCTAAAACTAGCCGTGCCCGCGGCTCCGCTCGCGTGGACTTGATTCACCTTTATCGTCACTGCTTATTCGTTATGTTTATATTATTATATAGCTCAAGTGGCCTTAGAGGCCCATGGCTTGGTTGCATACTTGTCTCCACTTCTTTTTGTCTCCTGTTAGCTTTTCCCAGTGCGGATTCCATCAACTCGGATCTTGCTTTACTGCCTGAATCCATGTAGATCGAGGTCTACCCTTGCCTCTTCTTCCAACCACTCCTCTTATTAGGGCTTGCTTTGCCTGTCTTTCTTCCTTTATCCTTGCCACGTGTGCCAACCATCCTAATCGCTGGCTTATTATGATTTGGCTTATACGGCGTTTCGTATATAGACATTTTAATTCGTAGTTTGTTCTTCTTCTCCACAGTCCCTCTTCTTTCCTTCCTTCGTAGATTCTTCTGAAAGTTTTCCTTTCCCACACCTCCAACGTCTCCTTTTCTCTTGCATTCAGTTTCCACGTTTCGCATCTATATGTCACTGTGGGTCTGACAACTGTCGTATACTCGTATTCTTTCTTTTGCTTTTCTTGATACATTCTTTGACTTCAATATTGGATTCATTGCCCCCACACATCTCTGTCCTTTCGCTATTCTTTCTTGTATCTCCGTCCTTTCTTGTCCACTCTCTGTTATTGTTACTCCCAGATAATTAAATTTGTCTACTTTTTCAAACATATATCTTTTCCCTAAGTTGTTTATTATATCTAAACTTTGTTTTTTTTATTATCCTTCTTCTTTGTAATTTCCATGTATTTTGTTTTTTTTCCTCATTTATCTTTAGTCCTCTCATCCTTCCCCTTTCTTCTATCCTACTTATGGTTTTTTGAGGTTCTCTTTTGCTCTTGCAATCACTGCTACATCATCGGCATAGGCCAAGCATTGGCAGGTTTGTTGGTATATCGTTCCATTTGTTTTTATTTCTGACTCCCGGATTATCTTCTCTAGTACCAAATTAAATAGACATGTTGACACTGGTTCCCCCTGTCTTAATTCCTCTTTTCACCTTAAACTTGTCTGATACCTTGCCCTCAACCAACACTCTATTTTCTGTGTCATTCAGGGTCATTCTCACCATGCGAATCAATTTACTTGGAATTTTTAGTTCTTCCATTATCTTGTAGAGTCCTTCTCTATTTACAGAGTCATATGCTTCTCTGAAATCCACAGAGACCAAATGTAGTGCCAAATTTTGTTCTAAGCTATTGGATTTGCTTAATCGAAAATATCTGGTCTGTAACCGATCTATTTTTTCTGAATCCACACTGGTACTCTCCCAGAATAGACTCGGCTTTCTCTGCTAGTCTGTTTTTGATAGTCAATACTACTATCTTGTACACGATATCCAGTAAGGGTATTGGTCTATAATTAGCGCCTATAGTTTTTTTCTCCTTTTTTGTATATTGGACAAATGAGCGACTCTCTCCAGCTCACTGGCATCTTTTCTGTTTCCCATATTTCTTGCACCAACCGGAATATTTAATTTTCCAGATCTACTCCTCCAGCTTTTATCAGTTCTACAATTTCCACCCGGGGCCTTATTTTTTTTGGGTTCTGCGTATTTCTCTTATTTTTTCTTTGCAGGGTTTATTTCTCTCCTCCTGCCCTTCAGTTAATTTTGCTTCCTATTTCTCATTCAACTCATTTTCATCTCCATTTAGTGTTTCTTTAAAGTATTCCCCCATCTATTCAGTCTTTCTACGAAGCTTACTGCTATACTTCCGTCTTTTTTCCTACATATTAGCATTTTGTCTGTGTTTATTCCCTTTGTATTTTATAAAAAAAAACACGTAAATCGGATTAGTGGTTCTTGAGTGCTAAGCGCAGTAATGGATAGACAGACAGACAGAGAGACGTTACGTTTTATATATATTATAGATTTTTTTGACATATATTAAATTAAGAATTAAAAAAAATCACGTAAATCGGATGAGTGGTTCTCGAATGATAAGCACACTAACGGACAGACAGACATACAGAGAGACGTTGCGTTTTATATATATATTATATAGATTATTATTATTATTACATAACCTGGTCAGAGAACATATGTATGAATTTAAAAAATCACGTAAATCGGATAAGTGGTTCTCGCCTGATAAACGCTTTAATGGACAGACAGACAGACAGAGAGACATTGCATTTTATATATATTATAGATTATAGATATTTCTCTGCTACATAATATTGTTCCAAATTTATTGGTTTAGGCTGTGTACTGCAAAGGAACGCGCTAGCGCAAAACTTTTTTCCGACTTCATTCACTATTATCGTCACTGCTCATTCCCTATGCTACCTATCGTAATAAAATATAGCCTATAACCTGGCCAGAGAACATATGTATGTTTTAAAAAAAAAGTACGTAAATCGGATAAGTGATTCTCCAGTTATAAGCGCACTAACGGACAGACAGACAGACAGACAGAGAGACGTTGCATTTTATATATATTATAGATAACTGGAAATTATATGAATTTATTATTATCTCAATAGACATATTTGTTATAAAACAAATTAAAATAACTAATAAACATAAAATTTATTATATAAATTTGATTTGTTCGATAGTTTCCTTGTAATTATTATAATAAACATATTATATTACAATAAAAAGCCTCAAGATATTCATTCTTTAACCTAATAGCCCATTCTACTTATCATAACTTTAAATATTAATCGGTAGAAGCCATCAATTTATCGTATATGTGAGCGAATCTTTTTAGGTCCGTAGTAGGTATCTGCATTAAAACTGGCGAATCTTGTAACATACTTGCCTATATTTAGACTTAACTAATGTTTGAAAGTACATAAATGCATGGAATGTGCAATAATCTCTAGAAACATAAGTAATTTATTATATTGGTCATGATAAATGGAGGTTTATGGTTAAAAAACATATTTGCGGCAGTCTCATATATCATAAAAGGTAATACGATGATAAAAAAGTAACAGTAAACGTGCTGTTTTATGTAAAACATATGCTTTTTCTGAAAGGTCTTTGAAAATTATTGCAACCTGAAGCGATTAGTTCTTTTTTTCACATCTGCTTAATCAGAAAACATCCATAAAACAATGAAAATGTCTATGTACCAGTTTATTTTAAAAACGAATGGTATAGCCCAGGGGTCGGCAACCTATGGCACGTGTGCCATCTCTGACACGCCAAGCAATTTTGAATGGCACGCGTACCTATTCAAAGTTTACACATTAATTCTGTAATCTGTGACATGTTTCGAAATTAAGTAAATAATCGAAGACAGTATTACTTTAACGATACAAACAAAAACGATATATTATATAAGTCACTAGGTATTATTACCAAAAACTACAAAATATATATTTTGTAATTTATAATTTTACTGAATGCATTGGTTTGGCTTTAATTTCGGCAAGTATTAAAGACGGCAAGCCTCAAAATATAAGCCTAGGCAAAAACACAAATAAACGTCCTCAATTCAGATCAAAAGAGCCGCTATAAGGCGGTTTTTGTTTTGACTTGACTTCAATCGTTCCGACGCGCGCCGCAACTCTTTTTATATTTTGCCGAACTTTAGTTTTTGTTAGATTTAACTTCTAGGCGGCCCTTTGATTGCAATGGGTGCGTTGTAGATAATAATTTTTGTTCTAAGAAATTTAATAAACGTAATTATTGGAATTTTCTGGAAACATTATTTTGCTATATATATCAAGCGGCTACACGTTTGGATCATTTAGTATAGAAGTAACATTCGTTCCAGTCAATAGTCGTCGAAAAGTTTAAAAATTAAAATTACGTTGCGTTATGGCCGCGAAGAAACAGAAGGTAGACATTGCAGGGAACTACAAGAGGAGAGGATATATTTTCAGAATTTGTTAAACATTTTGAAAAGCGGAACATTTATTTAAATAAAATTTTTTGCGTAACGACAGATGGCGCTCCTGCTATAATCGGGAGACATAAAGGATTTGTTTCCCTTCTTATTGAACGCATGGGTCGATCAGTTTTGAATTTTCATTGCATAATTCACCAAGAGAGTTTGTGCGCTAAAATCTCTGCTGGAAGTTAAAATCCGTGATGGATAGGGTGGTTAAAATAGTTAACTACATTGTCGGTCGTTCTTCACTGATCCATAGACAATTTAAGGCATTTCTGCAGGAATTAGAAAGTGCATATTCAGATATACCATTGCACAATAATGTGCGCTGGCTCAGCCGTGGTACAAGTGCTCTCTAGATTTGTGCAATGTCTGGGCGAAATTAAATCGTTTTTGTTGGAAAAAAATCAAGTGGATACTTATCCTGAACTAGAAGATAAGAACTGGATCTGTATGTTAATGTTTCTTACAGATATTACAAACCATCTCAGTGAACTCAACTTAAAGTTACAAGGTTCAGGCAAAACAGTTCTGGATTTATACGAATCCTGGAAATCATTCAAATTAAAAATAGATTTATTTATCAGCGATATTACTACAAACACATATAAATATTTTCCAAATTTAAAAACTTATATATCCAGTGTCGACAGTGTAGAATTAAGAAGGGTATTAGAAGGTGATTGCCAGAACCATTCAAACGAGATACTCAGTTGTTGGATGAGTTTACCAGAGAAATTTATTACAGCTTTCGGATCATCCTATATCTGTGAACAACTTTTTTCCCATATGTGAGTGATTTAAACCCGTACCGAAGCAGGCTGACAACAGACAACTCGGAAGCATGTGTGACACTGAAAATAACCAGACATGAACCGGATATAAGAAAACTCTCTAAAGAACTTCAAGCACAGGGTTCACATTAGGTCCTAGGACTAGTATAATAAAATTATTTGTTAAATGTTAAAATTTTTTGTAATTAAACTTTCTAAAAGCAATATTTTAAGTTAATTTAAGTTAATTTTTGTTAATTTTAGTTGTAGTAAGTACCTATGTCGGCACGCAAAATGTTTTATGGATGAAAACTGTCACCCCTTAGTTAAAAGGTTGCCGACCCCTGGTATAGCCTGTCCTAAAATATAAGATCCTGATTTTTGCGTTTTAAGTGGGCAATATAAAAATTCTGACCTTTTGTTTATAATAGGTTGCAGAGATGGACTTAAGAATTTTATTCCTTAATGCAAATAAATAACATTATAATATTTATAGATGCTTGTAAAAACAAATGGATAAGAAGTACAAATATACAGTTTGAATGAATGGGGTTTACAAGAGGGGACATATTGTATAAATAAAAATATATTTTAACTTAAGTCTAATTCGGTTTCACTATCACTGTCATCAGCTGAGGTAATTATCAGTGGTTTTATATTATTTACATAAATATATGAATCTTCATCTTTAACAACTGAATGGAATTCTTCCAGCTTTCACAAGGTATATCATTTATTACTTTTTTTAGAAACTCCCTTTTAGCCTTTGTCCCACCCCTTTAACCCCCCTATGTATGACTATGATTATACTTTGTTAATTATGGCAATCAATAGACGACTTCGTTAAATAACAGTAAGATGTTAGTTTTACTATGTATTTTTGGTTGCCTATCATTAGGTTAACTATAATATTGCATGTCTAATAGTTTATATATATTAATGCTTTGAGTGATAAATAAAGTTTAAATTCATTCATTCTTTCCTGTATTGAGTCCTTTACGAATTTTACGTTGCACCTGCTGCAATCCTGATACAATGATTCTGTCGAAATTAATTGTGACTTATTTCTTAGGGAAAGTAAAAAGAAGTAAGTAATGTGTTGAAAGGAAAAATGTGTATAAATGGGAATATCTTTTTAATAAGTATATAAAACTACCGTTTTTAGTTTTTCGTGATCTAGAGAAAAGAGGAAATGAAAAAATCTCGATTTCTTCAGGCATATGATATTTAAGGAAAACAAAACAGTGTGTCCCATTTTCTCAGCCATACTATCACAAACATATTTCTTTTTCAATTTATAGTCTTTCAAAACTTCCAAAAGATCACTCTTTTTATAACTAAGGTCAAAATAAATGTCATTTTCTAACATATATTTCTGTATGTCCGATTTGGTGTTTGCTGCATTAGGAACCTTATTTAGTAGGCGACTATGGTAACTTGCATTGTCGATAACTATAACACTTCGTTCAGGAACATTTGGCAAAAGGGAATTTTGAAACCAATTTTCAAATTCTGCGGTTGTATCTTCGTGATAGTACAAAATCTTTTATGTTTTTTGCTGATAATAGTAGACAATTTGAAACCCATCCTTTTTTAGATCCAGCATGCAAAATAGTTATTCGTTTACTTTATTTGAAGATGCGTTAGTCTGACATTTTGTACTGCTGTCAACCCCCCCTTTTTGCACAGTATCATTGGTATCGAACCATGTTTCGTCAAGGTAAATTATTGGCCAATTCTCTGATCGATACTTTTTAATTTCTTGTAAATAAGTATGTCGCAAGATTCGTAATCTTTGTGACTCCATCACTACGTGCCTTTTGTTGATTTTTCGGAACGTGAATCCCATTCTTAAGAGAATTCTGTGAAGGTTTGATGGGCCACAATGTATATTGGTCCCGTCCTGTACCAGTCTTAATTTTATTTTTTTGTCTAGTGTCGGCATCAACTGCTCTTCATATATAGAATATATTTTTCTCCTGATGACGTCTTTTTCACAATCGTCTAAATGATGCATTTGAAAATCTTTCCGTTTTTTTTCCTATTCCTAAGTGATGGTTTTCCTCCAATACTCTTAATCGTAAAATTAGGATTTTTGTTAGTTCACTGGTTTCTTGCAAAGCACTTTTTTATTCAAATTTCTTTTTACCAAACTGTCATAAACATTTTTCACTATTTGTTTAGCGTCAAGTGATAAATGTTTTCTCTTGCGATAGCCACTATTGCAATTTTCCCACGAACGCTACATAATTAAAATAGAACCGTTACGTTGTAAGTTGTAAGTAAAACTAAAAATAAAAATAATGAAAAGTATCTTTGGAATCTTGATGGGGACCTGTGGTCATTCGGCCTATATTATCAAATACCTAAAGGGTTCCAAACCGGGTTGTTAGGTAGTAAATATATAGGTAAAAATAAATCCAATATGATTGCAGGTACAAGTGAGGGCGGTATACAAAGCTGGTAAAATAAAAATACGTTTATCGTAATACTTCGCAACTATGCACAAAACCTTAATAGGGTCGTTTATTGCCCCATTAAAAAAGCAAAAAGGCAGGATCTTATATCTCTGGATTTACTATATCTTTAGAGTTTTGTAGATGTGCAACAGTGCGTTTTCGTAAGCTGAAACAATGGTTGTGCGATACTTATTCTTTAAGTTACAAAGTTGACATTCATTTCTGTTCTCGAAACTGCTGATCTAATTGGGTTTTTTGTGCGGGTAAACCAGTTTCGTAGGTTCCACAACCTTAAATGTCGTCTTTTTCCTACATATCTTCGTCCTGAATTTTTTCTTGTCCTATTAGCAAATTATACTTTTCTGCTGTCATAACATGTTCTAAGGACTGCATTTTTTATATCTTGCCTCTTGTCATATTTCCTAAATTTAAAAACTCACTGGTTTTCTCAATGTCATTAAGAGTGTATAACTTTAGCTAATAGAGAAGAAATTAATTAACATTATATTTAACATATAAGAAACAGCTGAATATTTTCTAAATTTGTACTTTAATAAGTTACATGAAACCACACATAACTTGCTATTAAAATTAACACATAGGTGACAACACGTATTCAACCACAGCCAGTTTTATTAGCAGACCGCGGGCGATCATTCAAAATTTTTAACGGCGTCGCATGGAAGCCGATACGGTATTTTTTTCCATAAGACAGGTGAAATTTTGTTCAATATTTTCTACTTGTCCTTACCGCAGTCATTGAACTTTCTAATGGATCATTAATTTGGTAGGAAACGATGTTCTAAATGATGTACTTTGTATATTCTTCTTTAGTGTTTTTTTTTTATGGGTCTAGCATACGTGCTACAGGGAAGTCCCTAAAGCGCTCCAGGAGCGGCATGTGTGCGGAAAGTGTCTAGGTTTATAATATATATATATATATATATATATATATATATATATATATATATATATATATATATATATATATATATATATATATATATATATATATACCTATATATATATATATATATATATATATATATATATATATATATATATATATATATATATATATATATATATATATATATATATATATATATATATATATATATATATAATATTTTATATATCTATATATATATATATATATATATATATATATATATATATATATATATATATCTATATATATATATAATATAATATATATATATATATATATATATCAGGTGTACAAGTATGAAATGTGAATTTCAGACAACAGTGCACCAATGCAGTTTGTGCTATAAAGATTTGACACTGCGCCATTTTGTTGTGCATCAACAAGTGTCAGACGCGCATGAGTGATAAATTGGAAAAGTGTGTGCATAGTATTGTGTTGTTGTGTTTAATATGTCGAAATTTATACGGAACAAAGAGCATTCGTGGAGAGCATTAATTTTTTGTTTCCATTTGAAGAAAACTGCTGTTGAATCATACCGATTACTTCGAGAAGCTTATGGTGAACATGCTCCATCGCAAGATACGTGTGAACGATGGTTTCGGCGTTTCAAAAGTGGTGACTTCGATGTTGCAGACAAGAAACGTGGAAAACCGCCAAAACAATACGAAGATGTGGAATTGCAAGCATTGTTGGACGAAGAATGATTCGCAAACACAAAAAAAAAACTCGCCGAGCTATTGGGCGTTAATCAACAAGCTGTTTCAATTCGGCTACGAGAGATGGGAAAGATTCAGAAGCCAGTAAATGGGTACCACATGAGTTGAACGACAGGCAAATGGAAAAGCGCAAAAAACATCTGACATTTTGCTCGCTCGGTACAAAAGGAAGTCGTTTTTTTGCATCGTATAGTTACAGGGGATAAAAAGTGGATTTATTTTGAGAATTTCAAGCACAAAAAATCATTGGTAGACCCAGGCGCACCATCCACATCGACCGCAAGACCGAATCGCTTTGGCAGAAAGACAATTCTCTGTGTTTGGTGGGACCAGAGGGGCGTCGTCTATTATGAGCTGTTGCAAACCTGGGGAAACGGTTAATGCTAAACGTTACCAACAATAATTGACCGATTTGAACCGTTCGCTGCTTGAAAAAAGTCCAGAATACCAAAAGAGGCAACACAAAGTCATTTTCCTTCATGACAATGTTCCATCACATACGGCAAAGTTCGCGACACGTTGGAAGCACTCAGCGGGAAGTTCTACCCCATGCGGCTTACTCACCAGATTTGCCTGCTTCGATTACGACTTGTTTGCATCGATGGGTCACGCACTTGCTGAGCAGCGCTTTGGTTCCTACGAAGATGTGAAAAAATGGCTCGATGAATGGTTCGCAGCAAAAGGGGAAGATTTTTACTGGCGTGGTATCCACAAATTGCCCGAAAGATGGGACAAATGTATAACAAGTCATGGAGCATACTTTGAATAAAGCACTTTTTATCATTCTTCCGAATTTAACATGTTTTTTTAGAAAAAAAAAAAAATCCGCATTTCATACTTGTACACCTAGTGTGTATATATATATATATATATATATATATATATATATATATATATATATATATATATTCTCAATTTAGTGGGGCTGCAGTCTATATTTAAATATTTATGGCCTTGGGTAGTGAAACAACCTTTTTTGTTAGCCGAGCTTGCGAAATTATATTTATTTTTTCTTCAGGACATCTGGAAAGAAAAAATTTTTCCTTTTACTTTTTGTTAAATTACATTTACTTTGTTAAATAAGAGATAGGTCTATCACACTCCATCTTTACCGCCAAAAATTGATAATTTTTTGTTAATTTACTGGTTTACGGGATTAGCAGAGAGTACAAAGCCAGCCATTTTGGCCGTTTTGTATTTTTTCCTTTTAATTATAATATTATGTAGTTAACAACAGTATATTGGGGAATGTCCCTTTGTGGTAATGACTGCTTGTTTTGTTATAAAAAAAAAATACTTTGGTAAGTCAATCATTTTTCTTTTTTCTCATGCCTTCTTTTTTTTTTTTTTTGTTTTTTCAATCATATGAACGTACTTAAAAAAGTAATTTTTCACTTAACAGTATAAAGAAAAAGGAAAATTTTGTCTTTTTTCCAGATGTCCTGAAGAAGAAATAAATATAATTTCGAAAGCTCGACTAACAAAAAAGGTTGTTTCACTACCCAAGGCCATAAATATTTAAATATAGACTGCAGCCCCACTAAAGTGAGAATATATTTTTTTTTAACTAGTCAGTCGCGACTACTCCTGTCTTTGTTCTTTCTATATTTTTAGCTACCGCAACTCAATTATATATATATGTCATGTTCTTCAGGTCATCCGTTCATCGTGTGGAAGGACTCGGCTGTGGTTATAAATCTGTTCTTGTGCCTCCACTCTAGAAGCCTCTTTGTCGATTATTTTTAGCTGTCAATTCGCTGTCACAGGTCATCCGTTCATCGTTCTGGCGATTGGTTTGCGATCATTCAGTGATGTCGTCTACTCCACCGTTTGGCGGCATATCTCTCTCATTTCTTACTTGATCTTTTAAGGTCAGGCCAAGCATCGGTTTTTCCAATCGCCTTTACATCACTCTTAGTTTTTCTGCAGTTGCTCTAGTCAAAGTTAGGGTTTCTGCACCTAGGACAATACTGGCAAGGTGCATTGATTAAATGCTTTCCGTTTCAGAAGATATGGGATGTCTGCTTTAAAGATGTCCTTCATTCTACAGGTCTGGTTATCTCTACTTATTTTGATTTCATGACCCAGGTACGCATATTTGTCCACTTGTTCTATGTTATTATTATCAGTTTACAACTGGTGACAGGTACAAATTGTGCGACTTAGAGGATTTTTCTTTATTACTAAATTTAGTTAAAAAGCGAATTTACAGGTGGATTCTGCATTCAGCAGGAAATTTGAATTCTAAAGCTGAAAGTCCAGCATGGACAATTATAAAATATTTTTGCACTATAGCATGCAGTTGAGGTGGTGGAGGACACTAGCGTCAGAATTTTGTTTTAAAAAAAAGAATATTGAATTAATATTTACTAAAGGTAACAAAGCCACAAAAAAAATTAATAAATTGCAGACATTACATTACAAAACTAAAAAAATTATAAACCACTAAAAAATTTTTACACTCGCGCGCGTTTCGCTAACTTAGTAAAAAAAAAAAAATTATCTAGTTTGCATTTGTTCCTTTATATTTTGCAATAAATTATGTCGCCACAGAGTCCTTTAAAAAACAAAAAACCCAAATTGCAAGTGATAGGATAAAAATATTCACTAATTGTTTATGCGACAGCTGCGGTTTTACGAAAATTAGAATTTTTTAGTTATATTATTATTGGTAAAACATAAATATTTAAATTTTTTAAATATATAATAAAAGTCTGTTTTTAGTCAATTTCCATTGATTTATTTATGAATTGATGACCCGTTTCGCTGTCGATGCAGCTTCGTCGGATCTATGTTTACACTGTCAAGTTTGGTTTATTTTAACAACATTGAATATTTTGAATCTTTACAATTTTATTTTATTAATTTATTATACTATTCCATCTATTTAAATTATATTGATCTGTATTGGGAAATACACACAAAAATGATATTAAGAAATATATATATATATATATATATATATATATATATATATATATATATATATATATATATATATATAGTATATATATATATATATATATATATATATATATATATATATATATATATATATATATATATATATATATATATATATACAGTCCCTGGCCAAATTATTAGACGCACTGTATTTTTTTTAGTAATTTTATGTTTTCTTAAGAGTTTTTATGCAATAATGGAATATTTAAACTACAATATTATTGATTTTTATTTAAAAGAATTGTTGTAGACTACATATTTGTATTTATTTTTAACATATGGCAACACTGTGTTGACAAAGTGATACATGAACGTAAATAAGTACAAACCTGTATCAGTCGCGATCGGAATCGAGTCAGGTACGGACGTGTTTCTGTGGCTTTATGGAGAGAAACGAGGAAGACATTTTCGCCAGATTTAAGTACCAACTTAGTACTAAATCAGCTGAGCGTAAAAATTAAAATTAAGAGAAATTGGCGCAATAATTACTAGTATATGTTATCTTGATCATCTCTCTTAATTTTTGCGAGAATTCCTGTAATGAGTATCTGAGAATTTTTGAAGAAAATTTGCTAAATTTTTAATTGAAAATAATTATTCCAGTTTATAGTCACAAGGACTTACAGAACAATGATTTAATTACTTTTTAATAAGTTAAATTTAAATATTTTATTTAATAAGTTTTTAAGGACTTAATTGGTAAGTTCTTTTCTCAGGATATATTCAGACAGATAGATAAAGATTAATTGCAAAACGTGTTAGGTGTATACCAGGTGTATGCATAAGTTTTTGCTGGTACTAAGAGATGGCACCAGCGAACAGTACGCAGTGTATGAATTTGACATTAACCTAACCAACATACACAAGTTGAGTCCGCCAAACATTAGCGTCTGTATTGTATCGTTCAGTGATCATGTCGACTTTTGTGCTTGATATATATATATATATATATATATATATATATATATATATATATATATATATATATATATATATATATATACAGTCCCTGGCCAAATTATTAGACGCACTGTATTTTTTTTTAGTAATTTTATGTTTCTTAAGAGTTTTTATGCAATAATGGAATATTTAAACTACAATATTATTGATTTTTATTTAAAAGAATTGTTGTAGACTACATATTTGTATTTATTTTTAACATATGGCAACACTGTGTTGACAAAGTGATACATGAACGTAAATAAGTACAAACCTGTATCAGTCGCGATCGGAATCGAGTCAGGTACGGACGTGTTTCTGTGGCTTTATGGACTGTGATTGTTTGTTTAACAGTTTTATACTACTCAGTTATTAGTTTATTTTGAATGCAGTGTTTTAAAAAAGTAATTGGACTATTTTCATTATGTGTAGAAAAGGCGATCTTTCACCACGTAAAAAAGCTGAAGTGAAGGCCCTTGTGATTGCGAAAACATTTACAAACCGAGAAATATCCCGAAGATTGGAGGTTTCTGAAGCTAGTGTACGACGCATAAAAAAGAAAATTGAGTCAGGGAAGGAATTAAGCCCGAAAAGAAAGAAAAGATGCGGTAGAAAACCAATTTTCACTCCACGGTCAGAGAGATGTTTGAAGAAAATTTGTGTAAAAACAGATTTGCTACCACAAAGGTAATAAAATCACAACTCCAGGATGCTAGCGTAAATGCTTCTGAGCGCACTGTTCGAAGAAAATTGAAACAATTAGATTTTAAGGCCTGTCGCCCCGCCAGGAAGCCCAAGTTAACAGCTGCAATGAAAGCAAACCGCCTGAAGTGGGCCAAACAATGGCAAGACAAAGATGTGGACTGCTGGAGATCGGTAAGATACAGCAATTTAATCAATAATTGATACATTATTATCATTTTCAGTTAAATAAAGCAAATAAACATGGAAGTTTATATATTTTTCCAAAGTGATGATTTGGTCAGTCATCAGCGGCAAGGGCACTGGACGTCTGTACGTCGTCAAAGGAATAATGAGGCAAGATCAGTACAAAGAAGTATTACAAAATCGGTTGATTCCGCCGCTCAGAGAATGGTTTCCAACTGGGGAACCATTCACTTTCATGCAAGATGGAGCTCCCTGCCACACTGCTCGGTCCGTTAAAGCTTTTTTGGCAGAAAAAAATATCCCTCTGTTGGATTGGCCGGGTAATAGCCCTGATATGAACCCCGTGGGAGCTGATGAAAAGAGGCTAAAGATGTGATTACCAACAAAACCCAGCTCCTAGAAAAGATTATTCAAGTGTGGAATCATCATCCTCAAATGCAGGAGACAGTACAATCTTGCATTGATAGCATGCCGCGCAGAATTAAAGCTTTGATAGCGGCTAAAGGTGGCTCAACTAAATATTGACTTTTACTAACATTAATTTCACTTTTTTTTAAAACTTAATAAACTTATGCTTTTCTAAATTAATGCTGTTTTATTTATGTTAGATAAATAGGTAATTGATTGGATAATATAAAAATAAAAAACAAATCAATTTAAAATAATAAAACGGTACAATATCACTCGGTAATTAATATTTTACATGAAATCTTGCAGTGCGTCTAATAATTTGGCCAGGGACTGTATATATATATATATATATATATATATATATATATATATATATATATATATATATATATATATATATATATATATATATATATATATCTCCGGGTTATAGCGTCACTCTGCGCCTTCCGCTTCCTAGCTTCCATTCTCGCCGATCATCCCAGTCACCTGGTCGTAGATTTCGTTCGGACATTGCTTTTGTTATGTCCATAGACCAGGTTATTTTCGGCCTTCCCTTTTTCTTTCTTTCTGTCTCACATGTTCTAATCGATGGAGCGTGTTCATCATATGTTTCTACCAGCAAACGATGACTTTCCGCAGCATTTTTCTTTTGATTAAATAAGAAAAGCAATGCGTGCCGCAAATGTTCTTTTTCAAGCACAAAAGTCGACATGATCACTGAACGATACAATACAGACGCTAATGTTTGGCGGACTCAACTTGTGTATGTTGGTTAGGTTAATGTCAAATTCATACACTGCGTACTGTTCGCTGGTGCCATCTCTTAGTACCAGCAAAAACTTATGCATACACCTGGTATACACCTAACACGTTTTGCAATTAATCTTTATCTATCTGTCTGAATATATCCTGAGAAAAGAACTTACCAATTAAGTCCTTAAAAACTTATTAAATAAAATATTTAAATTTAACTTATTAAAAAGTAATTAAATCATTGTTCTGTAAGTCCTTGTGACTATAAACTGGAATAATTATTTTCAATTAAAAATTTAGCAAATTTTCTTCAAAAATTCTCAGATACTCATTACAGGAATTCTCGCAAAAATTAAGAGAGATGATCAAGATAACATATACTAGTAATTATTGCGCCAATTTCTCTTAATTTTAATTTTACGCTCAGCTGATTTAGTACTAAGTTGGTACTTAAATCTGGCGAAAATGTCTTCCTCGTTTCTCGTAATTCAAGTAAACTGTTACTTCTCGGTAGTGCTAGATTATCTTAAAATTATTGGGTTGTCTGAGAAGCGCTCTTACAATGTACTAATGATTATAAATTTATGTTTAATCTAGATTTAAAATCACAAAGAGTAAAAGTAAAGGGTTTTAGATTTAATACTCGTAAGAGCACTGAACTTTACACTTTTGGCGCTTGTCGTGTTCATTGACGAGAACATAAGATGGTTCAAATTAATAACGGTAGGTAATAGTTGACATGTAAGATTCATATAGGTTATAGTGTGTTCATAATAGCACATCGAGTTATTGGCTGCAACCTAGTGCTCCCTGGTCAAATAGGGTCTCAAATTGAGCTTCATTAATTCAGTTTCCCTGAATTTCAAGATGACTTTGATAGTTAAAGCAAACTCAGAAATCATCACATGGTGTTCTACATATATATATATATATATATATATATATATATATATAATATATATATATATATATATATATATATATATATATATATATATATATATATATATAGTATATATATATATATTTAGTGGCGTGCAAAAATTTCCGGCCAGTGACATTTCGTACTCTAATTTATTTAAAAAAAACCGGTCAAGTGCAAGTTGAACTTGCTCAATTAGTGTTTCGTACGTTGATTGCTTTTAAAAAGGGAAGTATAAAATCATCAGTGACTTCACAAAACACACCCCAAATGAGTTTTCAACAAAGTTTATTTCCAATCTTTACTGAAAATTGATGACCTTGAAATTTCTGGTTTTTTTATATACCACATAAATTATTACAGGTAATGCACTCGTGATAATTTTCGTTCAATCTACACCCCGTGGAGAATATTCCAGAATTTTCTCAAAATTTTTTGATAAGTACTTTTCGAGATAAGGCGGCTGGACAGCGATTTTTCGCGATTTTCTAAAAATAATACAAAGAAAAGTGCGCGCAAGTATTACATTATATATATATTTTTTACTCGTGTTTTCACAAACTTTCATTTGACACCACTCTCGATTACTTAGTAAAAAAATTATTTTTTCACTTCCGATTTCACCTCCCAAAACTAACCCCCTAAGTCAAAATTTAACTTTCAAAACTACATGGCTCTGATGAGGCCATCAATTCCTATATTATTACCAAATTTCAACTTTCTATGACAAATAGTTTCGGAGAAAATCGGGTGTGACAGACAGACAGACGGACAGACAGACAGACGGACAGACAGACAGACGGACAGACAGACACCGAAGTGATCTTATAAGTGTTCCGTATGGAACACTAAAAAGACTAATGATTGTTAATCATTATGAGATATGAGTATGAGATATAGGAAACAAAATTATACAGGGTTACAGGGAAAGTCGTCCTAGATAATTAAGGACGTTATAGTTTAGGTCGTTTCTGACCGATTTGACCCTATAACATGATGTCCTAAACTTAACCGTTTTCGAGATATTGAAGTTTAAAGATTTTCTAAAAAAAAACATTTTTTTTTGCTTTTATATCGATTTTTTTTTGTAGAGGTTCTCGAGTGCGATTTTTTTGGTTATTTTTAGTTAGTCTGTATGTCAAGTATCAAAAATCATCAAAAAAATTTGAACTAGTTACTAACAGTTTCAAATGGCGACTTGTTAATGTTTCTAAATTACGAATTTTTACCAAGTGTTTCCTACTTTAAATCAATAAAGAGAAAAAAAAATGTATGGAAGTTATTCTGCAAATTATTTTAAAAACTTTTACGTCTTTTTAGCTATCTAAAACGATATAATATATACTGAATCTATTGAAAATTCTAAGAAAATGAGATTTCAATAGGCCCAAATGTAGAGTAACATAATAATAGAATTTAGATACTACCAATTACGGTTTACTACCTGCACCTTCAAATAATAAAAAGGGTTGGGTAAGCATTTTTTCCGGTCGGGGTACTCTCTGTGCGAGTGACATTTTCTGTTCACTAAACATTATTGAATGATTTTTAGTCTGCTCATGCGATTCGTCCGTGGTAGATGTGCTATACCGTACTTTTGAAAAATATCTGTGTTTCATCTTCTGACTGTGTGAATTGGCTCGTAACTGGATTTTGATCTCTGCTTGTGAATATGGCAACGTATACCAACGAGGAATATGCTGACATCCTAATGTGTTACGGATTTTGCGAAGGAGTGTCGTCGCGTGCACGTGATGAATACATACTATCCTACTCGTCGTGTACCTGATGTTAGCGTATTTGATGGAACTTATCGAAGACTACGAGAAACTGGTTCCGTACAAAGACGGCGGACTGAGATGGGACGACCACGTATCTTTGACGAAGACGAAGAAAACGAAATACGACGTCTCTTTGAGGTGGACCAATCACATCTACAAATGTTGTCGCACAACAGCTTGGTATTTCGCAGTGGAAGGTATGGTTTGTAATGCATACTGTTGGGCAACACCCTTACCACTATACGCCCGTGCAAGTCATTGAAGAAGGGGATCCGTTGCAACGATTAGAATTCTGCAGATTTATGCTCAATACCGATGTCGAAGATGTAACTTTTTTAAGAAAATACTATGGACTGACGAGTCGAAATTCGACAAAGACGGTCTTACAAACTACCACAATGCCCACTATTGGGCTTCTAAAGAGGAAGGCAACCCAAACAAAAAAAGAACGAAAGGATCACAAACAAGATTCAGCTTAAATGTGTGGATGGGTATAATCTCAAATTATTTGGTTGGGCCATTCTTCCTGCCAGATAATTTGAATGGCGAGGAATACGACAATTTTTTTGTGGAACGATTTACCTAATTTGATGGAAGACCTACCTATTGGTTTGAGACAAAACATGTACTTTCAACACGATGGTTGTCCAGCTCACTACAGAGGAAGTGTTCGTGCATGGCTCAATGACAATTATCCCAACAAATGGATTGGAAGAGGCGGACCCATATCTTGGCCGGCGAGAAGCCCAGACCTAACACCGATGGATTTTTATGTGTGGGATCACATGAAAAGTCTCGTATACGACCAGATGACTCCTATCGAAAACGTGGATGTCCTAAGACAAAAATAATTGATGCGGCTGACGAAATGAGGCGGCACCTCACAACCAGCCTTGTGAAAAGTAATTTAAGAAAAAGAAAGGGAATTTGAATAGGGGCGACCATATAGAACATGAATTATAATTAATAAAAAATATTAAATTGCAAGGTTTTTTGTTTTATTTGTGTATTTTTCGTATTTTCACCTAGAACTAAAAATTTACCTTTTGCTACCGAGCCCGCTTTAGGTGTCATTCTGTGTACAGTTTTCCTATTAAACTCCTAGTATTATACCTTTTTTGATAGCTAAAAAGACGTAAAAGTTTTTAAAATAATTTGCAGAATAACTTCCATACATTTTTTGTTCTCTTTATTGATTTAAGTAGGAAACACTTGGTAAAAATTCGTAATTTAGAAACATTAACAAGTCGCCATTTGAAACTGTTAGTAACTAGTTCAAATTTTTTTAATGATTTTTGATACTTGACATACAGACTAACTAAAAAACAACCAAAAAAATCGCACTTGAGAACTTCTAATAAAAAAAAATCGATATAAAAGCAAAAAAAACATGTTTTTTTTTTTTTTACAAAATCTTTAAACTTCAATATCTCGAAAACGGTTAACTTTAGGACATCATGTCATAGAGTCAAATCGGTCAGAAACGACCTAAACTATAACGTCTTTAATTATCTAGGACGACTTTCCCTGTAACCCTGTATACTAAAAGAGTATTATTTATGTCTGTGAATATATTTATTATTATTATTCTTATATTTACATGTGCAAAAGTTTCCGGCCACTTTGTACTACGAGAAAAATAATTAGTCCCTATGCCCTATAATAGACTTAAATTATATTTTTAGATTAATACTTTGTAGCCATACCCTTTGCAGCGACAAACGATGTGGCATTGACTCAATTAATCGATTAATACAAGCAGGTGAAATTTTATCCCATTCTTCCTTCAATGATTTGACTAATGCGGCTTTATTTAAATATGTATGCTTTCGAACCATGACGATCTAGAGTTTTCCATAAGTGTTCTATTGGATTCAAGTCCGGTAATTGAGATGACCAGCTTAAAACTCTCACATTTGAAGCAGAAAACCACTGTTTTAACAACTTGGATGTATGTTTGGGGTCATTATCGTGCTGAAATATCCAATTCTGCGGCAACGTTTCTTCAGCATATGATAACAAAATTGTTTTCTAAAATCTCCTTGTAAATATCAGCGTTCATTTTTTTGTTGATCTCGATCAATGGACCGACTCCTTGTGCAGAGAAAATTCCCCAAACCATCACACTTCCTCCACCGTGTTTTACAGTAGGAATTGGTACCGAAATGAAGATCATCAGTTCTCGTACCAATAGGACGTCGTTCACGGTTGATTTACCTATCGATAAAAATTTTTGGTTTTTATATTTTCTGTGACTTTATTTTTAAGATAATTTTATTTATTAAACATTTAAAGCAGGTTACTCTCGGACGGTTATGCTACCGATGAACCCTCATTTACATTTTATGACCCTGTTGTATAGCAGAGGTTTTCTGCCTAAAATAGGGTGAACCCTTAAAAATAATTCAAAACAGGTAGCAAAATCCAGTAAAATGCATAAGAAATCTCTTTTTTGTTGGGCACACCCCAACATATATTTGTATCTACAATGAGAGAATTCTGCTATCAACTGCAAACACACTATAGATCTAAACAAGTGGAGCCTTGCTTTGGTCCAGGGTTTTGTGTCTCCGTGATTTGTTTGTAGCCAATGCAGAACAAATTGTTAATATTATATTCTTCTAATAGTTTTTACTAAGAAGTACGGTATCAAAGGCCTTCGTCAGATTTACGAGAAATACGTGGATTTATCTAGTTGTTGCCACTTTTTTGTGGTTTATTTGTATTTCCAATAGTTTTTACTAAGAGGTACGGTATCATAGGCCTTCCTCAGATCTGTTAATTCAGTATTTATTTTAGTATTGCATCTAAGTTGGGAATGTGGAATCTTTGGCACAATGATACTACTCAGTATATATCACCACTACACCAAACACTTTATTTTTGCACTCGACGCGCGTTTCGCTAACCATGTTAGCTTCATCAGGAGCGACTAAAGCTAAACTACAAATCTACCCTATTTATACTTAGCCTAACCCTTGAATTACTCAAGCGGAACTAATGACATAGGCAAGGCTATCAGTTCCGGTCAAGTAACCAGTAGAGGGGACTATAAGGAATAGGCCCTCTGTCTTTATTTAAACTACTTTTTACATTTTATGATTTCCATACTTTCGTATGCGTTCAACAATCTCCTATCAGATATATTTTTTATTAATCTTAGATTATCTAATGTTACAGTATGATCAGCTTCAAGGGCATGTTCGGCAATGCTAGACTTTTCTGATCTATTGTATTTAAAGTGTGCTAAGTGTTCTTTAAATCTTGTTTTAATTGACCTTTTAGTTTGCCCAACATACTTTTTGTCACAATCATTACAACTAATTTCATAAATTCCACTTTTCTCACAATTAGGAATCTTATTTTTGGAATTTCCTAAGATATTCCTCAGATTGTCTGATGACTTATAGACTAAGGTGAGGCCTAACTTATTAAAATACCTTATTGAGTCTCTTGCTATATTTCGGATTATATGGTGATGGAGACAGTGTGTTATTTTCTTCGCGTGTAAAAAAGGTGGAATTCTGAATATTAAACCTCAACTTATGTCTATTTATTAGCTTATTTACTAAGTCATCGTCATAACCATTAACTCTAGTTATATTTCTAATACGATTCCTTTCTTTATTAAAGTTTACTCTGTTTAGAGGGAAAGTGACCAAACGATGAAGTAAAAAATGTAATGAGGCTAATTTATGTTGTTTACAATGAAATGAATCATTAGGAATCTATCTATCTGTTACTGTGTCCTTCCTATAGATATCAAATTCTAATCTATTATTATTTTTAATAATTAAAATATCTAGAAAAGGCAATTGTCCTTTGTTCTCAACTTCGTAAGTGAATTTAATGGAATCATACCGGCTATTTAATTTAGAAATAAAATCATCAATATTTGCTTTCTTTGTATCAAAAATCGGGAAAATATCATCCACATACCTATACCATACCCTTGGGAAATATTATTATTATTAGTATTGCATATTTGCGAGAGAAGTGCTGTACTATAGCAAGTACTTTTCAGTTTAAAAGTTTTCATGTAAAGAATCATCAAGAATATTTGATTGCACGCGCTCTTTGCATGTAAAACAAAATCGAACCTCACGCACAATCTCGGGTCATTTTACACTCTTTTCTTTGTGAGCTTTCACTTAGTTAAAAAACGAATTTAAGTCAAATTACGACAATCAACTTTGACGATGAATGAATATGGAATATTGTAACCAACCTTTATTGTATTTTTCGCGATATTACTGTCGCTTTCGCTATTTGTGTCCTTCATTTTATTGTTCTTTTAATCAAAGTAAATTACTCTAACAATTTTACAACGCAATTTAAAATATAAAATAGAAAATGTGAGTTTGCGCTTGTGTAATGTGTGTACATTTTCGTAAAATGGGAATTATTTTAATACATCTTTACCTACTATTTCTAGCTAATTAAAATATTGACTGGGAATAGGAGAGAATAACACTTTTTAGTTAAAAAAAATGCTTATTTGTGGCAATTACTTAGTAAAGACTGGATTGCATATACCTCATTAGTACTTATATGTTAACGGATTAGTTTCACATCACACTAGTACTTAACACTTCTTCGTGAAGTTTTTTTATTATCAAAGCTATTGTTTTAGAAATAATATCACCACAAGAATAATCTATACAACAATGATCCGCTAAAAAACTGCAGTGAACATGGTAAGGTCAAGCAGAAAACACTGCGTTGGTACATTGCTGCTAAAAAACCTAAATAATCGCACGTAATAACACATAATTTGTTAAAGTTCAAATTTAGAAAATATTCGGCTATTTCTTATAAATATATAGTTATTTATTTTCTTCTCTATTAGGTAAAATTATGCATAATAAGTTTGCTGCATTAGACTGGACTTTTAATAATATAGAGAAAAATTGTGAATATTTGATATTTTAGAAATCTGGCAACACTTACATTAAACCAAATCGTAAACCGTTTTCACTAGCCTTTCTTTGAATCTACTGTTAATGTTGCATCGCATCTAGATCTTGTCTTGGTCCAGGGTTTTTTGTCTCCGTGGTTTGTTTGTAGCCAATGTAGAACAAATTATTAATATTATATTCTTCCAATAGTTTTTACTAAGAGGTACGGTATCACAGGCCTTCGCCAGATTACGAGAAATAGGTGGATATATCTAGTTGTTGCCACTTTCTTTCCGTCTATTTGTATTACTGTAAGCATATAGTTTATACACGTACATAAACAATCGGCTCGGAATCCAGCATAAATTTGTCAATTAACATTCTCAAAAGGCTTTTTGTTATTTTCCCCTTACTATTAAAAGTGCTGTTTGTTTGATATATATATATATATATATATATATATATATATATATATATATATATATATATATATATATATATATACGAGGCTGGTTTGAAAAGTCCGTGCAAAAATAAAAACTACTTATGTGTTTGGGGTAAACCTTTTTTTATTTTTCGACATAGTCTCCTTTTAGGCTTATACACTTCGTCCAACGATGTTCTAGTTTGTTGATCCCTTCCGAATATAGGATTTGTCCAAGTCTGCAAAATATCCATTAGTGTCAGCAATCACCTCCTCGTTTGAATAAAATCTTTGTTCCGCCAGCCATTTCTTCAAATTGGGGAACAAATAGTAGTCCGAGGGAGCCAAGTCTGGAGAATAGGGGGATGTGAAACGAGTTGGAATCCTATTTCCATTAATTTTGCGACCACAACTGCTGAGGTGTGTGCTGGTGCGTTGTCGTGATGGAAAAGGACTTTCTTGTGGGCCAATCGCGGGCGTTTTTTCTTGCAGCTCGGTTTTCAAACGGTCCAATAACGATGAATAATATTCACCTGTAATAGTTTTACCCTTTTCCAGATAGTCGATGAGGATTATTCCTTGCGAATCCCAAAAGACAGTCGCCATAACCTTTCCGGCCGAAGGAACGGTCTTCGCCTTTTTTGTTGCAGATTCCCCCTTGGTAACCCATTGTTTAGATTGTTGTTTGGTCTCAGGAGTATAGTCATGTATCCATGTTTCATCCACAGTGACGAAACGACGCTTAAAGTCCTCCGGATTCTTCTGGAACAGCTGCAAACCATCCTTGCAACACTTCACACGATTCCGTTTTTGGTCAAGCGTGAGCAATCGCGGCACCCATCTTGCGGATAGCTTTCTCATGTCCAAATGTTTATGCAAAATATTATGTACCCGTTCAGTCGAGATGCCCACAGCACTAGCAATATCACGCACCTTAACTCTTCTGTCATCCATCACCATATCATGGATTTGATCAATGATTTCTGGAGTCGTAACCTCCACAGGCCGTCCAGAACGTTCAGCGTCACTTGTGCCCATATGGCCAGTCCGAAAATTTTGAAACCACTTATAAACTGTTCTAATCGAAGGTGCAGAGTCACCATAATGTTTATTAAGCTTCTCTTTAGTCTCCTGAGGCGTTTTGCCTTTCATAAAGTAATGTTTAATCACCACGCGAAATCCTTTTTCGTCCATTTCTTGAAAATCACTCGACTTCCTTGATTCACACGAATGCCAAACACAAAGAAATAGACCAATATGGCTGAAACTTGGTGTGCGTTCATTCAAAAGATACTACTAAACTAAACATGACCTCGATACGCGCCGGTGGTACCATCTCTCGGACTTTGCACGGACTTTTCAAACCAGCCTCGTATACATATATATATATATATATATATATATATATATATATATATATATATATATATATATATATATATATATATATATGAAAGAATGGGCAAATCTTAAGTATAATCGTTTGTAATAAAACATGTAAGCTGCCAAAGGGGTGGATAAAGGAGATAGATGAGGGATTTCGGAGTTTTTTCAGTCAAGGAAGTAAACATTACATTTTTTTTTTTTATTATTTTTATTGTTAATATGGGAAAAAATTGAAATAGGTGGGGACATTGTGTTTTCTCAATAGTAATATGCGAATTTTTCCTGGTTTTTTATGGGAATATTGGATATTTAATAACAAATAGGTTTTCTATAGTAAAATTTGTACAGGTCAAAACGCTGAAATCGGGGGCTAAAATGGTAATTGTATGTCGTAATATACTTCTATAGCAGTGTTTTTGTTTTTCTATTATTTTCAATTTTATCAGAAATACCGCATAGAAGGAATTGAGATCTGATTACGCTGTAACCTAAAAAAAAATGTTAAGTTTTAGAAACACAAACCGTTAATTTAGTGGTAACGTACTTCTGGAATAGCAAGGAAATTATTTTATTTACTTTCCTTAAAAACAGGAAAAAAATAACACTTCGAAATTCTTTTTTTTTTCAGGTTTTAGGGTTTTTATATGACGAAAAACATATTTTTTTAACTTCCACTTTAATAATAAATAATAATCTAGCCACACATCACAAAAAAAGGTTTATATTTATTTAGATATCAAGAGGTCTTTTTTGCATACCTGTCAATTCTATGTCTGTATCGACCACATTTGAATTTTATGCGTTAATTTACTTTGGCGGAGAGGACGTAGTTGGTTTGGTGTGATTTTCAAAGAGAGGGTTTTAGTTTTTTAATCATTAAATACTTTTTTCAATTATATAGTCAAAGGTAAATTTCTAATTTTTGTTATTAATATTTCACCATAAAGCGTGAGATCGAATTTTAGGACCCAAGATTTCAACGAAAGTAGGGTGTAAATCATTTTACCAGATTTTTAAATTAAGATAAACGTATAGCAATAGACAATGTTTCTAGTGTTCCGTACGGAACACTTATAAAATCACTTCGGTGTCTGTCTGTCTGTCTGTCCGTCTGTCACACCCGATTTTCTCCGAAACTATTTGTCATAGAAAGTTGAAATTTGGTAATAATATAGGAATTCATGACCTCATCAGAACCATGTAGCTTTGAAAGTTAAATTTTGACTTAAGGGGTTAGTTTTGGGGGGGTGAAATCGGAAGTGAAAAAAAAATTTTTTTACTACGTAATCGAGTGTGATGTCAAATGAAAGCTTGTGAAAACACGAGTGAAAATGTATATATAATGTAATACTTGCGCGCACTTTTCTTTGTATTATTTTTAAAAAAATCGCGAAAAATCGCTGTCCACCCGCCTTATCTCGAAAAGTACTTATCAAAAATCTTGAAAACATTCTGGAATATTCTCCACGGGGTGTAGATTGAACGAAAATTATCACGAGTGCATTATCTGTAATAATTTATCTGATATATAAAAAAAAACAGAAATTTCAAGGTCAATTTTACAACGCAATTTAAAATATAAAATAGAAAATGTGAGTTTGCGCTTGTGTAATGTGTGTACATTTTCGTAAAATGGGTATTATTTTAATACATCTTTATCTACTATTTCTAGCTAATTAAAATATTGATTGGAGACAGGAGAGAATAAAACTTTTTAGTTAAAAAAAATGCTAATTTGTGGCAATTACTTAGTAAAGACTGGATTGCATATACCTCATTAGTACTTATGTGTTAACGGATTAGTTTCACATCACACTAGTACTTAACACTTCTTCGTGAAGTTTTTTATTATCAAAGCTATTGTTTTAGAAATAATATCCCCACAAAAATAACTTACACATCAGTGATCCACTAAAAACTGCAGTGAATATCGTAAGATCAAGCAAAAAACACTGGATAAAATTTAGCACTTCGTTATGCAAAAAAATCGCACCCTCCGTTGGTACATTACTGCTAAAAACCCAAATAATCGCACACAATAACACATAACTTGTTGAAGTACAAATTTAGTAAATATTCAGCTGTTTCTTATGAATATATTGGGTAAAATATATTAGGTAAAATTATGCATAATAAGTTTGCTGCATTAGACTGGACTTTTAATAATATAGAAAAAACCGGTGAATATTTGATATTTTAGAAATCTGGCAACACTTACATTAAACCAAATCGTAACTCACCGTTTCCAGTCGCATTTCTTTGAATCTACTGTTAATGTTACATCGCGTGTAGATCTTGTCTTGATCCAGAGTTTGTTGTCTCCGTGGTTTATTTGTAGCCAATACAGAACAAATTGTTACTATTATATTATTCCAACAGTTTTTACTAAGAGATACGGTATCACAGGCCTTCGCCAGATTTACGAGAAATAGGTGGATTTGTGTAGTTGTTGCCATTTTCTTTCCGTCTATTTATATTACCGTAAGCATATAGTTTATACACGTACATAAACGATCGACTCGGAATCCAGCATAAATTTGTCAATATACATTCTCAAAAAGGCTTTTTATTATTTTCCCCTTACTATTAAAAGTGCTGTTTGTTTGATATATATATATATGTATATATATATATATATATATATATATATATATATATATATATATATATATATATATATATATATATATATATATATATATGAGAGAATGGGCAAATCTTAAGTATACTCGTTTGTAATAAAACATGTAAGCTGCCAAAGGGGTGGATAAAGGAGATAGAAGAGGGATTTCGGAGTTTTTTCAGTCAAGGAAGTAAACATTACATTTTTTTTTATTATTTTTATTGTTAATATGGGAAAAATTGAAATAGGTGGGGACATTGCATTTTCTCAATAGCAATATGCGAATTTTTCATGGTTTTTGATTGGAATATTGGATAATTACGAGAAATAGGTGGATATGTCTAGTTGTTGCCACTTTCTTTCCATCTATTTGTATTACTGTAAGCATATAGTTTATACACGTACATAAACGATTGGCTCGGAATCCAGCATAAATTTGTCAATAAACATTCTCAAAAAGGCTTTTTATTATTTTCCCCTTAGGGTCTATTAAAAGTGCTGTTTGTTTGAGATATATATATATATATATATATATATATATATATATATATATATATATATATATATATATATATATATATATATATATATGGTATATATGTAAGAGAATGGGCAAATCTTAAGTATAATCGTTTGTAATAAAACATATAAGCTGCCAAAGGGGTGGATAAAGGAGATAGAAGAGGAATTTCTGAGTTTTTTTAGTCAAGGAAGTAAACATTACATTTTTTTATTATTTTTATTGTTAATATGGGAAAAAAACTGAAATAGGTGGGGACATTGCGTTTTCTCAATAGCAATATGCGAGTTTTCCCTGGTTTTTTATGGGAATATTGGATATTTAATAACAAGTAGGTTTTCTATAGTAAAATTTGTACAGGTCAAAACGCTGAAATCGGGGGCTAAAATGGCAATTGTATGTCGTAATATACTTCTATTGCAGTGTTTTTGTTTTTCTATTATTTTCAATTTTATCAGAAATATTGCATAGAAGGAATTGAGATCTGATTACGCTGTAACCTAAAAAAAATGTTAAGTTTTAGAAATACAAACCGTTAAGTTAGTGGTAATGTACTTCTGGAATAGCAAGGAAATTATTTTATTTACTTTCCTTGCTAACAGGAAAAAAATAACACTCCGGAATTCTTTTTTTTTCAGGTTTTAGGGTTTTTATAAAAACATATTTTTTTAACTTCCACTTTAATAATAAATAATAATCTAGCCACACATCACAAAAAAGGTTTATATTTATTTAGATATCAAGAGATCTTTTTTGCATACCTGTCAATTCTATGTCTGTATCGACCACATTTGAATTTTATGCGTTAATTTACGTTGGCGGAGTGGACGTAGTTGGTTTGGTGGGATTTTCAAAGAGAGGGTTTTAGTTTTTTAATCATTAAATACTTTTTTCAATTATATAGTCAAAGTAAATTTCTAATTTTTGTTAATTGACCTTTTAGTTTGCCCAACATACTGTCACAATCATTACAACTAATTTCATAAATTCCACTTTTCTCACAATTAGGAATCTTATTTTTGGAATTTCCTAAGATATTCCTCAGATTGTCTGATGACTTATAGACTAAGGTGAGGCCTAACTTATTAAATACCTTATTGAGTCTCTTGCTATATTTCGGATTATATGGTGATGGAGACAGTGTGTTATTTTCTTCGCGTGTAAAAAAGGTGGAATTCTGAATATTAAACCTCAACTTATGTCTATTTATTAGCTTATTTACTAAGTCATCGTCATAACCATTAACTCTAGTTATATTTCTAATACGATTCCTTTCTTTATTAAAGTTTACTCTGTTTAGAGGGAAAGTGACCAAACGATGAAGTAAAAAATGTAATGAGGCAGGTTTTAGGGTTTTTATATGACGAAAAACATATTTTTTTTAACTTCCACTTTAATAATAAATAATAATCTAGCCACACATCACAAAAAAGGTTTATATTTATTTAGATATCAAGAGGTCTTTTTTGCATACCTGTCAATTCTATGTCTGTATCGACCACATTTGAATTTTATGCGTTAATTTACGTTGGCGGAGTGGACGTAGTTGGTTTGGTGGGATTTTCAAAGAGAGGGTTTTAGTTTTTTAATCATTAAATACTTTTTTCAATTATATAGTCAAAGTAAATTTCTAATTTTTGTTATTAATATTTCACCATAAAGCGTGAGATCGAATTTCAGGACCCCAAGATTTCAACGAAAGTAGGGTGTAAATCATTTTACCAATTTTTTAAATTAAGATAAAGGTATCGCAATAGACAATGTTTTTAGTGTTCTGTACGGAACAATTATAAGATCACTTCGGTTTCTGTATGTCTGTCTGTCCGGCTGTCACATTCGATTTTCTCCGAAACTATTTGTCATAGAAAGTTGAAATTTGGTAATAATTAAGGACACCCAAATATGCAAAGCGCATATATGGCATATTTTGCATATTATATGTATTTTTCTAAATATTTGCATAATTGCTTTAAAAATAGCATATATGTGCATATTTGAAGGAATTTATAATAATGTAGGTCTTTGGCAGGCGTTTTCATTCATTTTTCGGAATAAGGGTCAATGTTTAGGCCGCCGCCGCGCCGGTGGTTTACCCCAAATAAATTTTATTATTTTATGGTCAGTAAAAACCAGTCAGTAAACCCCAGACGGCCATCAGAGCATACTTGCATTAATAATTTATTAGATTTCATTTTTTGTTGTGCTTTTAAAGTGGTTACGTCGATTTGTGCTTTTTATCTTGTGAGTCGTATTTTACTACAGTGAAATGCCCAAAGCCAGTAGTGTGTCAGTGTGGATTAAACCATACAAAGAACTAAGAATAGATATGGGAAAAATCTACTGTTCTGCATGTGTTAAAATTGTAAGTATAATTTTTGAATACCTATTGAATATACAGGGTATTTCATTTTCGTTTAATATTTAAACATAACGAAATTTTTGTCAGGATTTTGCCGTTGATGCTATTTTCAATGTTATTTAAGTTATTTTTGTTCCATTTAACGAACAAAATTTCTGTTTAAAAAACGAAACCATGAAATAGAAATACATACATAAACGTATATATTTCTAGGTAATCTAATAAAAAAGGTACAAAGCAGAATTGTATCAAATTTAAAATGTATGTTTTTTATGCTGTTTACTACGTATATAAATTTTTATAATATGTATCTACATTATTATTATTATTATATGTTCATCTTTAAGTAAAGTAATAAAATACATTATTATTTATATTTATTTTTTTACTTTGTATAATATTATATTTACTAAGTTGGGAATGTGGAATCTTTGGCACAATGATACTACTCAGTATATATCACCACTACACCAAACACTTTATTTTTGCACTCGACGCGCGTTTCGCTAACCATGTTAGCTTCATCAGGAGCGATGATTGACTAAAGGTAAACTACAGATCTACCCTATTTATACTTAGCCTAACCCTAGAATTACTCAAGCGGAACTAATGACATAGGCAAGACCATCAGTTCCGGTCAAGTAACCAGTAGAGGGGGACTATAAGGAATAGGCCCTCTGTCTTTATTTAAACTACTATTTAATTTAGAAATAAAATCATCAATATTTGCTTTCTTTGTATCAAAAATCGCGAAAATATCATCCACATACCTATACCATACCCTTGGGAAATATTCGAATTCTTGACTGGCTTCGATTTCAAACTTACTCATGAATAAATTGGCTATGAAAGGTGACAAGCAATTACCCATAGCTGTTCCTTCTTTCTGAACATAAAATTGATTGTTATATTGGAAATAATTTTTTTTGTTTCTTTTTTCTTTTTTTTTTTGTTTCTAAATTAAATAGCCGGTATGATTCAATTAAATTCACGTACGAAATTGAGAACAAAGGACAATTGCCTTTTCTAGATATTTTAATTATTAAAAATAATAATAGATTAGAATTTGATATCTATAGGAAGGACACAGTAACAGATAGATATATTCCTAATGATTCATTTCATTGCAAACAACATAAATTAGCCTCAATACATTTTTTAGTTCATCGTTTGGTCACTTTCCCTCTGAATAGAGTAAACTTTAATAAAGAAAGGAATCGTATTAGAAATATAACTAGAGTTAATGGTTATGACGGTGACTTAGTAAATAAGCTAATAAATAGACATAAATTTAGGTCTAATATTCAGAATTCCACCTTTTTTACACGCGAAGAAAATAACACCAAGTATGTCTCCATACCATATAATCCGAAATATAGCAAGGGACTCATAAGGTATTTAATAAGGTAGGCCTCACCTTAGTCTATAAGTCATCAGACAATCTGAGGAATATCTTAGGAAATCCCAAAGATAAGATTCCCAATTGTGAGAAAAGTGGAATTTATGAAATTAGTTGTAATGATTGTGACAAAAAGTATGTTGGGCAAATTAAAAGGTCAATTAAAACACGATTTAAAGAACATTTAGCACACTTAAGATACAATAGAACAGAAAAGTCTAGCATTGCCGAACATGCCCTTGAAGCTGATCATACTGTAACATTAGATAATCTAAGATTAATAAAAAATGTATCTGATAGGAGATTGTTGAACGCATACGAAAGTATGGAAATCATAAAATGTAAAAGTAGTTTAAATAAAGACAGAGGGCCTATTCCTTATAGTCCCCTCTACTGGTTTACTTGACCGGAACTGATGGTCTTGCCTATGTCATTAGTTCCGCTTGAGTAATTCTAGGGTTAGGCTAAGTATAAATAGGGTAGATCTGTAGTTTACCTTTAGTCAATCATCGCTCCTGATGAAGCTAACATGGTTAGCGAAACGCGCGTCGAGTGCAAAAATAAAGTGTTTGGTGTAGTGGTGATATATACTGAGTAATATTATATTTAGATTTAGTTCATTCGCCCTGTATGTTGAAAATTTAAAATGGGTTTTTCAAGTCTATTTCGATTTCTTTACTGCATATTTACAACTTGTATGTGCATATTTCGAGAAAATTATTTGCATATTTATGTGCATATTTTAAAGTTTTTAACTTACATATTTGGGTTTCCTTAGTAATAATATAGGAATTGATGGCCTCATCAGAGCTATGTAGTTTTGAAAGTTAAATTTTGACTTAAGGGGTTAGTTTTGGGGTTGAAATCGGAAGTGAAAAAAACATTTTTTTACTAGGTAATCGAGCGTGATGTCAAATGAAAGCTTGTGAAAACACGAGTAAAAAATGTATATTTATTGTAATACTTGCGCGCACTTTTCTTTGTATTATTTTTAAAAAATCGCGAAAAATCGCTGTCCACCCGCCTTATCTCGAAAAGTAATTATCAAAAAATTTTGAAAAAATTCTGGGTGTAGATTGAACGAAAATTACACAGCCCCACAGAAAAAAAAAAGTGGGGTATACTTTTGATGCGATATATCAGATCCGTAGTATTTTTGCCCGCTGATCACGAATCTGACGTCAGAATATCGCCATCACATCTCAATTTTTTTCTAACCTCAAAAAAAAGGTAAAAATTAGTAAAAATTAAGAAAAATATACTCCTAAAAAATTGATTCAAGCTTTTTCATGAATCCAAAGATGTATTAATATGTATTCGGACACGCTAAGCTCAAAAAAATAGACCTCAATAACCCTGTAACTTTAAAAGTGAGACCCAATAAACTCAAAACCAGGACTTTTAAACCCATATACTCTCAAATAGTAGACCCTTAAGCCCTAGAATTGCGAGGTTAGACCCGCGCCTAACTTTCCTTTTTTTGGCTGTATCTGGTCCTTTTTTCCGCGAATGACCTATTCAAAGGCTTTCTGCCCAAACGCTTTTGAGGACTTGTTTCTCTTTTTAGCGACCAGCAATAGTCCGCTAGCATATGGTCATCCCATCGTCCTTGATACCGATTTTCTATGATTTTTAGATCTTGGTGAAAACGTTCCCCTTGCTCCTCACTGTAGTCACCAAGATTATCTGGAAAATCATCGATGTGGGAGTCCAGGAAATGTAATTTTAGATTCATTAAGCAACCTAATGTTTGAAAATTTTTTACCATTTTCTCGACTATTTCTTTGTACTTAGGACTTTTATTATTTCCCAAAAAGCTTGTTGCGACTTCTTTAAAACTAAGCCAAGCAGCTTTTTCAACTTTATTCATTTTAGTAACAAATAATGAATCTTGAAACAATTTTCTTATTTGTGGCCCGTCAAATTCGCCTGCCTTAATTTCGGAAATTTTTTATGCAAATATTTGAAACATGGGCCGTTTGTATCTAATGCTCTCGTGAATTGCTTCATAAGTCCAAGCTTAATGTGAAGCGGGGGAATAAGAACTTTTCCTGGATCTACCAATGGTGGAAACAATACATTATTTTCACCAGGAGTGAACGATTCTCTTGTTGGCCAAATTTTTTCTTATAATGACGTTCCCTGTCTCTGCTATTCCACAGACATTTATGACAGGGATAAAGTGTAAACCCTGACTGTTGGCCAAGCAATATTGTTACAATTTTCAGATCTCCACAAATTTTCCAGTTATGATCAGCATATTTTATTTTTATCAAAAGCTGCTTCATTTTTTTTCATATTGCTCTTCCACTGTGGAATGAGCAATCGGAATGGGAGCGTAAACGTTGGTATTATGCAGCAAAACTGCCTTAATGCTCCGTTTAGAAGAATCAATGAACAGTCTCCATTCTTCAGGATCGTATGAGTTATTTTGAAATTAATCCATTAGACCTTTTACATCGGTACAATATGAAAGTGACAATTCCTCGTCCATTGTGAAATATTTTCGAAATTCTTCATCTCTGTTTCTATAATAAGAAATCGTAGCTTCTGGCTTAAGTAAATGTCTTTTCTTTAAAAAGGAAGCAAGATGCTCTGAACCATCTTTGGATAAGCCTAAATCTCTGACTAGATCATTAAGTTCTGACTGTGATACGAGTATTGGTTCTGGTTTACGGTTGTATGGTAGAAATTCTTTGTCTGTGTCACTAGTATATGATAGGTTGTCACTAGAACATTCATTAGTAACAGTGTTTGAATCTTTTTCGACAGTCTCAATGTTTTCGGCATGAACTGATAAGGTGAAATCATTTGTTTCCATAACATCAGCATCAAGTGGTTCAGGAGGCGGAATTAGTTTAGTTGGTCTTGTTACTGTCGAAACATCGTTATAAGTAATAGTGCTTTTATTTTTTCGGTTATGCCTAGATACAACATTCATACAAAAGTAGCAATCATTTTCACTGTATGGTCTATTCCATATTGCTGGTATGGAATATTTAATCGCCTTCTTATTGATGTACAACATTATTTTGCAAGAACTGCAAATGATGTGGGGAACCCAATCTGTATCCTGGTGCTGTATTTCAATGTTAAAACAATCCTTATATAAGGTTTTTAATCTTATCCGTTATCGGTGACCCCATTTTACTCAATACGTGTTGACAGCAAATATAACAAAATGAATCACTGTTTTTATCGCACTGATGAAAAATCCTTGTACCGTGAGACCGTTTTCTTGTAGCATTATACTCTACATGAGCCAAGTCACCCACACATGAAGAGCTACGGTCGCTGGATGACGACGGCTGCGAGCCCGCTTTCCCACCCTGACCAACCGCCGATACTGGGTTTCCGAGTCCCTGCATCGTAATTCTCTTTCTTCTACCTGCCATGACGGCATCTAAGCCGTTATCCAGGGACTCTGCCGGCTAGTGGAGTAACACCGTTGCCCATCGTCACCACGTGGAGGTGCCCTAGATGCAGGTAGAAGAATAAAAATCGACCGATGAATTTTCTCGGCGTTCAAAATTGCGCGAAAACATCTGCCATCTTGAATTTTGCAAATCCAACCTCAGATTCGTGATCAGCGAGCCAAAAAATCCCCGTGTACCAAATTTGGTAAGGATCGGTTGAATTTTAATTTGAATTCGTTTTTGCATTCGAGAAGCACTATATCTGTCTGATTTATTGAGGTTAGAAAGAAAACAGAACTCTATGGCTCAATCCAACCGATGAATATTAGCTTAGCGTGTCCGAATACATATTAATACATCTTTGGATTCATGAAAAAAAAGCTCGAATCAATTTTTTTAGGAGTATATTTTTCTTAATTTTTACTAATTTTTACCTATTTTTTGTGGTTAGAAAAAAATTGAGATGTGATGGCGATATTCTGACGTCAGATTCGTGATCAGCGGGCAAAAATACTACGGATCTGATATATCGCATCAAAAGTATACCCCACTTTTTTTTTTTTGTGGGGTTGTGTTATCACGAGTGCATTATCTATAATAATTTATCTGATATATAAAAAAACAGAAATTTCAAGGTCATCAATTTTCAGTAAAGATTGGAAATAATCTTTGTTGAAAACTCATTTGAGGTGTGTTTTGTGAAGTCACTAATCATTTTATACTTCCGTTACAACATTTTTAATTTTAAAAGCAATCAACGTACGGAACTATAATTGCGCAAGTTCAACTTGCACTTGACCGATTATTTTTTTTTTTATAAAAATAATTTAATGTAATCATAAAAAAAGAACTAAATTTTGTGATGAAATTAATGACATACTATTAGAAATTTTATAATAAAATAATCTAAATCCTCTTTTACCACCATTGTAATTTACTGAGATAATTATTATAGTACATTTTTTGCACTAGTTGGTTTCATTCGAGTTTTAATGATGGAACTAATTCTGCAAATTTGCGCTAAGTAAATTTCTTTTTTTAGAAAACTGCATCTGAACGAATTTCACTGATTCTGTGAAAAAAAAATATAATGTGTGATTATCTAATCCTTTAGCGGAACTTATCATGAATGATTATTTCAATTTTATACGGCTAATTAAGTCCGCTTTAGAGAAATTTACTAATCATTTAGCTTAGAAAAAATTCTGTTTGAAAATACAAATATATCTTTTAAGAGTCTTATATTGAAATATTTTATTCATGAAAAAAACACCCTCCAAGATTTTTACATTTCTTTACGCCTCAAAGTTCCTAGATCACGACAAATATAGTAACACTTTTCCGCCAGTCTGTCTGTCTAACGGTGTATCGGTCTCTTTGTCGAACTCTTTGCATGATAACTCTCGAGCCAAATGAGATATCGACTTCAAATTTAGTGTGCATATAACATTTGACGTTATGGTAGAACCTATAGTTTTTGAGCCATATTGCTATAAGGGAAGGAGGTGAGAGTGGTGGGGGTCTATAAATTTTGTGTATTTGTAATGTCATTATGAGAATTTTTCTAGGTTTCTTGTTGAGGTAATGAACCAATTTTAAACATAAATATTTATAGTCAAACATATAAGGGATTAATGGGGCGGAGGAACACTTATGGGATCACTTCAGTGTCTGTATGTCACACCCAATTATTTCCGAAACTATTTGACATAGAAAGTTAAAATTGGCAAAATATAGGAGCTAATGGTCTAATCAGAGCCGCGTGGTTCTGAAAGTTAAATTTTGACTTAAGGGGTTAGTTTTGGTGGGTAAAATGGGAAGTAATTTTTTTTTTGCAAGGTCGTCGAGTGGGGTGTCAAAAGAAAGTTTGTGAAAACGCAAGTTCAAAAATATATATGATCCAATACTCATGCAAACTTTTCTTTATATTGTCTGTATAAATTGCTAAAGATCCCTGTTCCCCACCCTATTTCTAAGAGTACTAAACAAAAAATATCGAAAAAGTTCTGGAATATTCTCCATAAAGTGCAGATTGAGCGAAAATTAAAGCATTACGTCTGAAAATTTATCTGGTATAAAAAATAAAATATAACCGGTCAAGTGCAAGTTGAACTTGCGCAATTAGTGTTCTGTACGTTGATTGCTTTTAAAATAAAAAATGTTGTAACGGAAGTCTAAAATGATCAGTGACTTCTCAAAACACACCCCAAATGAGTTTTCAATAAAGTTTATTTCCAATCTTTACTGAAAATTGATGACCTTGAAATTTCTGTTTTTTATATACCAGATAAATTATTACAGGTAATGCACTCGTGATAATTTTCTTTCAATCAACACCCCGTGGAGAATATTTCAGAATTTTTTCAAAATTTTTTGATAAGTACTTTTCGAGATAAGGTGGGTGGACAGCGATTTTTCGCGATTTTTTAAAAATAATGCAAAGAAAAGTGCGCGCAAGTATTACATTATTAATAATATATATATATATATATATATATATATATATATATATATATATATACTAGCCGGGCCCGCGGTTCCGCTTGCGTGGACTTGATTCACTACTATCGTCACTGCTTATTCCTTATGTTACCCAACGTAATAAAATATCTCCCATTATCTCTCCTTATCTCCCAATATTTCTCCTTATTTCCCATTATCTCTACATAATTTCCATTATCTAGGCTTATCTCTGCTCATCTCCCATTATTTCTCCTTATCTCCCATTATTTCTCCTTATCTCCCATTATCTCACCTTATTTCCCATTATCTAGGCTTATCTCGACTTATCTCCCATTATTTCCCCTTATCTCCCATTATTTCTCCTTATCTTCCATTATTTCTCCTTATCTCCCATTATCTCACCATAACTCCCATTATTTAGACTTATCTCTACTTATCTCCCATTATCTCTCCTTATCTCCCATTATTTATACTTATCTCCCATTATCCCACCTTATCTCCCATTATCGAGGCTTATCTCGACTTATCTCCCATTATTTCTCCTTATCTCCAATTATCTCACCTTATCTCCCATTATCTAGGCTTATATCGAATTATATAGAACATATGTATAAATTTATAAAAACACGTAAATCGGATAAGTGGTTCTCGAGTGATAAGCGCACTAACGGACAGACAGACAGAGAGACGTTGCATTTTATATATATTTTATTCTTTGCTACATGATATTGTTCCATATTTAATGCTTTAGGGAGTGTATTGCAAGAGAAAGCGCTAGCGGCAAACTTTTCTCCGACTTAATTCACTATTATCGTCACTGCTTATTCCTTATGTCACCTAATAAAATGTAGCCTATAACCTGGCCAGAGAACATACGTATGGTTAAAAAAAAGCACGTTAATCGGATAAGTAGTTCTGCAGTGATAAGCACACTAACGGACGGACAGACAGACAGACAGACAGATGGACAGAGAGACATTGCATTTTATATATATTATAGATATTCTCTGCTACATAATATTGTTCCATATTTAATGGTTTGGACTGTGTATTGCAAGAGAACGCGCTAGCGGCAAACTTTGTCCGACTTCATTTACTATTATTGTCACTGCTCATTCCTTATGCTACCTATCGTAATAAAATATAGCCTATAACCGGGCCGGAGAAGATATGTATGTTTAAAAAAAAAAGTACGAAAATCGGATAAAGTGATTCTCCAGTGATAAGCGCACTAACGGACAGACAGACAGAATACGTTGCATTTTATATATATTATAAATGTAATAAAATATATACCTATAACCTCGTCAGAGAACATATGTATGAATTTAAAAAATCACGTAAATCGGATAAGTGGTTCTCGAGGGATAAGCGCATTAACGGACAGACAGACAGACAGACAGACAGACAAACATTGCATTTTATATATATTATAGATATAGATTATTTTTATTATTATATAACCTGGCCAAAGAATATATGCATGAATTTAAAAAAAGACAGGTAAATCTGATAAGTGGTTCCTGCGTGATAAACGCACTAATGGACAGACAGACAGACAGAGAGACATTGCATTTTATATATATTATAGATTATACATATACAGATACATAATATTGTTCCATATTTAATGGTTTAGGCTGTGTATTGCAAAGGCACGCGCTAACGGTAAAACTTATTTGCGACATCATTCATTATTTTACGTCACTGCTCATTCTTTATGCTACCTATCGTAATAAAATATAGCCTATAAACTGGCCAGAGAACATATGTATGTTTTAAAAAAAAAGTACGTAAATCGGATAAGTGGTTTTTCAGTGATAGGCGCACTAACGGACAGAGACAGACAGAGAGACGTTGCATTTTATATATATTATAGATGTAATAAAATATATATCTAAAACCTGGTCAGAGAACATATGTACGAATTTAAACAATCACGTAATTCGGATAAGTGGTTCTCGAGAGATAAACGCACTAACGGACAGACAGACAGACAGAAAGAGGTTGCAATTTGTTTATATTATAGGTATAGATTATTATTATTATTATATAACCTGGCCAAAGAATATATGTATGAATTTAAAAAAAAGACGTAAATCGGATAAGTGGTTCTTGCGTGATAAACGCACCAGTGGACAGACAGACAGACAGAGAGACATTGCATTTTTTATATATATTATAGATTCTAGATATTCTCTACTACATAATATTGTTCCATATTTAATGGTTTAGACTGTGTATTGCAAGGGAACGCGCTAGCGATAAACTTTTTTCCGACTTCATTCACTATTATCGTCACTGCTCATTCCTTATGCTACCTATCGTAATAAAATATAGCCTATAACCTGGCCAGAGAACATATGTATGTTTTAAAAAAAAAAGTACGTCAATCGGATAAGTGGTTCTCCAGTGATAAGGTCACTAACGGACAGACAGACAGACAGAGAGACGTTGCATTTTATATATATTATAGATATATATATATATATATATATATATATATATATATATATATATATATATATATATATATATATATATATATATATATATATATATATATATATATATATATATATATATATATATATATATATATATATATACATATATGTATATGTATATGTATATGTATATATATATATATATATATATATATATATATATATATATATATATATATATATTTTTACTCGTATCTTCACAAGCTTTCATTTGACGTCACACTCGATTACTGAGTAAAAAAATTTTTTTTTCACTTCCGATTTCACCCCCGAAAACTAACCCCTTAAGTCAAAATTTAACTTTCAAAACTACATTGCTCTGATGAGGCCATCAATTCCTATATTATTACCAAATTTCAACTTTCTACGACAAATAGTTTCGGAGAAAATCGAGTGTAACAGACGGACAGACAGACATCGAAGTCACACTAATAAACTATTTGACTTGACAATATGATGGAGATTTATTTCGTGGAAAGTTGTGAATTTAACTAGGGCTAAGAGCTACAAAATATCAATACGTATTCGGTGCAATTAGTAATATATTCATATTCTTTTCAGTACATTACTGTGTTAAGTATTTGGCCAATTATATTAACAGATAAAATAAATTTCCATGATGACTGGTGAGCAACGGATAGGTACAGAGATCAAAAAATTTAATTGTATTTATTTTATATTTAAACAAATGTTTAAATAGTGAAAGATTGTTATAAACTTTTACTACAAATATGTCTCGCTTTTTATATATTATTGGTAATTCTTATATTCAACAACTTTGTCATAAATTGTTATCTATTTAGTTACCTACCAACATTTATAGTGATCGTATCAATATTAGACATCTTTACTTCTATAATAAATATAATGACTTGGCAATCGCACGGCAACATAATCACATAAGAATAATCTACTATTTAAAATACTTTATTCTTAAGTGCACTGTTTAGACTTACTTAGCAATGGAAATAGTAAATTATTCTTATATGATTACGAGGCTGGTTTGAAAAATCCGTGCAAAGTCCGAGATATGGCATCACCGGCGCGTATCGAGGTCATGTTTAGTTAGTAGCATCTCTTGAATGAACGCACACCAAGTTTCAGCCATATTGGTCTATTTCTTTGTATTTGGCATTCGTGTGAATCAAGGAAGTCGAGTGATTTTCAAGAAATGGACGAAAAAGAATTTCGTGTGGTGATTAAACATTACTTTATGAAAGTTAAAACGCCTCAGGAGACTAAAGAGAAGCTTGATAAACATTATGGTGACTCTGCACCTTCGATTAGAACAGTTTATAAGTGGTTTCAAAATTTTCGGACTGGCCATGTGGGCACAAGTGACGCTGAACGTTCTGGACGGCCTGTGGAGGTTACGACTCCAGAAATCATTGATCAAATCCATGATACGGTGATGGATGACAGAAGAGTTAAGGTGCGTGAGATTCCTAGTGCTGTGGGCATCTCGACTGAACGGGTACATAATATTTTGCATAAACATTTGGACATGAGAAGGCTATCCGCAAGATGGGTGCCGCGATTGCAAACGGAATCGTGTGAAGTGTTGCAAGGATGGTTTGCAGCTGTTCCAGAAGAATCCGGAGGACTTTAAGCGTTGTTTCGTCACTGTGGATGAAACATGGATACATTACTATACTCTTGAGACCAAACAACAATCTAAACAATGGGTTACCAAGGGGGAATCTGCACCAAAAAAGGCGAAAGACCGTTCCTTCGGCCGGAAAGGTTATGGCGACTGTCTTTTGGGATTCGCAAGGGATAATCCTCATCGACTATCTGGAAAAGGGTAAAACTATTACAGGTGAATATTATTCATCGTTATTGGACCGTTTGAAAACCGAGCTGCAAGAAAAACGCCCGCGATTGGCCCACAAAAAAGTCCTTTTCCATCACGACAACGCACCAGCACACACCTCAGCAGTTGTGGTCGCAAAATTAATGGAAATAGGATTCTAACTCGTTTCACATCCCCCCTATTCTCCAGGCTTGACTCCCTCGGACTACTATTTGTTCCCCAATTTGAAGAAATGGCTGGCGGGACAAAGATTTTATTCAAACGAGGAGGTGATTGCAGACACTAATGGATATTTTGCAGACTTGGACAAATCCTGTTATTCGGAAGGGATCAACAAACTAGAACATCGTTGGACGAAGTGTATAAGCCTAAAAGGAGACTATGTCGAAAAATAAAAAAGGTTTACCCCAGACACATACATAAGTAGTTTTTATTTTTGCACGGACTTTTCAAACCAGCCTCGTATGTTGCCGTGCGATTGCCAAGTCATTATATTTATTATAGAAGTAAAGATGTCTAATATTGATACGGTCACTATAAATGCTGGTAGGTAACTAAATAGATAACAATTTATGACAAACTTGTTGAATAGGTGCTTCCATAGATACTAATTAAAATAACTGACTTGGTTTTACATGAGATCTCACAACTTTTTGTGGTGGAAGGATTGCGTTACGAGACTTGGCATTTTTTTTACATTTTATGTTTTTGATGGGATTTCATTTACAAAAGACAGCGTTAAGAGAGAATTATTAGAATCTTTAAAGTTAAAATTCTCAGAAATAAAGTCAAGTACACAGGTTTCGTCATCGACGAAATGTCAAGACAACGTAATATTACTGTTTATAGCCTGCCACCATATCATTGCTAGCTCAATACGATAGAATTTATATAGGTACAGGTTAAAAGTGAAGTCGCCAAGAACAATACGACCTATAAATTAGCAGACGTACAAAACCTTTTTCAGAATTCAATCTAATGTTTCCACAGAAAAATTGGGAAAAATGTGTCGAGCATATATTGAGAGTGGAAGATAAAATATGGACTGTGGACATGGCAGTGGACGCCATTATTAAACCTTTAATTATACATGTAAATTCAAATGAGTCGCACAATGATAGTTTTTCAAGCGTGTCGGAGATAGAAGATTGGTACTGCTTTTTTCATTATTGTTTGATTTCCTCATTTGTATATTTTTAATTAATAATGCTTTATTTTTTTCTAATGAATTCATTTTCCAGTTTGTGATTCGTTACAGTTTCAATGATCACACCGTAAGAGAGTTAAAAGACATGTAAATGGAAATAACCGGTCAAGTGCAAGTTGAACTTGCGCAATTAGTGTTCCGTACGTTGATTGCTTTTAAAATAAAAAATGTTGTAACGGAAGTATAAAATGATCAGTGACTTCACAAAACACACCCCAAATGAGTTTTCAACAAAATTTATTTCCAATCTTTACTGACAATTGATGACCTTGAGATTTCTGTTTTTTTTTTAGATACCAGATAAATTATTACAGGTAATGCACTCGTGATAATTTTTGTTCAATCCACACCCCATGGAGAACATTCCAGGATTTTTTCAAAATTTTTTGATAAGTACTTTTCGAGATGAGGCGGGTGGACAGCGATTTTTCGCGATTTTTTAAAAATAATACAAAGAAAAGTGCGCGCAAGTATTACATTATATATATATATATATATATATATATATATATATATATATATATATATATATATATTTTATTCGTGTTTTGACAAGCTTTCATTTGACACCATACTCGATTACCTAGTAAAAAAAATTTTCTTTTTCACTTCCGATTTCACCTCCCAAAACTAACCCCTTAAGTCAAAATTTAACTTTCAAAACTACATGGCTCTGAGGAGGCCATCAATTCCTATATTATTGCCAAATTTCAACTTTCTATGACAAATAGTTTCGGAGAAAATCGGGTATGACAGACGTACAGTGATCTTATAAGTGTTCCGTACGGAACACTAAAAATCAGACCCACAGACAATACATGGTAGTTTTAAGAAGCTTCAGCGTTTTAGAAGATATTTTCTTATTTTTTTTTTTTGCAGGAGAAGCTCCTTTTAGAAGAAACAATAAACCGCAAGTTAAGGAAAATCCCTTTGGAGGTTTGCGTCAGGGATGCTGTATATCACCTACATTATTTAAAATATATGTAGCGAGGGCCTTATACCAATGGAAGAGGAAATGTAATGGGATGAGTATTGACATTGGCAAAACACGCCTATACACTCTTCAGTTTGCTGACGATCAAGTCATCATAGCAAATGATAGGGACGATTTAGAGTATATGGCTCGAAAATTGCATACTGAATATAAGAACTGGGGACTAGAGCTTAACACGCAGAAAACTAAATACCTCCCTATAGGAACGGAACCATCGAATATCCAGCTAGACAATCAAGAAGAAATAACCAGCTGCCTCCCATACACGTATCTGGGTGTAGAATTCGACACGTCATGCAAAGATGATAGCGAGATTAACAAACGAATAATACAAGCTAGAAGAGCAATAGGATGCTTAAATGGTATACTATGGAGCGATAACATCGGAAAGAGACGCATATATGAAACTCTCATTAAAAGTAGTCTAACCTACGGCTCAGAGACGTGGAGAATATCAGACCAGAATCGCAGAAAACTTGAGGCAACTGAAATGGACGTATTTAGAAGAACATTAGGTATATCACGAAGAGATAGAATTCGAAATGACGAAGTAAGACAGCGAATGGGGATAGATGGATCCATTATAACAGACATCGAACAGAAACAGCTGATATGGTACGGGCATGTACAACGGATGGAAGAAACCAGATTACCCAAAATCGCCATGCAATGGATACCACCGAATCACAAAAAACGAGGACGACCTAAAAAAAACATGGAAGGAGAGCGTTAATAAAGCTATGAGTGCCCGAGACCTGAGAGAAGATCAATGGATGGATCGAAAAGAATGGAAGTTAGGCATCGGACAACGACGAAAGACGTTTTAAACCGATATATTATTATTATTATCTTTGAGTCTACTGAGTAAAATTCAATATTTAAATATATTAAATTGAAAGCCTATTGTTTGGCCCAATCTCGAAGGATTCTATTATTACATAAGTCGTTCGTTCTCTTTACAAAAAATTACGTAGATGAACCATACCTACACAGATGCATTATCTTTATGATCTATTGTAAGTCGTGTTATTATTAGCATTGCTACAAAGTACTTTCACCGACTAATACATACATCTTAAGTACTTTGCATTATCACTTAGCATATAAGTGCAAAATTTACACACAACGCCAGTGATATGAAGAAAGTACATATGGCATGATATACATTTTTAATACTAATTTAATAATGATAAAATAATTGTTATACTAACAGGTATACTTCTTGTGGATTTCTGTGTCGATTGGCACATGAGAAATCCAGTAGAATTATCACTATAAGCTGTATAACCTGTGGAAGTTTCCTATTTAAACCTTAATACTAATTATATTAAATTATTTTACCAAATTTGTCATATACACAAGGGTTATAATAAATAAAAAATAAAAATATGGCCAATATTCTACTTGCTTTAATATCATTTACTCTAATAAATTCTAGGTACTGTTAAAACATTTCCTCTTTAAATTTTGTTTACGATTATTCAGAAAAAATCCTTCGTAATAAAGATATAATTAAAATCGTCTGGATCACTTCATGCTTTTGTAAAGTATTAAGGTAATAGAAAAGAATAAAATACTTAGCGAGTGGGAAGAATATTATAAGAAGCTGCTAACAGAAGACAGACAAAAATTCGAGGAAGAGAAACCTGAAGAAGAACAGAATAAGGAAAAAAAAGAGATAGAAACTAAGCTATGAAGAAGTAAAGAAGACAATTAACACACTCAAAAATAATAAATCTGCAGGCCCTGGGGGTGTGGTAAATGAAATGATTAAGTACGGTTCTAATAAATTACATCGAATGCTGAGAAACATGTTCCACAGCGCGATAAATGGAGAAAAAAAATACCAGAGAAATAGTCAAAAGCCTATATAGTATCTATATTTAAAAAGGGAGACCGCAGAAAATGCACAAACTATAGAGGCCTAAGCATAATATCGAGTATGGGACGTTTGTATGGAAAAATTATTAAAAATATCAGAGGAAAATATAAAAGGAAAAATTGGAGAAGACCAAGCAGGTTTTACGGCCGGAAAATCATGTATAGACCACATATACATTATAAAACGAACAATGGAAAAAAAAACTGCCAAAGAATAGAGAAGTTCAGTTAGCCTTCATAGACATAAGAAAGGCCTATGACTCAGTACCAAGACAAAGATTATGGAACGCAATGAAAGAAATAGGCATTGACAAAGAACTAATATACGCAGTAAAGGCTCTCTACGAAAACAACACAGTGAACATAAAAATAAGACATAAAATAGGCCTATTACAAGGATGCTCTACATCCCTCACACCATTCAAAATATACCTCGAACAAACATTAAAAAAATGGAAGCAAAAATGTATTGGAATGGGAGTCCCAATACGAGAAGATTACTTAGATACTCTAAGTTTTGCAGACGACCAAGTAATCATAGCGCAAGATGAGGAAGACCTCAGTTATATGGTAAGAAAACTGAGAGAAGAATACACTAAAGCAGGATTAGCAATAAACTTTGATAAAACGGAATATCTAACAACAAAGGAGGGAAACGTGGAGAATCTAGAAGTCGATAACGAAACAATAATCAAAGGAAGCGATAGATTTAAATATTTAGGAACCATCATTTCAAAAAACGCAACATCAGAAGAAGAGATTAAAGCTAGATTAGGACAAACGCGGACATGCATAAGACAATTAAATTCGATCCTGTGGGACAGGCACATTACAAAGAGAAACAGAACACGCATATACAAATCAATAATACAAAGCATAATGACATACGGGTCAGAAATATGGACGATCAATAAATCTAAAATTAACGCGGTAGAGATGGAGTATTGGAGAAGATGTTGTAGAGTGACACGTATGGAGAGAATAACAAATGAAGAAATAAGAAGCAGAATGAACATCAAAGAGAACGCACTAAACACCATTGAAGAAAATCGATTAAAATGGTATGGACACATAAGATGGAGCCAAGATAATAGGTGGATAAAGAAAATAACGGAGTGGAGCCCTATAGGGAGAAGAAAAAGAGGAAGACCCAGACGACCGTGGAGAGACGATGTGGACGAGGGTATGGAGGACAGGGGTCTAACAGATGGAGACTGGGAAGATAGAAACGGATGGAATCAAAGGCTGAGAGAAGGAAGATAGCGTCAGCTATAGAAAATCCTTGATATATATATATATATATATATATATATATATATATATATATATATATATATATATATATATACGAGTATATATATATATATATATATATATATATATATATATATATATATATATATATATATATATATATAGAATAAAATAATACTGGCAGTTGTTCGGGCTTGGGTTTTCTGTACTTTGAGTTTTATTTTATTCAGTTTCTTGATGTTGAAAACTTCTTTAACTCACCTGGGAAGCAGGATTAGGTCTATAGATATAAGAACACTCCTCTTGTATCAAAAGACGACATAGTATCATCTTATTTTATTTATAGTATAGCTAGTGTTTCTAAAATGCTTTTTCTGACGACATGTCCATTATATTGAATGAATTCTCACTTCTTTAGGTAGGGTAAGTGCGTGACCAAACCGAAGGCCTTTTTTCCTTAAATTCTGCTATAATTTTGTCAAACTTTCCTTTATTTCTTAGTACAATTGAGGGGATGAGGGAAATTTTTGTTTTTATTACAACATCGGAAGGGTTAGATTTCCTTGATTATCATCAGTTAGACTGTCTGCGATTAGGAGTCTGTTTCTGTATTATTTCTTTGGTCCTTCTGCTTTTATAGATTCTGCCTTCGTGTCTATTAGAGAATATTTCATATTGTTTTGCATTTCTTAATGTAGTTTCTCCATTTGTTGTTCTAGAAACTGAACTTCTTCCAATAATACATAGGGAAACTTCTTTCTTTTAAAAAGGCAATTTCCGTTTGGGACAAGCCGATATCTGCCAGCTAAGTCATCACAAAAGTGGCACTACTGCTGGTGTGGTACCTACTAGTCGCTAATATCTTTCACTTCCCACTTTTTCACAGTGATTCTGCTTATTTTGACAGCAACTGGACAACTACAGACCCAAGCATTTAAGCTAATCATACACCGTAGCAATATCAAGCAGAAGCTTTATAATAAAAATGTGTATACAGTGAAGCAGCTATCAAGGTAAATTCGGACAATTTGGAAATCTTTGTCCCAAGAATATGTAAAAAATCTCGTCGTATGGCATGTAAAAAAAATTAAATAAATACAGTTTTTAAACAACAATGGATGACAAATAGATAACAAACTGTCCATCATCAAAAAAATTTTAATCTCAAAAAGTCTGTCTATCTTTCCAAACTTTTATCATTATCGTTTTTATGCAAATTTAGATGGAATAAAAAACAAGAATGCTCCTTTTGTATTTTACTAGAAGTACTAAATTTTTTGTGACTTTGCTTTGTTATTTGAATATTTATAACATGACATTGCAGGAAGTACTGTAAGTACATAACTGTATTATTAATTTATCTGATAGTCAAGTAATGATGTAGTAGTAATTCTTAAGAAATCAGTAGACCGTTGAACTGAAACGAATTTCACTGGCATGTCCAATGAACTTGACATTAACTTTTTTGTGACATTAATATTTTTTCTTTTTTTTTTAGTTTCATTATGCTATTTAGCTAGACTGCGTTGAATTTATTATTGCAGAACACAAATCAGTTAGAAGAATGAGTAGAAGTCGTTTTCATTAATTAAATCGAACCACTAATTTTTTCAATAAATATGTTGCCGGCTAGAACAGTACTTCTAGCTTCATTAGATTTAAAACCTTTTAAGACTGCCTGCCATCTACCTTCTCCGCCTTCCGGCTCAAGTAACCGTACGCCAACAACAAGCCGTTGGTAGTTTTTTTTATGTAGAAGTAGGATACTAGTCCTCGAAGGCCAACCACAGGTATCCGTATCGACCATCGTCAACCAGTGTATTCAGATTACTTACCAGGTGTACAAGTATGAAATGCGGATTTCAGACAACAGATGGTACACCAATGCAGTTTCTGCTATAAAGATTTGACACTGCGCCATTTTGTTGTGTCATCAGTAAGCGTCAGACGCGCACGAGTGATAAATTGGAAAAGTGTGTGCATAGTGTTGTGTTCAATATGTCGAAATTAATACCGAACAAAGATCATTCGCGGACAGCATTAAGTTTTTGTTTTCATTTGATCAAAAATGCTGTTGAATCATACGGATTACTTCGAGAAGCTTATGGTGAACATGCTCCATCGCAAGATACGTGTGAACGATGGTTTCGGCGTTTCAAAAGTGGTGACTTCGATGTTGCAGACAAGAAACGTGGAAAACCGCCAAAAAAATACGAAGATGTGGAATTGCAAGCATTGTTGGACGAAGATGATTGGCAAACACAAAAAAACAACTCGCCGAGCAATTGGGCGTTAGTCAAAAAGCTCCAATGGGCTACGAGAGATGGGAAAGATTCAGAAGACCGGTAGATGGGTACTACATGAGTTGAACGACAGGCAAATTTAAAAACACGTGTGACATTTTGCTCGCTCGACACAAAAAGGAAGTCGTTTTTGCATCGTATAATTACAGGGGATAAAAAGTGGATTTATTTTGAGAATCTCAAGCGCAAAAAAAATCATGGGTAGACCCAGGCGCACCATCCACATTGACTACAAGACCGGATCGCTTCGGCAGAAAGACGATACTCTATGTTTGGTGGGACCAAAAGGGCGTAATCTATTATGAGCTGTTAAAACCTGGGGAAACGGTTAATACTAAACGTTACCAACAACAATTGACCGATTTGAACCATTCGCTGCTTGAAAAAAGGCCAGAATACTGAAAGAGGCAACACAAAGTACTTTTTCTTCACGACAACGCTCTATACGGCAAAACCAGTTCGCGACACGTTGGAAGCACTCAGCTGGGAAGTTCTATCCCGTGCAGCTTACTCACCAGACTTGGCTCCTTCCGATTACCACTTGTTTGCATCGATGGGTCACGCACTTGCTGATGAGCGCTTTGGTTCATACGAAGATGTGAAAAAATGGCTCGATGAATGATTCGCAGCAAAAAGGGAAGATTTTTACTGGTGTGGTGGTATTCACAAATTGCCCGAAAGATGGGAAAAATGTATAACAAGCGATGGAGCATACTTTGAATAAAGCACTTTTTATCATTCTTCCGAATTTAACATGTTTTTTTAGAAAAAAATCCGCATTTCATACTTGTACACCTGGTAAAGATAAAAGGACTTACGAGGTCTAAATATAACTACTTTAGATTCCGGAACTTTTGGATTTCATCAAGTCAATATTCTATGTGAGAAATGCAATGAAGGCTCGAAGAACACAACCTTAGCATTCGTAATGAACAAACAAACCATTACGATCCTCTTTAAATACCGTCTAGCGACAGGTCAGAAAATGAATTTTTAACAGAACAAAACAAGCCATTAAAATTGAAACAAATCGCACCCTATATAAAAGAGATGATGTCCTCAATCTAGCAGCTGCGTAGAAGTACGTAATCAGTAACCTATAGCCTGCTGAATAAAGCCCAAATCGACCGGGTCAGTCCAAAAAGAACAGTCACGTACAACCTCTAAAGCAGGGATGTCAAAGATACGGCCCGCAGGCCCCATCCGGCCCCCGGGACGTATCAATAAGGCCCGCGATCACAATGAAGAATCATAATTTTTAACAACCGTGTATTATATAATATATAATTAAATAAATAAAATGTTATAATAATTCAGTACATTTTTTTTATTTGAATCTGGCCCGCCTACACATTCTAAATTTAATATATGGCCCTCTGCAAAATTGAGTTTGACACCTCTGCTCTAAAGCATATTGGTTTGGAGTTGATAGCAGACTTCTCTCATTGTACATGCAAATACAAGTTGGGGTGCGCCCAAAAAAAAAAGAAATTCCTTATTCATTTTACGGGATTTTGATACCTGTTTTAAATTATTTTTAAGGGTTCACCCTATTTTAGGTAGAAAACCTCTGCTATACAATAGAGTCATAAAATGTAAATGGGGGTTTATCGGTAGTATAGCCGTCCGAGCGTAACCTGCTTTTAGTGTTTAATAAATGAAATTATCTTAAAAATAAAGTTATAGAAATATAAGATTTATTACCAAAAATTTTTTAATCTCTATGTATATATACAAATTCACAATTCACGGTATATAAACACTTTAATTACAATCAAATACAATCATCTTCACAATCTGAAGACTCGACTTCTCTTAAATTAATAATTAAGGGTTCTATTTCCACAGTTTCTTCGATGTATTCGTCAAGTTTCCACATATAGCATGTCGAGTGGCATTTTTCCAATTATCCTCTTTGATCCTCTCTATTCCAGCGAGTAATAATTGCTTTACGTCTTTAAGTTTGAACGTGGTGTTTTCCCTTACAACGAAATCTTTCATTTGTGCCCAAATTAGCTCTATGAGATTCAATCCGCAATGATAGGTAATCTAAGCACTATGATATTCCGTTCCTTTGCCATGTTATCAACTGCGTATTTCTTGAACTGTGCCTTATTTTGTTTCGCAATTTTGAGAAGTTCCTCTTTTAACAAACCATCTTTATATTTGAGATTTTTGCCTCTTATCCATTGAAGAATATCCGCTTTCTTCCATGAATTTGTCAGGAGTCGTTTTAATAATCGAGAATGGTATGGGGCGTATGGGGCATTGTCTAATACTATAGCTGATTCTGCTGGTACACATTCAATCATTTGTTGGAAGTACTCCTCAAAAACATCGGCCGTCATCTCCTCATGGTAATCTTTAGTTGACTTTGATTCGAATTCCAACAAGCCACCGTCGAGAAATCCACTACCAATATGTGCTATAATTAGCCTGCGACCTTTTCCTGAAGGAGGTTGTAATCCAGTTTACCGACCTTCTATAAAAGCTTGTCTGGCATTCTTAATGTTTTTGTCAATCCATAATTTTTTTCACTGTATGTCCTTCATTAACCCAAGTCTCATCTAAATAAAAAATATTTCTTTCTTCGGCTCGAAATCTTCTGATTCTCTTCGCCAACAAATTATTTTTGTTTTATCGATAAGAACAGATTTTTTATTGTGTTTTTCCCAACGAAAATTTAAGTTACGAAGGATTTCCATTTTTTTAAATCTGGTAAGTCCTGGTCTTCTCTGATTTCTTGCAAAAAATTGTGTAGTGTAGGTATTTCTTTCTTAATAAAAGAATGGTGTACTTTTCTTCTTATTACGTTTTTAAAAGTCTTCATCGACCTCTAAGAGCCCCTTTCTTTTGTGATTCTGAGGTTCGTTGCAAGGACCGCGTTGTCTTTCTTGTAGAAATCTAAAAATAGTTGCTGATCCCACTCCCGTCATGTTAGTACAGGTTTCCACAATTGACTTGTTGGCTGTTGATGCACTAGGGAATCGTGGACGTTAAGTATCATTGTTTTTTCTCGCAGGAAAAATGTAGATTTACAGACTCCGCATACTTAAGAACTTAAGCACCTACCTACCGATAAGTATTTTGGTTAATTATATTCGAATAACTGCCAAAATCCCGAATAATTTTATTGTACCTATTATCATTAAGCTTTATAACATTGTAGATTTCTAGTTCTTAAGAATTGTTAATTGTACTCGTTTAGGTCTTTATCATACAAATAAGATTTTTAGTTTCATTATTTACTCATTAAAATAAACTCTGAAATTCGTTGATTTGCCCGTGGGGAAGCGGGATAGAATATCTCCCCCGGTACGTTCTGCCTGTCGTAGGAGGCGACTTAAAGAACAATCTAGATGGTAGATGCCCAGATCCACCAGCATCGCCCGGTGTAATACCATCGCATCGGCTTAGGCTGCGTGAAGTTGCTTAACGTTTCGTGGCTGTGCCAATGTCCCGGACTGTGGAACCAAATAGCATGATGAGGCACCTGGATACAAAAAATTTCGGAGGTAAAATAGCCCCCCCGTTCGGATCTCCGGGTGGGGGCTGGTTCAGGGGCGTCGACATGCAGAGATCAGAATTTCAAAATGGATTTTGCAACATACGAGGTTTAAACACGAACATAAATTCAGTGCACCAACACCTGCAACTTTGATGTTATGTGGTTAAAAATAACGACTCAACCACCCACAAGGTTTATCTGTATCCTCTATCGACCACCAAGCGATACTAACTTTAGAGCACTTTTCGCTTCTCTTGCAGACACCATCGATCATTTACAAATTAACTATCCATATGCCGAAATTGTCATCCTGGGCGACTTTAATGTCCACAACATCAACTGGCTTAAATATTCAAATACAACCGATGAACAAGGTCGTGAAGCCGAATCATTTTCAATCAGTTGTGGCTTAACTCAGCTTATTGACGAACCAACTCGCCAGTCTTCTTGATCTGTTTTTAACCAGCAATCCGGAGATTTACACGGTCAGCGTAAATCCGCCATTAGGTTCTTCCGACCATAAACTATTATCGACATCGAGTATCCTACCAATCAGTGACAGAGAGGCGCCTAAACCGCGCAAGATTTGGCACTACAAATCTGCTAAATGGGAAGATCTCATGGAATATTTTCGAACTTTCCCTTGGTTAGACGTTTGTTTTCGATCCGATGACCCATCTGACTGCGCCAAGGAGGTTTCCGATGTTATTTTGGCCGGTATGGAGGCTTACATCCCTTTTTCGAAGAAATGCCCTTCCAACGGCAAGCTTTGGTTTGACCGAAAATGCAAAGAAGCTGTTGCTTCTAAACATCTTGCATACCGAGATTGGCGTGAAAATCCTAACACCATAAATCGTAACACCTTTGTTCGTGCCAGGAACAAATGCAAAAAAAAATTATCGACGAAACCAAGGAGGCACACAATCAACGGATTAGAAACAAACTTCTCGCTTGTCCCTACAATTCTAGGTCCTTTTGGTCAGTCGCTAAGGCAGTTAGTCAGAATTTCACCAAATCCACTATACCACCACTCACACGGCCAGATAGTTCTATTGCAACGACACATGTTGAGAAACCGAACTTGTTGGCTGAACTCTTTGCTTCACATTCTACTATCGATTTCCAAGGAAAAACACCACCTAATATTCCCATAGTGCAGTCAAGGATGCCCGATATTGTCTTCAGGCAGCGTATCATAAAACGTATTTTGATGAAGCTAGACACCAAAAAGGCTTCTCGCGCTAACGGAATACCTGCCATAGTTCTCAAAAACTGTGCGAGGGAACTAACACCAGTTTTCTGTAGACTTTTCAACCTATCTTACAGAAAGGGAATATTTCCTTCCTGCTGGAAATGTGCCACAGTTCAGCCAATATCTAAAAAATCAATATGGCTTTCGTAAAAATAGATCAACAGGAGATCTCCTGACTTATGTAACACATGTTTGGAACAACGCAATTGAACACCTTGGAGAATCTCGAGCGGTTGCTCTTGACATATCCAAGGCCGTGTTTGGCACGATGGGCTGTTGGCTAAGCTACGTTTTTATGGTATGTCTGAAAAGTTCTGTTTGTGGCTCTCATGTTTCCTCAGAGAGCGTTCTTTACGAGTGGCAGTCGACGGATTTCTTTCTAACACCTTCACTATCAACGCCTGTGTACCCCAAGGCTCCATACTGTCTCCTACTCTCTTTCTCATTTATATTAATGATCTGCTGGAAAAGACCGAGAATCTAATCTAAATACAGCTTTGCAGATGACAGTACACTTATATCTTCATTCACTTTGAACGCTCAGACATCGGCTACTCAGACGAATATCCGCAGAGAGCAGGAAGTCATTCAACTTAACAAAGACTTGGAAGAAATTCTATCTTGGGGTGACAGTAACCAAGTGGAATTTAACGCTACAAAAACCCAGGCAGCAGTTTTTTCTAAAAAAGTTAACGTTGCTGAACCCGACATAGTTATGTCGAGGCACTCCATTTCTCTAACAACGTCACTCAATTTGTCGGGCGTTAATTTGGGAGCAAATATGTCCTGGCATGAACATGTTGCAGGCATAGCAAGGAGAGCTTCTCAGAAGTTGGAAATATTATTTCGAACCAGAAAACTTTACACTTCACATCAACTGTTAATTCTTTACAAAGCTCAAATTCGACCAACTATGGAATACTGCTCCCATGTTTGGGGCTCCGCTCCCAAACGTACACTGCATTTGTTGGATTCTATTCAGAGAAGAGCTGTTCGTCTGATTGGAGACCCGGAACTGACAGGTGGCCTTGATTCACTGGAGCATCGAAGAACGGTTGGCGACTTGAGCCTATTCTACAAGTATTTTCATGGAAAGTGTTCGAAGGATGTGGCCCGTTTAATTCCTCCCAGAGCGGTGCATGTTAGAAGTACACGTCACGCTAATACTTCACATCCGTATGAGGTTCAGCTTGTTACTCCTCGTACAACGCTTTTCAAGCAGTCTTTTATATGGAGAACATCATCCCTTTGGAATAATTTGCCCAGGACTGTGTTTCCCACCGAGTACAATTTACAGCGATTTAAGAACAACGTGAATCGCTTTCTCCGCACACGTGTCGCTCCTGTAGCGCTTTAGGGACTTCCCTGTAGCACGTGTGCTAGACCCATAAAAAAAAAAAGATTTATATAGTATTGTAAAATTTAGAAGGCATGTAATAAAATAATTTTTAGAAAAAGGTCGCACTGTTGTATAGAGATAGAAAATAAAGGTGATGAAAACAAAAAATACAAATAATTGGTAGAGAAATGTCGGACGCTTATAATTTATGATATTGTAATGTTTATAACTCATGTTGTGTTCTATCAACTCCAAACAAACGGACTTTACTCCCGACCGAAAAAAAAAATTATGGTACACCCTGTATAATAAACATACCTTATAAACTACTTATATTATTCTCTCTCTTTTGTTTTATCAAAAAAAAGATTGAATCATATTCAATATAAGAAACAATAAAAAGCAGTGACCGAAACGCGACGCCACGGATGACCGCTGACTTTATTCTTTTCATATGGACGCGGAACTTTGAACCATTTTTGTGCAAGAAAAGAAATCATGTCAGCAAGAAATATAAGCACGCTATCAGTTATCTAAAGTAGAAATTCCAGTACATTCGTAACCTAATAAAGTTACATTTCCACCTGATAAGGCAAACATAAAAATACTCTCAATATATCACAAAAAGACTATGTACATTTGCAATAACAATAAGAAATTAGGTATAAAGATTAGCAGCTTGTGTGTGCTTTCTCCTGCTTTATAGTTACTTTTCCTGCTATGACAGTAAAACGGCTTGAGTTACATTTTTTGTTATATACTTAGTATAAAATTATAGGTTTAACAGTTACAGAGAGGGCAGGTGGTTCCTACACATATTTTTTGTATAATTTTTCATATTTATGTATATGTTTCATACATATAATTATACTTTCTAATGTGCCTCCGATCACTAACCTTTTGATAATTTTTCGTATATTAATAAATACTAAATGATTATCGTACTTGCTATTAACGGTTCTTTTATTTTATACAATAAGAAAAAATAAATTAGGAAAATAGAAACTGCTCGAACAAATTATCTATAATATATATATCAAATGTAACGTCTCTGCGTCTGTCTGTCTGTCCGTTAGTGCGCTTATCACTCGAGAACCACTTATCTGATTTACGTGTTTTTTTTTAAATCATATAACACGTAGACTGAAAAGTTGGTCTGACACATAGATGTCGCTCTTTTCAAGGAAGGACCAACCTTCACACGATACCTGTCAAAATTTCATGACATTTCGACGATTAGTTTACAAGTTACAGTGGTTCTAGTGACGCTACTTTTGATATTTTCAAAATAATGGAAAAAATCGAATTTCGTGTGTGGGTTAAACAAAAAAAATACCGTTCAAGCAAAACAATGGCTTGATAAGTGATACGGGGACTCTGCCCCTCAAGTACGCTGAATTTAATCACGGTGGTACAGACACAAATGACGCTGAACGCTCTGGACACCCAAATGAGGTGATTACACCGGAAAACATTAAAAAAATCCACAAAATTGTTTTGGATGACCATAAAGTAAAATTGCGTGAGATAGCTGACACCCTAAATATATCAAAAGGCAGTGTTGGCCATATTTTGCATTAACATTTGGGCATGAGAAGGCTCTGTTCGAAATGGGCACCGCGTTTGTTCACAATGGACCAAAAACAACAACGTGTTGATGATTCTGAGCGCTGTTTGGACCTGTTTAAGCGCAATAAAAAAGATTTATTCATGCGATATATGACAATGAATGAAACATGGATCCACCACTACACACCGGAATCAAATCGGCAGTCAACTGAGTGGAGAACATCCGGTGAAAGCCGCCCAAAGTGACCAAAGACACAATAGTCGGCTGGGAAGGTTTTGGGCTCTGTATTTTGGGATGCGCATAGAATAATTTTCATCAGCTATGCTGAGAAATGAAAAACCATCAATAGTGCATATTATATAAAGTTATTGGTGTGTTAGAAGGCAGAAATCGCGCAGAAACGGCCCCAAATGAACAAGAAATAAGTGCTCTTTCATCAAGACAATGCACCGTGTCACGAGTCAACGGTTACGATGGCAAAATTAAATGAATTAAAGTTCAAATTGCTTCCTCATCCACCACATTCTCCAGATTTGACCACCAGCGACTATTATCCATTCGCAGACCTCAAAAAAATGCTCGTGGGAAAGAGATTTGTCTCCAATAAAGAAGTTATCGCCGAAATTGAAGCCTATTTTGAAGGCAAAGACAAATTCTTCTACAAGAAATGTATAGAAATGTTAAAAAGCGTTAGACTGATTGTATCCTTCTTGACGGAGACTATGTTGATGTATAAAGTCGTTAGGTAACATAAGGAATAAGCAGTGATGATAATACTAAATCAAGTCGGAAAAAAGTTTGCCGCTAGTACGCTCTCTTGCAATACGCTGCCAAAACCATTAAATATGGAACAGTATCACGTAGCGAAGAATATAATATATATAAATACAGCGTCTATCTGTCTGTCTGTCCGTTAGTGCGCTCATCACTCGAGAACCACTTATCTGATTTACGTGTTTTTTTTTTTTTAATTCATATATGTTCTCTGGCCAGGTTATAGGATATATTTTATTATGTTAGGTAACATAAAGAATAAGCAGTGATAATAATAGTGAATCAACTTCATGCGAACGAAGCCGCGGGCATAACAAACAACGGGTTGTATTCTCTGTCCAGTCGTAAACTTTATCCTGGCTTGCGGTTATTTCTCTAATTTACCCAACAATGACAATTATGTTTTTTTTTTCGGTTAACGTCTATGTTGTTCGTTTATTTAACGAATATAATGCATGCTAATTAAGCATATAATAGGATTAGATGTGAGTTCGAATCAATATTAGAATTGTTAAGAATTTTGGCTCAAAATGCTTCTAAAATGTATTTGATGATCTGTGATATAGTCAGCGGGGTACCAGGGAGAGAACATTTAATCTTCTCCGCCTCGTTTGGATGGTGAAAATAAGTCCTTTAAAAACGGGACATTTAGTTTTTTTTTTGTGAAAAATATTTAACTCTCTATCATCGATTTTTTAATTGTATGTTCGTTTTTAGAGTTTCCATGTAGGGAGGGTTTTTCTTTTAAATTTACACCTTCCCCTCCTTCTCGATCCTCGTTTTTTTAAAAGAACATAATTTTTTAGAGATGCACACAGTAGGAAAAGGCTTTTTCCCTCCCATCCCCTCGTCATCGATTTTTGAATTGAGTGTAAGTCCCATGTCATGACAGTCTTCTTTTTTGTAAAACAGGTATATCGATTTTCAGTTTGCTATATTGGGAGGGTTCATTTTTTTACAGTTCCAGTACAAGAGAGCCTTTTCTTTTCATCCTTCAGTTGTCGTTTGACGCTCCCCTGTTTGACCACCCTCTATGAGCAACTTCGCCGTGTCATTTTTTTTTTCCTTAAAAAACGCCCTTTATACCAATCGTTGTTCTTTTTTTACAGGTGTTACCTAAAAATCAACTTTGATCTACTCGAAGTTGCGTATCAATATCGAAATCCTTTTTTATATAATTCTGAAATATTTAATAAATACGGGGTAATTAACTAACGTTTCAGTTTTATTTCAATTTTCAAAAATCTGAATGGTATCCTTAATATTTATTATGAGTATGTGTGTGTGCTGTTACTAACTCTTCGAAATTATTTTGTAAATTAAATAAATATTGATTATATATTATTAATTGAATATATCAGTGATGAATATTAATTGAATATAGCAGCGAAGGGATAATTGTTACTTTTCATTATTTCTAATTTTAACAAAAATAGTTTGAGTGAAGTTATCCTTTCTTACGGTAAACTACTTTAGCAATTTTTTAGAAATGTCACAAACATTAAAAAATAGTCAAAATTTGAATTGACTTGACTTCTCCTTATAGGGCTTTTCGAAATATTAAAAATCAAGTCGGTGACGGTAACGGAAGTCACGTGACTACCATCTATAGGTCGTTTTTTGTCCTCGTTAAAACAAAAACTAATCCTAAAATTAAATTTAATCTAAAACCCGTAATAAAATTTTTTGTATGTGATCAATAAAGTTAGATTAGATATCTCACCGTAGATATTTCGCGAAAAATATTGTTAATAAAGGAAAGAAAATATATAACCTATAAATTACCAAACTACATGCATGTTTCGCGCGATATCAGAGCTCGTCAGCCGGTCTACGTGAAGAGACAAACCAAACACAAAGTAGGAGCAGGACTAGTTTAAGAAGCATACACACAAAAACGCCAATAGTCAACAAACCTCATAGGGCGGCGAAATTCTAAAGAGATCTCTATACTGGGGTCAGTAGTGTTCCCGTTTTGTGGATCTGTATTTTTAGAGTTACCGCTAAATAGTCAATAGTGATATTAGTTCTCTATTTTTACAGTTACTGCTATTCACTCAATGGCGGTGTTAGTACCCTATGTTTATAATAACAAAGGTACCGATATGTTTTGCTTTTAAATTAAAAGTTTTAGCGTTGTCACACTAGATGGCGCTGAGGTTTGTTGGTCATTGGCACTTTTGTGTGTATGTTTCTTAAATGTCTCCTGCTGATACTGTGTGTTTGCGATTTGCGTCTTCTCCTGAGCTGGCTGACGAGCTCTGATCTGGAAGGAAACATGCCTGTGTAAGTTTAGCACTACATAGCTAAGCAAATATATATCTTTTCTTGCCTTTATATTTTTACGAATGATAAATATTTGCTTTATTCTTAATAAATTGTTCGAATTAAAAGATTAAAATCGTACCATACGAAAGATCGTGTCAAACGATATAAACTTAATTCACACACGGAAAACCTTGCATCTTAAGAAAATAATACTTGTCATTAGTTTCTATGTTTAGGTCTAGGTTAACTTCACTCCATGCTGCTATTCATGTTTAATAAATTTCTTTCTGCATTCGGAACCCATCGGAATTAATTACTGAACATTTGCAGAATATTAATAAATATTTATAGTAGAAAAATATAAATAAATGTACAAGTATGTTTACGAGTCATAAAATATTAGTAATTACGTCGAAGTATAAGTTAATTAAATTTGTGAAGAATTAAATTGTAAGATGGTTTGAAACGGCACACCTGCCGAAAAAAAAAACTAAAAGGCCTTTCTCTTCTGCTTTTTTTAGCCAAAAGTTTCATGTCGTAAAACGTTTAATATTTGTTATAGACCATCAAGACATTGAAATTTTGAACCTAAGATAGTAATTAGAATGTGTCATTCTCTCTTAAACTATGCACTCTCCCTGTGTCATTCTCACTTAAACTACACACTCAGTAGTGACCACCAAAGTATTTTAAAAACAGCGAAGAGAAATTACACTGCTCAATAATATAGTATGTTCGATTTACTCCAAAAATTCCTTTCAAAACCAATATTACTTCAGGCTTAAAGGATTTCCCATTACTAGCGGAAATTTTCATGGATCATTTAGAACTAAAAATTCATCAAAACGCGGTTAGCGCAAATATTGTTTACTGGTATAGATATGTTGACGATATCATTTCCTGTTTCACGGGAACAGATAGACAATTAACAATCCTCCCTAACTTCCTAAATAATTTACATCCTAATATTAAATTTACCGTAGAATTAGAAATCAATAACTCTATAAATCTATATCAAAAGTGAACAATAAATACGATTCTCGATTTTTTACAAACCTTCACATACTGATACAGTCATACACAATAGTTCATCCCACCCTTATCCTCACAAAATGGCAGCTTTTAACTCTTTCATACATAGATTGTTACATATCCCTATGACTAAAACTAATTTTAACAAAGAATTCAACATAATCAAACAAATAGCAATTAATAATGGATATGACCTCAACATTATAGATAATATCTTGAATAAAAAATCCTTTAAATAAGCAATCTCTCTAATTTATCCCACAATTAATGACAAAAAAGGAAAATTTAGTACACTCACATACACAGGGAAAATAACTAGAACAATTTCCAAACATTTAATAAAAAACAACAATAAAATAGCATTCAAAACCAGTAATTCCTTAGGGAGTAGAATTTTGAATAACAAAACCAAATCTAGGAAATCCTTAAAATCAGGAGTTTATCTATTAAATTGTGGATCTTGTACTAAAAACTACGTTGGACAAACTAGTAGATCTTTTGAAACTCGCATTACAGAACATAAACATAGTTATTTAAAAAATAAGAACAATTCACATTACGCAACCCACATAATAAACGGATCCCATAATTTTGATGATACGTTAAAAATCCTACATGTAGAAAATAAATCTAAAAAATTAAATTTGCTTGAATGTCTTGAAATTAAAAAACGGAAAAACTTCAATCAATTATTAAACGAACAGCTAGACTTAAACCATTCACCCTTACTTAATCTTTATTAGTTCTTGGAAATAGTACCACAGATTTGCATTCTTAAAATAATTCTGTCTGTAAATAATATAATAAAATGATTAGCATAATCTTAGATAATTAAGGATATTTTTAAGCACTATATAACCAGGATCACTACCAAATATTTTTCTTTCTTATTTACTTCTGAAGAAGCCATTGTATGGTGAAACAATTGTCAAGTGACTTTAAATATATTGGAAATTAAAGCATAGTGTTGTTTTTTTATATAATTTTATAAACTGATTGATTGAATTAACATATTCTGCACTAACGTATGAAACCTCTACAACCATATGTCTAATATTACAAAATAATATTTCATTACATTTGGGTTAAAAGTGAAGGCTCAGATTGGAAATATGATGTTTAATTCTACCACGCCCAACAGTCAATCATCGCTCCTGATGGTACTAACCCGGTTAGAAGGACGCGTATCAAGTACAAAAATAAAGTGTTGCGCTAAAGATTCCAAAATCTTAACATAATCTTAACACTAATTAATTGTTGTCCTTGATATTTGTAATATAATATTATAATTTCTGATTTAGTATATTTTGTTAGTACCTTGTATATCTAAGTCGAAAAGAAACAGGCTCTACCATAATAGCGATAAAAATAATGAACCTCTCAAATAAGCTTTCTTTTAACTTCGTTAATAAGGGAGACTATTATCCTTAATAAAGAAATTCTTATTTGGTTCTAATACTGCTTCAGACGGTGGGTTCCAATTAGTGTTATCTTTTAAATTACAATATTCATTATAGTAAATAGAGGAACAATTCCGTCATCATTTTACGACTACGCATACTTTAAATACCGATAACAACATAATCGTAATATATAAGTAATTATCTTAGTCCTGCAGGAACCTCATCTCTTCGCGACAACATGGATTTTCACAGAAAAGATCGACGGATATCAACCTCGTCGTACTTGTTAGAGGCTCTGGAGGAGGGGTCCCAGGTGGATGCTGTCTATATCGACTTTTCCAAGGCATTCGATAGAGTTAATCACGACCTATTATTAGCTAAGCTTGAGGTATTGGGATTCAACGATTCTCTCCTGGGGTGGTTGAACACATATCTGGAAGGGCGTGAATATCATGTTAAAATTGGCAATGTGCTATCAAATAGTTTTATTGCAGTTTCGGGAGTGCCAAAGGGCGCCCATTGCTCTCCGCTTCTTTTCAATTTGTTTGTCAATGATATTGCCGGTCATATACTGAGCTTTGATTTCCTTATGTTTGCCGATGATCTTAAAGTGTTTAAGAAGGTTTTGAATGTGCAGGACGTCCGGGACTTTCAGGCGGACTTGGATAGACTTATAAATTGGGAGACAAACTGTCTACAGCTTAATGCATCTAAATGTAAATCTGTTAGAGGACATAAGAGTGTCAATAGTAATTACACTATTAGTGGTACAGTGCTGGACAGTTTGGGCAAAGTGAAGGATCTTGGAGTAATATTTGATTATCGCCTCTCTTTTTGTGACCAGTACGTATATATTATTAATAAGTCCAGTAAGATTTTGGGACTTACATATAGAAATCTCAGGGATTTATCATTGTCCTCATTGAGGGTCCTGTACTGTACGTTGGTAAGGTTTGTTCTGGAGTGTTCAGCGGTTGTCTGGTCGCCAATGTTTGAAGTACATAAATACAATCTCGAAAAAATTCAGAACAGGTTTCTACGACTGTGTGCTTATAAGTGTGATATGTCAATAGCTGACCATGATTATACTATTATTAGGGGCCATATGAACTTGAATCTGTTAACTCATAGATGTTTGGTGAGTGATCAGTATTTTCTGTATAAGATAATTAACGGGTATCATTCACCACTGCTGAGGGCTATGAGATTCATGAACCAGTGCCGGGAGCTGAACATTTTTTCAGGTTCCCCCTCTTCCTTCAGAAGGATGCTCTGGCGTTGATTGTTTCACGGTAGGAGTGTAAGCCGTTCTTGTGTTTCATTCCACATTTTCGGCCGTTCTGTTATTGATATGGTTATATTGTAAAGTATTATAAATACGAGGCTGGTTTGAAAAATCCGTGCAAAGTCCGAGAGATGGCACCACCGGCGCGTATCGAGGTCATGTTTAGTTAGTAGCATCTCTTGAATGAACGCACACCAAGTTTCAGCCATATTGGTCTAGTTCTTTGTGCTTGGCATTCGTGTGAAGGAAGTCGAGTGACTTTTAAGAAGTGGACGAAAAAGAATTTCGTGTGGTGATTAAACATTAATTTATGAAAGGCAAAACGCCTCAAGAGACTAAAGAGAGGCTTGATAAACATTATGGTGACTCTGCACCTTCGATTAGAACAGTTTATAAGTGGTTTCAAAATTTTCGGACTGGCCATATGGGCACAAGTGACGCTGAACGTTCTGGACGGCCTGTGGAGGTTACGACTCCAGAAATCATTGATCAAATCCATGATATGGTGATGGATGACAGAAGAGTTAAGGTGCGTGAGATTGCTAGTGCTGTGGGCATCTCGACTGAATGGGTACATAATATTTTGCATAAACATTTGGACATGAGAAAGCTATCCGCAAGATGGGTGCCGCGATTGCTCACGCTTGACCAAAAACGGAATCGTGTGAAGTGTTGCAAGGATGGTTTGCAGCTGTTCCAGAAGAATCCGGAGGACTTTAAGCGTCGTTTCGTCACTGTGGATGAAACATGGATACATTACTATACTCCTGAGACCAAACAACAATCTAAACAATGGGTTACCAAGGGGGAATCTGCACCAAAAAAGGCGAAGACCGTTCCTTCGGCCGGACAGGTTATGGCGACTGTCTTTTGGGATTCGCAAGGGATAATCCTCATCGACTATCTGGAAAAGGGTAAAACTATTACAGGTGAATATTATTCATCGTTATTGGACCGTTTGAAAACCTAGCTGCAAGAAAAACGCCCGCGATTGGCCCACAAGAAAGTCCTTTTCCATCACGACAACGCACCAGCACACACCTCAGCAGTTGTGTTCGCAAAATTAATGGAAATAGGATTCCAACTCGTTTCACATCCCCCCTATTCTCCAGACTTGGCTCCCTCGGACTACTATTTGTTCCCCAATTTGAAGAAATGGCTGGCGGGACAAAGATTTTATTCAAACGAGGAGGTGATTCCAGACACTAATGGATATTTTGCAGACTTGGACAAATCCTATTATTCGGAAGGGATCAACAAACTAGAACATCGTTGGACGAAGTGTATAAGCCTAAAAGGAGACTATGTCGAAAAATAAAAAAGGTTTACCCCAAACACATAAGTAGTTTTTATTTTTGCACGGTCTTTTCAAACCAGCCTCGTAAATACATTGTAAAAAGGGGTGTACCCGTATATTCTCAAATAAATAAACATAGTCTTTATATGTAAGTTCTTCTCTTCAATTTTGCGCCTGCTTAAAATAAAAGTAACGACAAAGGCGTGCCACAATATGCGTTGCAAAATCTGTCTATTATTAAAGTAAGTTCTTATTTGTAAAGTTTCTTTTACGTGTAAATGTGGTGCTATCCCGAAGCTCCCTGACTAACATTATATAGTAAGACCGCGAAATAGTATCCACTCGCGCCGATAGGTAACGGTAGGTAAATTTTTTTTATAGGTCTAGCACACGTGCTGCAGGGAAGTCCCTAATGCGCTACAGGAGCGACACGTGTGCGGAAAAAGCGATTGACGTTGTTCTTGAATCGCTGTAAATTGTACTCGATGGAAAACAGTCCTGGGCAAATTATTCCAAAGGGATGATGTTCTCCATATAAAAGACTGCTTGAAAAGCGTTGTACGAGGAGTAACAAGTATTAGCGCGACGTGTACTTTTAACATGCACCGCTCTGGGAGGAATTAAGCGGACCACATCCTTCGAACACTTTCCATGAAAATACTTGTAGAATAGGCTCAAGTCGCCAACCATTCTTCGATGTTCCAGCGAATCAAGGCAACCGGTCAGTTCCGGGTCTCCAATCAGACCGGCAGCTCTTCTTTGAGTAGAATCCAACAAATGCAGTGTATGTTTGGGAGCGGAGCCCCAAACATGGGAGCAGTATTCCATAGTTGGTCGAATTTGAGCTTTGTAAAGAATTAACAGTTGTTTTGGAGTTTAAAGTTTTCTGGTTCGAAATAATTTGAGAAGCTCTCCTTGCTATGCCTGCAACATGTTCATGCCAGGCCATATTTGCTCCCAAATTAACGCCCAACAACTTGAGTGGCGATGTTAGAGGAATCTATTCCCGACATAACTACGTCGGGCTCAGCAACGTTAACTTTTTTAGAAAAAACTGCCGCCTGGGTTTTTGTAGCGTTAAATTCCATTTGGTTACTGTCACCCCAAGATCGAATTTCTTCCAGGTCTTCCTGCTGTCTCCGGATATTCGTCTGAGTAGCCGATGTCCGAGCGTTCAAAGGGAATGAAGAGATAAGCGTACTGTCATCTGCAAAGCTGGAGATTGGATTCTCGGTCTTTTCCAGCAGATCGTTAATGTAATTGAGAAAGAGAATAAGAGACAGTATGGAGCCTTGAGGTACACCGGCGTTGATAGTGAAGGTCTTAGAAAGAAATCCGTCGACTCGTAAAGAACGCTCTCTGAGGAAACATGAGAGCCACAAACAGAACCTTTCAGACATACCATAAGAGCGTAGCTTAGCCAACAGCCCATCGTGCCAAACACGGTCGAATGACTTGGATATGTCAAGAGCAACCCCTCGAGATTCTCCAAAGTGTTCAATTGCGTTGTTCCAAACGTGTGTTACATAAGTCAGAAGATCTCCTGTTGATCTATTTTTACGAAAGCCATATTGGTGATCGCTAATAATGTTGAATCCTTCAAGATATTTTAGAAGATGCTGATTGATAGCCTTTTCCATGACTTTCGATATTATTGAAAGCAGTGCGATTAGTCGGTAGTTATTTGGCAAGGTCTTCTTGCCTTTTTTTAGGTATCGGCTGAACTGTAGCACATTTCCAACAGGAAGGAAATATTCCCTTTCTGTAGGATAGGTTGAAAAGTCTACAGAAAACTGGTGTTACTTCCCTCGCACAATTTTTGAGAACTATGGCGGGTATTCCGTCAGCGCTAGAAGCTGTTTTGTGCCCAAAAAAGCTGCGTGACAAGTTTTAACTTGTTAGGATTGTTTTATATGCACGGTTGCGAAAGGCCTAATTGTGTGATTTTTACAGTGGATACGAAAAAAGTGCAGCGCGTGTGTGTGAAATTTCCTTTTAAATTCGAGAAAATTGCTAGTAAAATATATGAAAAGATTTGGAAAGCATTTGAGCATAAAACTACGAGTTGTACTCAAATTTTCGGGTGGTTTCCGCAATTTAAAACCCATTGAACTTCGATGGAAGAAGAGGAATAGCGTTCTGGAACAATTTGACGGCAACCACGCTTGAAATCATCGCCAAAGTTCAACAAATCATTCGTGAAGTCCGCCGTCAGACAATTTGGAATATTTCTGATGACCTTTCTAGTGGTTAGAAAATGACTTTGGAGCGAAATAACTTCCTCCTGTACTACGACGATGCACCGACCCACAGTTTCTTCTGTACAGTTTTTGGCAAGGAGTTTCATGATTGTAAACCCCCACCTCCCTTATTGGCGTGATTTGGTACCCTTTAACAACGCGACAGACTGTTCCTCCATACGGAAATGAAGTTGAAGTGTAGCTGCTTCGAGTCGGTAGAGGAAATTCAAGGCGAATCGCTGGCAGCATTAGGGGCAGTGATAGCATCGATCTTCCGAAAAAAATGTTCGATCAGTGGAAAAAATGATAGGACTGGTACATGCGGGTGCAGGAAAACTACTTTGATGGTGACAGAAGTTGCGAAGACTAAAAGTTACTACAGATTTTATAGTGTTAGTTCGGAAACTTTTGAGTTTGATTGAGGAAAAATGAGAATACCAACACATTGACAATCCACTATATGTGTCCCCGTAAATGGGTTTAAAATTCAAAGTAAGAAAGCACCCACAAGCTGTCTAGAATACAAAAAAAATACGTCTTATTTACTATATTTACAGTATATTTTTAGTCTAGATAAATTGAGGTCAATTTTATAATAAAATACTCATTTTGTGCGATGGTGTCTTATGAATTCCTAAACAACGGGCGCTTCTACAGTACAATAATAATTAATTCCCATTGTTGTCCTTCGTTTCGTTTATGAACTTCTTTTTGCCAAAAACTAATGGTAATTAAAGTGAAATTTTCTAAGTTTAGTTGTATATTTTCAATTCGTATTGTTCACGTATAGTAGATATAAAGTACAGTTATCTTGGCTGAATTGCATTGACATTAAGACACATTGTTATAAAGAATTATATTTTTCAAGGAAGTAACTGTTACAATTTGGTTCCTTTCTACAGAATCTTTTTATTGTGACCTGATTTAAGGAACAGTATAGATAAGGTAACGATAGATCAAGTTAAGAAATTTCTCAGTTATTCTAGAGATTTAAAATTTAACCGGCTTTGACGAAATTATTGCTGAGGCAAAATTCACTTCATAATCTGTAATATTGCATCTGTACATTGAAAATTGTAGAAAAATATCATTACTAAGTCCCTCATCAGAACTTGAACTTGAATATAGTCAATGATTTTTTTATGGGAAACGTGGGGAAATCTCTAAAGCATCGTTGGTCGAATTTGAGCATTGTACAGAATTAACAATTGTTGGGGAGTGTAAAGCTTTTCAGTCCGAGTCATAACTATGTTAGGTTCCGCAACGTTAACGTCTTTCCTATGCCGGGTTCCGCAAGGTTAACTTTTCAGGGTTCTTGTAGTAGAGGAATCTGAAAATTGTGTTATTTTTCCATAATTTTCACTTAGTTGTAATCAAATATATAAGGTTAGAAGGGTTGCCTCTTATATATCATGTTTTATATCCTTTTTAGGGTGCTAGGGGGCGTCGACAAATCTGACAGTTGTATTGTTTTATTACTATTTGCAATAATTTGTGGTCAAACATATACGGGGTTAATGAAGTAAACGAGAGCATTAGAAAGGTTGCTTTGGATGTCTCGTGTTATAGGTTCTGTTCAGTATTCAGGGAGTCGAGAAACCTGTAAATTGTGTTAGTTTTTTTCATATTTTTAATTTTAATAGAAGTATTATGTAGAGATAAATAGAAAATTTCAGCTTCACCTATCTCTAAAACGCTTTCTCTGCTCTATATTTTTTTCTGAGATTAATATCTTACCATAAAGGTTTTCGAAAAAGTTATTTACAATAAGATAACTTCATTTCTTGATAATAACAAAGTTCTAACCTCACACCAGCACGGTTTTAGAGAAAAGCACTCTACAGAGACCGCAGCGATCGACTTTATAAAGAATATATATAAAAAACTTTATATAAATGAGAAGTTCGTAGTATCATTGTGCCAAAGATTCCACATTCCCAACTTAATAAATGAGAAAATAGTAGCCCTACTATTTGATCTAACAAGGGCATTTGACACAATAGACCCAGGCTTTGTTGTTAAAAAATTTGAAAGGCTAGGTATTGGAGAACCACTAAATAAATGGGTTAATTCATTTTTGAAGGGTAGAAACTTTAAAATAAAAATTGGTAATATTTTTTCACAAATGACAAACTGTGACTTAGGGACCCCTCAAGGCAGTGTCCTAGGTCCTCTAATTTTCTTGTTGTTCATAAACGACTTACCTGAATACATTTAATGTGGAATCGTTTTTATGTTCACTGACGATACGACCATAGTCATCTCAGCCAAAGATGAGAAACTTTTGGAGAAAAAAATTAAAATAATAATGACTGAGTTCTCAAACTGGTGTAAAAAGAATAACCTTATAATAAATCTATCAAAGACTGTGTCTATGGAATTTAAGACAAAAATGCGCAAACCAATAAACCTAAATATTGTATTTAATAATATGAATTTGCCTGTTAGCCATACTTAAAAGTTTTTAGGAATCATAATAGATTCTAACCTCGAATGGAGTTTGCACATAGATGACGTTTGCTCAAGACTAAATAAATGTTTTTTTATGATAAAATCTTGAAAAAACTCATTAAGTGTTCCCAATCTCATAACTGTCTATTACGCTAAGGCGTACCCAGCCATGTCCTATGGTCTCGCGGTTTGGGGAAGTGCGCAGGAACTGGACAGAGTGCTGATGATGCAAAAACGAATCATGAGACTAATTTTTAGTATGCCATATAACGCATCCTGTAGGGAAGTCTTTAAGAATAGAAAAATATTAACAGTTACAAGTATTTATATATACGAGTATATAAACTCTTAATGTATATCTATCAAAATCAAGATAGCTTCATGTCGCATAGATCTTTTCATCGTTATCCGACTAAACTCGAAATTTTTATATTGAAAAACACAATCATGAATATGTTAAAAAAACTAGTCATCACTTAGGATGCAGACTATTTAACTTACTGCCGGAAAATGTAAAAAGGATTGAATCTATGGCACGTTTTAAAAAACAAATAAAAACTATACTATTAAGTGAAACTTTTTATTCTGTAACTGAATTTGAAAGTTATCTGCTGGGCGGAGTGTGAATGTTATTTTTATAAATACCTTGCTTAATTAAAGCATCTTTAGTATGTATTTTGTTTATTATAAATTTGTTTGTTATAAATATGTATGTTATGTTTTTATTATATCTTGTATTTACTGTGTATTAATGTGTTTAATAGTAAATTTTCTTTTTTTTTTTTATATTATTTATTATTTTTGATATTACCTAAGATGGGATCATACATCCCTTTGATGACATGTCTTATCTACAACTTTTGTAGCTGAAAAGATGAATAAATTGTCTATGTGTCTTTAAAATATCGACTGGTAATGCTTGGAATAAGTTATTTTTTAATGTGAGATGAACAAATTCAGTCCTTATTTTACAACTACAGTTGCATGTAGAAGTTTTGGGCCAAAAATATTTTTTTAATTAATTGAGTTATAAAAGGAGAAGAGAAAAATAACAAATACACCATCATAAACTACTTTAATTATACTAACAATATATAGAACTAAAAAATCTTTTACTATAAATAAAAATCGTTCCTAACAAAAATAATAATTTTCGGTTATTCATAAGTATCGGGTCAACTTCTCAGAAACTGTGATTTACTCAGTTATGTTTACATTTCTGATCATGAATCCAGGTAAACATCAAAAATTTAGTTCTCTTCATAATTGTGAATCAGTATCATTGAGGGAAGATGCCGAGAGGCACGTCATTAGACATTCGGAAAACTGTTATAATGTTGTACGATAAATGAAAAGTTTGACATGAAATAGCCGAGTCCATAGGAAAAACAACGGTTTACAATATCATTAAAAAATGGGAAACTACAAGTAATCTGAACCATGTTCTAGAAGATCAAGGAAAACAACTATTCGTGTCGACAAAGTAATTAAAAGAAAAGCAGTTGCTGCAATTATTGCACGTGAATTATGTGAAGAAAATTTAGCTGACATCAGTAGAAGTACTGTTTCTCGTAGATTAAACTTTTACCATTTATCAGTAAAAAAATAAAAAGACCAGATAAGAATTTGCAAAAATATGCCAAAATTGGACAGTTGAAGACTGGAAAAAAGTGCTGTTTTCGAACGAAACTAAACTTAATTTATTTTGAAATGATGAAAGAAGGTGTATTTGACGACCAAAAGGCACTAGAGATGATTCTTGGTGTCAAATATCGACTGTTAAGCATAGTTGTGGTAGTATTATGCTTTGGGAGGCATTTTCGTGGAAAGGCGTTAGTCCAGTAGTTAAAATTGAAGGTACTATGGACGCTGTTATGTTCAGAGATATTCTATCAGAACACATGTTTTCTTATGGACTTCGAAATATGCCACGAGGATGGATTTTTCAACAAGATAATGATCCGAAACATCGACCTAGCTTTTGCAAGAATTTTTCAGAGAGAAAAATCTTCGATTTTTAGAATGGCCAAGCCAATTCCTGGACTTGAACCCCATAGAACATTTGTGAGAAGAGTTGAAAATGAAAGTGGGAACTCAGAATTGTTCCAATGAAGGTGCTCTCTGGAAAAAAGAGTGAGCCAATATTAACAGAGACAGGATTCTCAAATTAATCGAATCGATGCCTCAACGATGTGCTCCCGAATTAGCTTCGAAGGGTATGGCTACAAACTATTGATACGAATGTATCTTTTATTGCTACCTTTTTCTGAGTTATAGTGATTTTTGTTATGTTATATACCTTTTTATTGTGAAATTTGATGTTGGCCCAATATTTATGAACAGCCGAAAAATGTTATTTTTGTTATAAATAATTGTTATTTATAGTAGAAGATTTTTAAGTTGTAAATGTAATGTATGTAGTTTTTGATGGTGTATTTGGTTTTTCCCGTTCTCTCTTTATAACTTAATTAAACACAAAAATATTTTTTGGCCAAAAACTTTTGCACGCAACTGTATGTGATTGTAGGAAAAATAAATTACCCAGTAAATCATTTTGTTGTTATTTTTCTACGGCAATGCGTAAAATTGATTTTCACACACGGTTACCGTGTGATTTGAAAACAAATGATGTAACTTACTATTGCCTAAATAATTTTCGTTCACTCATAATATTGCCACACACACTTTTTTACGCACATGTCACACAAGTTACTACTGTAGATGTATTATATTTATTTTATTGATGTATTAAGATTAATACATGTAATAATCACCGGCATAGTTAGTATACTAAAAAAGTTTAATAACCGTTATAACTGGAAGCGAAGCAAAACTATTTACAGGTTTACCATCGCTATAAAAGTAGATCATCATGACTGTTTTGCTATGTTAGTTTATAGTCAATTATTTTTACACGTATTTCTTCTGTTACCTATTTCAAAACTCATTAGTCAGATTAATAGTAATAGTGGCAAGAATGTAAGTAAGTAGGTAACAAAAAAAGTTATTAAGACCTTAGGCTATCTTTTTTTCTCAATGTTAAGTGGAACGTTCTGATTGAACAATCATCGACCTTATATCAAGATTTGTTATCAAAACCAATAGCCAAAAGATGGTCCCATCACTTTCGTTCTGGAAATTTCGATGTTAAAGATGCTTTTTGCACTGGTCGACCAATGACAGACAAAGCTGATAGAATTTTGGCAAAAGCTTAGGAAAACTGGCATGCAAACAGCCATGACATCATCAAGAAACTAAACTCGATGTTTGGGTGCCACGTGATTTGATCCAGAAAAATTTACTTGGTCGAATTTCCATCTGCGGATCTCTACAGAAATCGAACATTTTTTAAACCGGTTGATCACGGACGATGAAAAACAAATCTTGTACGATAATAATATATGAAAAAGATCGTGGTCGAAAAAGAATGAAGCTCCATAAACGATGGCAAAGCTCAGATTGAGGCCGAAAAAAGTGATGGTGTGTGGGATTGGAAGGCAATCGTGCATCAATAAGCTGCTGTAACCTGGCCAAATGATTGAATCTGCACTCTGTCAGAAATTGATAAAATCGAAGCAAGCGATTGATAAAATCGACCGTAACTAGGCAACAGAAGGAGTCTTCCTCCATGACAACGACAGGCCGCACCCATTTTTATGACTCGACAAAAATTGAGAGAGCCTAGCTGGGAAATTTTAATGCCTGCACCATTTAGCCCAGACCTTACACCGCCAGACTATCGTTTGTTGAGGCCTGTGCAAACTATTTGCCACAATTTTTTGCTCAGATACCACAGAAGTTCTACAGTGATACAGTGCATTATGGTGCTGCCAGAAAAAAGGCCGTAGGTTATTGAACAAAAGGCACATATTTAGTTTAATAAAGTTCTTTTAAAATATACAAAATGACTATCTCAATTTTGACTTTAGAACTATTTATATATATATATATATATATATATATATATATATATATATATATATATATATATATGTATATATATATATATATATATATATATATATATATATATATATATACATATATATATATATATATATATATATATATATATATATATATATATATATATATATATATATATATATATATATATATATATATATATATATTCTTCTTCTTCAGCCCTCCATCATCCAATGTTGGACATAGGCCTCCCCTGTGTGCCTCCATCGTTCTCTGTTCTGTGTCTCTCTTGCCCAGCAGAGTCCTGCTACCAGTTTCATGTCGTCTCTCCACTGTGTCTGCGGACTACCCCTGTCTCTTTTTCCCAACCAGGGTCTCCAGTGTTGAATCCGCTTGTTCCATCTATCGTCTGTCTGGCTCAATGTGTGCCCCGCCCATCTCCACTTGAGTGAAGCTACGTGTTGTTTCACGTTTATTAATTTAGTTCTCTGACGGATATCTTCATTTCTCACTCGGTCTTTTAATTTAATGTTCAACATTATTCTTTCGATCGCTCTTTGGGTCTTAGCTAGATTATCCATCAGACTTTTTGTTATAGACCATGTTTGTGCGGCATATGTAAGGACAGACAGCACACACTGGTTGAAAACTGTTCTTCTCAGTTTTAAAGCAATTTTCTGGTTCTTCAAGATGCCACTCTGCCTGCCGAAAGCCCGCCATGCTGATCTTATGCGTCTTTTTATTTCCTCTGACTGGCTTGTCTTCCCGCATCTAAAGCTCCAGATAAATGTATTCATCGGTGCGCCTTATTACAGAGTCCTCGATAATAATTTCCATATTCTCGTTCTGGTTGGTCATAATTTTCGTCTTCTCCTTGTTTAGCTTTAGTCGTATCCTTTCGGACTCTCTTTTTACATCCAGCAACATTAATTGCAACTCCTCACAGCTGTTCGCTATCAACACCACGTCATCAGCGTACTTCAAATGATTCAATCTCTTTCCGTCTATCATAACTCCTTTGTCGTCCCAAATGAGGTTCGAAAACAGGTCTTGCATCACCGTTATGGCTCGTTAGGGCTCATTGAGTCTCCTTGTCTGACGCCCCGTTGAATGGGAATTGCTTGGGTTTTTTCGTGTAGTTGTATCACCATCTCTGCTTTTTCGTATATTGATTGTAATATCTCGGCATATCTATAATCTACTCTACATTTCTGTAGTACTCGCTGTACTGTCCACCACTCCACGCTGTCGAATGCCTTCTCGTAGTCAATAAAGGCCAGGTATAGCGATAAGTTATACTCAGTGGATTTTTTTATTAGCGTTTTTGTGTTTGTATGTGATCACACGTGCTGAATCCCTTTCGGAAACCAGCTTGCTGACAATCCTGGAATTGCTCTAGTTTATTCTCCATTCTGTTTACTATTATTTTGGTTAGTAGTATGTAGATCTGTGGTAACAAGGTGATTGGCCGGTAGTTTTCCAGGTTGTTTCTGTCTCCCTCTTTATATATCAAGATTGTTAACGATTTGTTCTGGGATTCTTCATTCGTGTAGACGGGCATTTAGAAGTACCCTCAGGGGTGTTAATATCGACTCTCCACCCTCCTTGATAAGTTCTGGGAATATACCGTCGATTCACGGTGCTTTGTTGTTCTTCATAGTTTTAATTTTACTTATTATTTCTCTGTTGGTAATGTCTGGGATGTCTTCGGAGCCCTCGTTCATGACTTTATTCTCTAAGTGCCTTTAAATATTTTCAGGGGCCTTCTGTTTTTGTTTGTATAGATCTTTTTAGAATTTCTCAGTTGTTTGTAATATTCTCTCTCTGTCTGTCACCTCAACACCATTCTCATCTTTCACTGTGTTAAGGTAGGCTCTCCCTAGTGACGTTCTGACACTTTTTATGTTTCTGCCTCTCTCTATTGCCTGTTCTACCATTTTCTCTGCCTGTTTCCTTTTATCTTTGATTGATATATATATATATATATATATATATATATATATATATATATATATATATATATATATATATATATGTATATATATACAGGCAGGGATAGCTCCTAATATATTGAAGAGAGAGCAATGAAAGATCTAAGTAGATCTAAGGAACTGTATTTTTATTCGAACTTTCTAGCTATCGTCCATGTAAGTGGACTTCTTCAGGAAATCTGAAATGTGCAAACATTCTGGAGAAGAAAGATGTAATTTAGGGAAAATAAACGTACTTACAGAATATTTACAGCATTGCTCTTTCCGGAAAAAGTATTACACATTTCTCGTTTCCAAGACAAGCAGCAAGACATGACCACATAAACAGGTTAAAAAGTGAAAAATTTTACAAAACTTACTAAGCCTCAATTTGGCGTCACATATTAAAATAATTAAAAGTTAACTACTCTAAAATTAATATAATACAATATAATTGAACTGGAAAGACATCACAAAGAACGTCACGTTTTTCTGGCGTACGTTTATTTTCCCTAAATTACATCTTTCTACTCCAGAATGTTGCACATTTCAGATTTCCTGAAGAAGTCCACAGACATGGGCGATAGCTAGAAAGTTCGAATAAAAATACAGTTCCTTAGCTACGTAGATCTCTCATTGCTCTCTCTTTAATATATTAGGAGCTATCCCAGCCTTTAAACTATCACTTAGTGTTACCAGTGCTCCTTTTATATATATATATATATATATATATATATATATATATATATATATATATATATACATATATATATATATATATATATATATATATATATATATATATATATATATATGCATCTGTGGCTTCGCAAATAATTTTAACTTTACAAAATGGTTTCCTAATCCATAAAACGTGCAAAATTTTGTACTAGCAACATGGGTGTAGCCCTGAATAACGCCAGGCTACATAACACTACATAGGATTTTATCTTTTCTTTGGAATTGAAAGTTCTCTCCTCATACGGCCTATTCTCCTTACATAGCGGTACATTACTATTATTTTTGGTCGCTACAACATCATCTCGCCGATTCCCAGGTCACGTCATTGAAGGACGTCAAGAAAGCATAATCGATTCGAAACGATTATCTTTTTTCCTAAAGAGAATTTGCCAGTTGCGTAAAAATCGCTTAAAATATTGAAGAATAATGGGGAATATTTTTCACGACCGAATTGTTTTCTGTTGGTAAATAAATATATATTTTTTTAACGCAAAAAATGTATGGGATTAATTAATTTTTTCCTCGTGCAATTAAAGAAAATATTGTACTTTCAACTTTAATTTTTTTAGAATTTATTTTTCAAAACATGTTTGACCTGATCATATAGAATTAAAAATAATTGCTCTACAATTACATCGTTATTAACCAAATTATTTTAACATATAATTCTACAAATTTAACGCAATAATATTAAATAAATTGTTGCTACTTGAAAATTGCATATATATGTTTATATATTAACAGGTATTATGTAAAATGGTATTTTTAGTGTTCCGTACGGAACACTTATAAGATGACTTCGGTGTCTGTCTGTCCGTCTGTCCGTCTGCCTATCACACCCGATTTTCTCCTAAACTATTTGTCGTAGAAAGTTGAAATTTGGTAATAATAGAGGAATTGATGGCCTCATCAGAGCCATGTAGTTTTGAAAGTTAAATTTTGACTTAAGGGGTTAGTTTTTGGGGGTGAAATCGGAAGAGAAAAAAAACTTTTTTTACTAGGTAATCGAGTGTGATGTCAAATGAAAGCTTGTGAAAACACGAGTAATATATATATATATATATATACATATATATATATATATATATATATATATATATATATATATATATATAATGTAATACTTGTGCGCACTTTTCTTTGTATTATTTTTAAAAAATCGCGAAAAATCGCTGTCCCCGCCTTATCTCGAAAAGCACTTATCAAAAAATTTTGAAAAAATTCTGGAATATTCTCCAGGGGGTGTAGATTGAACGAAAATTATCACGAGTGCATACCTTTAATAATTTACCTGGTATTTAAAAAAAACAAAAATGTCAAGGTCATCAGATTTCAATAAAGATTGGAAACAAACTTTGTTGAAAACTCATTTGGGATGTGTTTTGTGAAGTCACTGATTATTTTATACCTCTGTAACAATTTTTTTTATTTTAAAAGCAATCAACGTACGGAACACTAATTGCGCAAGTTCAATTTGCATTTGACCGGTTATTTTTTATTTTGAAATTAAAAATTGGTAAATTTTTTTGATAAAATTGAGGATGTGGATCGTTACTTGGTTGTAGCCAGTGTAGGCGTTTGTGTGAGCACTGCAACCTCTCGGCTTATTGTACTCCCCTTTCTTGCTTACATGAGCATCGTTTCTTTAAGAAGTTTTATTAGTTTCTTTCTAAGCCCTTCCTGGTGTAATTGATCGCCAGGATGTAGATCTCCGAACAGTTTATGTCTGTTCCTAGTTAAAGTCACACATTAATATAGGATATGCACAGAGGTTTCTTACTCTGCACCACATAGTCATGTTGTAGGATCATTGTAGATACCCATTTTTGTAAATATTTTCTCAGGTCACAGTGACCGGTGAGCTGTTCCACCACTAGTTTTTTACCGGGTCTTTGTTAAAAAAACCGGTCAAGTGCAAGTTGAACTTGCGCAATTAGTGTTCTGTACGTTGATTACTTTTAGAATAAAAAATTTTGTTACAGAGGTATAAAATGATCAGTGACTTCACAAAATACACCCCAAATGAGTTTTCAACAAAGTTCGTTTCCAATCTTTACTGAAATCTGATGACCTTGAAATTTTTGTTTTTTTATATACCAGATAAATTATTAAATGTAATGCACTCGTGATAATTTTCGTTCAATCTACACCCCGTGGAGAATATTCCAGAATTTTTTCGAAATTTTTTGATAAGTACTTTTCGAGATAAGGCGCGAGACAGCGATTTTTCGCGAATTTTTAAAAATAATACAAAGAAAAGTGCGCGCAAGTATAACATTATATATATATTTTTTACTCGTGTTTTCTTTTTTTTTTTTTTTTATGGGTCTAGCACACGTGCTGCAGGGAAGTCCCTAAAGCGCTCCAGGAGCGGCACGAGTGCGGAAAAAGCGATTCACGTTGTTCTTGAATCGCTGCAAATTGTACTCGGTGGGAAACACAGCGCTGGGCAAATTATTCCAAAGGGATGACGTTCTCCATATAAAAGATTGCTTGAAAAGCGTTGTACGCGGAGTAACAAGCTGAACCTCATACGGATGCGAAGCACCAGCGCGACGTGTATTTCTAACATGCGCCGCTTTGGGAGGAATTAAGCGGGCTACATCCTTCGAACACTTTCCATGAAAATACTTGTAGAACAGACTCAAGTCGCCAACCGTTCTTCGATGTTCCAGCGAATCAAGGCCGCCGGTCAATTCCGGGTCCCCAATCAGACGGACCGCTCTTCTCTGAACAGAATCCAACAAATGCAGTGTATGTTTGGGAGCGGAGCCCCAAACGTGGGAGCAGTATTCCATAGTTGGTCGAATTTGGGCTTTGTAAAGAATTAACAGTTGCTGTGGGGTGTAAAGCTTTCTGGTTCTAAATAATATTCCCAACTTTTGAGAAGCTCTCCTTGCTATGCCTGCAACATGTTCATGCCAAGACATATTTGCTCCCAAACTAACGCCCAACAAATTGAGCGACGATGCTAGGGGAATGGAGTGCCCCGACATAACTATGTCGGGTTCAGCAACGTTAACTTTTTTAGAAAAAACTGCCGCTTGGGTTTTTGTAGCGTTAAATTCCACTTGGTTACTGTCACCCCAAGATAGAATTTCTTCCAGGTCTTTGTTAAGTTGAACGACCTCCTGCTGTCTGCGGATACTCGCCTGAGCAGCCGATGTCCGAGCGTTCAAGGTGAATGAAGAGACAAGCGTACTGTCATCTGCAAAGCTATAGATTGGATTCCCGGTCTTTTCCAGCAGATCGTTAATGTAAATGAGAAAGAGAGTAGGAGACAGTATGGAGCCCTGGGGCACACCGGCGTTGATAGTGAGGGTGTTAGAAAGAAATCCGTCGACCGCCACTCGTAAAGAACGCTCTCTGAGGAAACATGAGAGCCACAAACAGAACCTTTCAGACATACCATAAGAGCGTAACTTAGCCAACAGTCCATCGTGCCAAACACGGTCGAATGCCTTGGATATATCAAGAGCAACCGCTCGAGATTCTCCAAAATGTTCAATTGCGTTGTTCCAAACATGTGTTACATAAGTTAGAAGATCTCCTGTTGATCTATGTTTACGAAAACCATATTGGTGATCGCTAATAATATTGAATCGTTCAAGATATTTTGGAAGATGCTCATTGATAACCTTTTCCATGACTTTCGATATTATTGAAAGCAGTGCGACTGGTCGGTAGTTATTTGGCAAGGTCTTCTTACCTTTTTTAGGTATCGGCTGAACCGTGGCACATTTCCAGCAGGACGGAAATATTTCCTTTCTGTAGGATAGGTTAAAAAGTCTACAGAAAACTGGTGTTAGTTCCCTTGCACAGTTTTTGAGAACTATGGCAGGTCGTCAGCGCCAGAAGCCTTCTTGGTGTCTAGCTTCATTAAAATACGCTTTATGATGCGCTGTCTGAAGACAACATCGGGCATCCTTGACTGCAATATGGGAATAGTAGGTGGTGTTTTTCCTTGGAAATCGACAGTAGAATGTGAAGCAAAGAGTTCAGCCAACAAGTTCGCTCTCTCAACAGGTGTGGTTGCAATGGAATTATCTAGCCGTGTGAGTGGTGGTATGGTGGATTTGGTAAAATTTTGACTAACTGCCTTAGCGACTGCCCAAAAGGACCTGGAATTGTTGGGACAAGCGAGAAGTTTGTTTCTAATTCGTTGATTGTGTGCCTCCTTGGTTTCGTCTATAATTCCCTTGCATCTGTTCCGGGCATGAACAAAGATGTTACGATTTACGGTGTTAGGATTTTCACGCCATTGTCGATAGGCAATATGTTTAGAAGCAACAGCTTCTTTGCATTTTCGATCGAACCAGGGCTTGCCGTTGGAGGAGCATTTCTTCGAAAAAGGGATGTAAGCTTCCATACCAGCCAAAATAACATCGGAGACCTCCCTGGCGCAGTCAGATGGGTTATCGGATCGAAAACAAACGTCCATCCAAGGGAAAGTTCGAAAGTATTCCATAAGATCTTCCCATTTAGCAGATTTGTAGTGCCAAATCTTGCGCGGCCTAGGCGCCTCTCTGTCACTGATTGGCAGGATACTCGATGTCGAAAGCAGTTTATGGTCGGAAGAACCTAACGGCGGATTTACGGTAACCGTGTAAATCTCGGGATTGGTGGTTAAAAACAGATCAAGAAGACTGGCGAACTCCCCGTCTCGATCAGGGATCCGTGTTGGTTCATCAATAAGCTGAGTTAAGCCACAACTGATTGAGAATGATTCAGATTTCACAAGCTTTCATTTGACATCACACTCGATGACCTAGTAAAAAAATTTTTTTTTCACTTCCGACTTCACCCCCCAAAACTAACCCCTTAAGACAAAATTTAACTCTCAAAACAACATGGCTCTAATGAGGCCATCAGTTCCTACATTATTACCAAATTTCACCTTTGTATGTCAAATAGTTTCGGAGAAAATCGGGTGTGACAGACAGACAGACAGACAGACACCGAAGTGATCTTATAAGTGTTCCGTACGGAACACTAAAAAGGACATCAGTTGTTAGTTCCTTTGAAGTGCCATTAATTACATCCCTCGCATGTCTTTGGTCAGATGTTGATATGATAATGTGTTGATCGTCGTTTTTATTACCTGTTTTAATACACGAAATGGTGGTGGTTCTGGAGCCTGATATTGTTTTGTATCTCCGAATCTTTCTAATTCATCTGCTTTTTCATTACATTTTATTTAGAACTCACAGGAGTTCCTGGAGAATAATAATATGTAGCAACTAATATAAATACTGAACTTTCCACCCATTCCAATAATTGACTGTAATTTGCTCAAAATCTGAATATAATATATATTATTTAATTTACAAAGAAGAAATTGAAAAAACATTGTTATTCGACTCCTAAAATGCGATTTTTGGCCAATTAAAAAACGTAAATAAAACATAATTTACTTTAACTTGAATTATAATTATTGTGTGTAATATTGCACTGGTCTTCCAGCTAAAAAGTAACCACCTCAAAGAAAAATGATATTAAAAATATATGTCCTGTATGAAACTAAGCGAGGTATCCAAGTTGAAGTTAAACAATTAGAGGGACTCTTATATCGCCCTAAATTATCCCAGACCCTGACATATCGCACTCCCGCTTCAGAAGTGACACAACTCCAAATTTGTCAATTTTCAACTTAACATAGTTTTTAAATAAGCAAGGTGGACTAAATCTATAGAAAAAAAAACGTTATATTTACACATATATATATATATATATATATATATATATATATATATATATATACATATATATATATATATATATATATATATATATATATATATATATATATATATATATATATATACCAGGTGTACAAGTATGAAATGTGGATTTTTTTTTCTAAAAAAACGTGTTAAAGTCGAAAGAATGATACAAGTGCTTTATTCAGAGTATGCTCCATCGCTTGTTATACATTTTTCCCATCTTTCGGGCAATTTGTAAATACCACACCAGTAAAAATCTTCCCCTTTTGCTGCGAACCATTCATCGAGCCATTTTTTCACATCTCCGTACGAACCAAAGCGCTGCTCAACAAGTGCGTGACCCATCCATGCAAACAAGTCGTAATCGGAAGGAGCTAAGTCTGGTGAGTAAGCCGCATGGGGTAGAACTTCCCAGCTGAGTGCTTCCAACGTGTCGCGACCTGGTTTTGCCGTATGTTATGGGAGCATTGTCATGAAGAAAAATGACTTTGTGTTGCCTCTTTCGGTATTTTGGCCTTTTTTTAAGCAGCGAACGGTTCAAATCGGTCAATTGTTGTTGGTAACGTTTAGTATTAACCATTTCCCCAGGTTTTAACAGCTCATAATAGACCACGCCCTTCTGGTCCCACCAAACACAGAGCATCGTCTTTCTGCCAAAGCGATTCGGTCTTGAGGTCGATGTGGATGGTGCGCCTGGGTATATCCATGATTTTTTGTGCTTGGGATTCTCAAAATAAATCCACTTTCCCCTGTAACTATACGATGCAAAAACGACTTCCTTTTGTACCAAGCGAGCAAAATGTCACACGTGTTTTTTTCGCTTTTTTCCAATTGTCGTTCAACTCATGTGGTACCCAACTACCGGCTTCTGAATCTTTTCCATCTCTCGTAGCCGATTGGAAACAGCTTGTCGACTAACGCCAAATTGCTCGGCGAGCTGTTTTTGTGTTTGCGTATCATCTTCATCCAACAATGCTTGCAATTCCACATCTTCGTATTTTTTTGGTTTTCCACGTTCCTTGTCTGCAACATCGAAGTCACCACTTTTGAAACGCCGAAACCATCGTTCACAGGTATCTTGCGATGGAGCATGTTCACCATAAGCTTCTCGAAGTAATCGGTATGATTTAACAGCAGTTTTCTTCAAATGAAAACAAAAAATTAATGCTGTCTGCGAATGCTCTTTGTTCGGTATAAATTTCGACATATTGAACACAACAACACAACACTATGCACACACTTTTCCAATTTATCACTCGTGTGTGCCCGACACTTGTTGATAACACAACAAAATGGCGCAGTGTCAAATCTTTATAGCACAAACTGCATTGGTGCACCATCTGTTGTTTGAAATCCTCATTTCATACTTGTACACCTGGTACATATATATATATATATATATATATATATATATATATATATATATATATATATATATATATATATATATATATAAATATATATAGGGTGCCCAGTATGCAGTGTACATACGAGTAGAGTTACTGTGGATTTCTGGGATGAAAATATGACCATTTAACCCAACTTACCTTAGTCCAAAAATTCGTAATTTTTGAGGTACAGGGTGTCAAAGTTATACTTTTATTTTAGTTTTTCTTATGTAACTTTCTTAATAATTATACTATTGCTAAAGGGTATTCTGAGATGGGAAATCGAAATCAGCTCACAGTTTTGTTGTAAATTATAGGGGGCGCCACTTATTGCACTGTGTATACTTTTAAATTGTCATAACTTTTTATACCCCTTTGTATGATATTTTTAATTAAATATTCGTATTTTCTGCCGTCCCCTGTCTAAAAAAGCTCTTTTGCTAAATGTTGCTCCGAGCAACAGTTTCTAAGAGAATGGGATGTTTGTTTCCATTTTTTAATTCCCTTGTCAAATTCGCAAATGCGTTCCTTCACAAAAAAATTTAAAGACCAACGGGCCAACAACAGTAAAAATGTAAAAACCAACTGACTAAGGGCATAAAAGATTATCCACAAACTAATAAATTCGAAAAAAGTTTAATCGCTGAACTGAGAAAGTATTGGTTACAATTTATAATAAAACTGTGAGCTAATTTCGATTCCTCGTCTCAGAAAACTCCTAAGCACCGAAACTTTTGCAAATAGTACAATGTATATATATACAAGGTTTTTTTTTCTATAGATGTAGTCCACCTTGCTTATTTAAAAACCGAGTTGAAAACTGAAAAATTTTGAGTTGTGTCACTTCTGAAGCGGGAGTGCGATATAGCTTCAGTTATGAGGGTTTCACTTTTTTCCACCTGTTGATTTTACTTACTCAATTTTAAACGTTCTTGTATTTTTTGTTAGAACATTAAAGTTAATTAAAATTGTACTAAAATATTCTTCTATAATCTAGTTTACTTAACAAAAAGGAAATAATTCTTATATTTGTATACTCTGTTTCTAAATATATTATGGAAAATATATTAAGGAATTACATATACCTGCAAAAGTATGTAAATTTTAAAAAATATATATATTTTAAAGGTTATTTAGTTAAATTTCATTAAATTTATATACAAACTAGTCGTGCCCGCGGCTCCGCTCACGTGGACTTGATTCACTACTATCGTCACTGCTTATTCCTATGTTACCTAACGTAACAAAATATCTGCCATTATTTCCTCTTATCTCCCATTATTTCTTCTTATCTCCCATTAACTCTACATAATTTCCATTATCTAGGCTTATCTCTGCTCATCTCCCATTATTTCTCCTTATCTCCCATTATCTCACCTTATCTCCCATTATCTAAGCTTCTCTCAACTTATCTCGCAATATTTCTCCTTATCTCCCATTATTTCACTTTATCTCCCATTACCTCACCATAACTCCCATTACCTAGACTTATCTCTGCTTATCTCGCATTATTTCTCCTTATCTCCCATTATTTATACTTATCTCCCATTATCTCTCCTTATCTTCCATTACCTAGGCTTATCTCGACTTATCTCGCAATATTTCTCCTTATCTCCCATTATTTCTCCTTATCTCCCATTATCTCACCATAATTCCCATTACCTAGACTTATCTCTGCTTATCTCCCATTAGTTCTCCTTATATCCCATTATTTATACTTATTTCCCATTATCTCACCTTATCTCCCATTATGTAGGCTTATATCGAATTATATAGAACTTATGTATAAATTTATAAAAACACGTAAATCGGATAAGTGGTTCTCAAGTGATAAGCGCACTAACGGACAGATATACAGACAGAGAGACGTTGCATTTTATATATATTATATCTTTTGCAATGATATTGTTCCATATTTAATGGTTTAGGCAGTGTATTGCAAGAGAACGCGCTAGCGGCAAACTTTTTTCCGACCTCATTCACTCCTCATTCCTTATGCTACCTGTTGTAATAAAATATAGCTTATAACCTGGCCAGAGAACATATAAATGTTTTAAAAAAAAAGTACCTAAATCGGATAAGTGGTTCTCCAGTGATAAGGCACTAATGGACAGACATACAGAGATACGTTGCATTTTATATACATTATAGATGTAATAAAATATATATCTATAACCTGGTCAGAGAACATATGTATGAATTTAAAAAATCACGTAAATCGGATAAGTGGTTCTCGAGGGATAAGCGCATTAACGGACAGACAGACAGACAGAGAGATGTTGCATTTTATATATATTATAGATAGAGATTATTATTATTATTATATAACCTGGCCAAAGAATATATGTATGAATTTAAAAAAAGACACGTAAATCGGATAAGTGGTTATCGAGTGATAAACGCACTAATGGACAGACAGAGAAACATTGTATTTTACATATATTATAGATTATAGATATTCTCTGCTACATAATATTGTTCCATATTTAATGGTTTACGCTGTGTATTGCCAGGGAACGCGCTAGCGGCCAACTTTTTTCCGACTTTATTCAATATTATCGCTACTGCTCATTCTTTATGTTACCTATCGTAATAAAATATAGCCTATAACCTGGCCAGAGAACATATGTATGTCTTAAAAAAAAAAGTACGTAAATCGAATAAGTGGTTCTCCAGTAATAAGCGCACTAACGGACAGACAGACAGTTGCATTTTATATATATTATAGAAGAATGGCGGTTCAATACTTTTACTGTACTTTAAATTATAAGAATTTTTTTTTTAAATGTGTTTTAAATGTTTAACATTACTTTTTATCCGGTTAAATGAATCACTGATGAAAACTATGGCACCTCCTTGTCTGCAGGACAAGTTCACAAAAAAGAATCCAATCTGCATAAATAAAAATTAATTTTGTAAAATAATGTACTAATTAAAAACTGTTGAAGGGTTTTTTTTTAAATAAAAAATTTACGATGTTTCAAACTTTAGTATGCAATTTTCGACCAAAAAATGTATGTTTAATTATTTTTAAAAAATTGTCTATTAGAAAAATTTAAAAAAACCTCTCGAGATTTTGTAGAAAAGATTTAAAAAGAAAAGTTTAAAAATATTAAAAATTGAAGTAATATTGAAGACATTGTATTGAGACAGGTAGCGGTCCCAATCCGACGCCAGGTCACATTTAATACTATAACTTTGCTATGAAATGGAATTTTCTTAATTTTTTTTTGAATAATTCTTAGAAGTATACAGAATAAAAATTCGTAAAAAAAAAAAAAAATCAAATTTTACTGTGTATTGGTTCAGTCAATCTTAGAATATGCTATAATTTTTCGGCACTTTCGAACTCACTTTCATAAGGTCTTCGTCATTCAATAAAGATATACTCAGGTGTATGGACAGCGTGCCACTATATACTTCATGTATACATAGAAAAGGTATATAATATTCTCACTTTGCCACCTTTATGTAAATAATATTATAATATAATAATAATTAATAATGTGGAAATCAGAGAGTCATACTTTTGCCTGTTTGTAGGTCAAGACTCATCTTCATATATTGATGTTAAATGCCTTAATAAAATGAAAAGTGTATTGGGCCGAATGATAAAAGAAAGTTTTAAATAAAGGTTAACAGATTCTTATCAGACAACATATTTTATTTAGTCCAGAAATTTTTGAATTTTAAAATATAAAATTTACCTTCTAACAATCATCACTGTTCATTTTTAAGTTTTTAACTGGACTGACATTTTAGCGAGTTTATTTTTACGTCCCTTGCTGAGAAAAGTAGTATATATATTTCGAGATTTTTGCATTTCTTCATGTTGCAGAGTATCTAGGTCGCGAAGAACAATAATTGATCTGTTCATCTCTCTATCTGTCGGTTTTAAGGGGTAATGCCACTCTAGAGCTAAGGAAAAAGCCTAATTTTGACAATTCTTTTTTTGAAATATCCAAAATCTACTTAAATGCTTTTATTATACATACTTTAAAGTACATTTAAAAATCTTTAAACAATTTTTTTTTACAAAATGGCGGCATCAGTGTTCACTAAAGGAAGATGCACCTTATAAATAATATTTTGCAGCCGGAAAGATTTCTCCTCCAATTTTTTACCTGGAACAAAGTGCAAAGTTTTTTGAGTTCTACATAAGATTTTCTCGGGAACTACGTGGAAAAAAAAATATTGATTTTTGTATGAATGGTACATGTTTGAAGAAATTGTTTCATTTTTAGGTAAAAAATGACCTTAAAAATCGCTTATAAAAAAAAAAGTTCGAAACAAATTGTAAAATCCGTACGTACTTCGCCAGATAATGTAGTTTTAAAGGTACAGTTAAAATTTCAAATAAATTTGAGAGAAAGAAGTTAAGTTTCCGGCCAGTTTGAAAAATGTAGTTTTAAGAAAAACGTTAAAACACAGTTTTACGTACTATTTTTTTTTTATATAAATTTTTTAGATATCTCTAATCTGCGTTGCCTGCACCATATAATTAGCCATCTAAATTGATATTTTCCTCCTCTTTTTCCTTTCTGTCGAGTTAAACCCAATTTTGATGCCTAATAGTTCCTTAATTTTCATTATATTAGTAAAACCGTCGTTGTAAACACATACAGATGATTTTTCCAGGAGAGTTTGGAGAGTCCTGTGAGACAATTATGCACACTTAATAAAATACACACTTATAACCTTCTTATCCTCATAAAATCTTTTGTACCTTATTTCTAAGTACCTAAAGCATCATTTAGCATAAAAAAAATTTTGATTTTTTTTTCAAATGTCTAGAGTGGCGCATTACCCCTTAAGATGACCTCACAAAAGTCGAAGCAAATGTAATACATTAAAATAGAGTATTTTTTTATAGTACGTTACCTTTTTGGTAAAGAGAACCTGCGATGTCTATAAAATTGATCCATTTTCCTCAAAACATTCATTTTTTCAAAGTCTCAAACTAAAAACCAGTCCTGCATCACAAATTCAGTTACAGTTTATGTCACGAAACCTCTTTCCTTTCTAACTTAGGAAGTTTTTTGTTCTGCAGTCAACGCAGTCAAAATCATACCAAAACCTATCCGGTGCCCGCGAAGAACTAAAAGCATGATGCGCTATACACTGCCAAGCCGGTATCAAATCTCTCGGTTCACTTCCTGTTGCTAGTGGCGGGCGTTCTGCCTCCTGCTTCCACGTTTGGCCTACTCTTACAATATTTTGTAGATCAGTTCGTTCATTCGGTTTATTTTCCTGCAAAAAGCGCGAGTCATGGTTGTAGAAGCGAGTCACGTCACCGATGTCGATTTTCAGCACCGTGTAAAATCTGATTTAATTTTTTTAATGTTAGTATATTTTTTTTAACAGTTGCGATGATTATCTTTTTATTAGGTTTTTGGCTTTACTTTATGCATGGGAAGGATTATGTGGCTTTATTAACCATAATAGATAGATATAATTATTATTTTTTTCAAAGAGTTGATTTTGGGTGAACGGCATGGAAAAACCGCAATTTATTTCTTAAAGTAATAGTTATTTATAATTAAATTATTTAAAAGATTTTGTTTTGTATTAAAAAAATCTTCTCGTTGTTTTGTAAATGCAATTCCGACCGTTAGTTGTGGCCTTTACGTTATCGTTCTCTATTGGGGGCCCTAGCTCGGTTGTATCGTCGATATCAAGGGTACACACAACAGGTCGTTTTAGTTATTTACTATTTTATTTAAACCTGTTTATCTTCGTTACATACATACGAGGGTAGCAGTTTTTGCAGAAATGTAATAACGTCTCTAGCAGCAGTAATGCATTGTCTAATAGGTAAAATACAAATGTATGTTTCGAAAAATATAGGGTAGGTGCACCAGTAGTCGACCGAATAACGTTAAAGTTACGTTAATCGTAGTTTTAATGAAATCCGGGACCTTTAGGTAGCAATATATCTAATTTCAACCCTTTACATTAGTGTATCTTGAAAAATTATATAATAGTTTTTCTGTTGAATAAATAAGGTAAACAACACGTAGGCTGAAAAGTGTTTGGTCTGACACATACGATTTTTAAGAAGTACCGACCTTCAAACGATACATGTCAAAATTTCATGACATTTCGACGATTAGTTTACAAGTTACAGTGGTTTTAGTGACGCTACTGTTGATATTTTCAAAATAATGGAAAAAAACGAATTTCGTGTGTTGATTAAATACTGTTTTTTGATGGGAAAAAATACCGTTCCAGCAAAGCAATGACTTGATAAGTGTTACGGGAAATCTGCCCCTGGAAAATAAGTCGTCATTTACTGGTGTGCTGAATTTAAACGCGGTCGTACAGACACAAATACTCCTGAACGCTCTGGATACCCAAATGAGGGGGTTACACTGGAAAACATTAAAAAAAATCCACAAAATTGTTTTGCATGATCGGAAAGTGAAATTGCGTGACACCTTAAAGATATCGAAAGGACGTGTTGGTCATATTTTGCATGAACATTTGGGCATGAAAAAGCTCTGTTCGAAATGGGTACAACGTTTGCTTACAGTGGACCAAAAACAACAACGTGTTGATGACTCTGAGCACTATTTGGACTTGTTTAAGCGCAATAAAAAGGATTTTTTTAAGCGATATGTGACAATGGAAGAAACGTGGATTCACCACTACACACCGGAATCAAATCGGCAGTCAGCTGAGTGGAGAGCATCCAGCGAAAGCCGCCTGAAGCGACCAAAGACACAACAGTCTGCTGGGAAGGTCTTAGTCTCTGTATTTTGGGATGCACACGGAATAATTTTCATCGACTATGCTGACAAGGGAAAAACCATCAATAGCGAATCTTATATAAAGTTACTGGTGCATTTGAAGGCAGAAATCGCAAAGAAACGGCCCCAAATGTACAAGAAAAAAGTACTCTTTCATCAAGACAATGCACCGTGTCACAAGTCAATGGTTACGATGGCAAAAGTGCGTGAATTGAAGTTCGAATTCTTCCTCATGCACCGTATTCTCCAGATTTGGCCCCCAGCGAGTATTATCTATTGGCAGACCTCAAAAAAATGCTCGCGAGAAGGAGATGAAGAAGTTGTCGGTAAACGGACGCCTATTTTGAAGGCAAAGATAAATTCTTCTACAAGAAAGATATAGAAATACTAGAAAAGCGTTGGATTGATTGTATCGTTCTCGAAAGAGACTATATTGATGGATAAAGTCGAATTTTGTAAAAAAAATGTGTTTTAAGTAGCTAGACCAAAAACTTTTCAGCCTGCATGTTGATGTACGGACGTAACAGCCCAGTTGTCGACCACTGTATCCCAGTAGTCGACCACTTGCTGAATAATTGAAATCTGCAGTTCTAAATGAGGTAGTGGGTTGTTTTTTCTATTTTGCCAGAGAATAAGAACAGCATGTTGCTTTTCTCAACATGAATTTTATTATCGAATCAACTTTTAACCATACCATTAAAAAAAAAGTTAAGTTTCACCTTTTGTATTTTTCATAAGTGATCTTTATATTTTACATTACAACTAGCAGTGCCCGCGGCTCCGCTCGCGTGGACTTGATTCACTACTATCGTCACTGGTTATCCCTTATGTTACCTAACGTAATAAAATATCTGCCATTATTTCCCCTTATCTCCCATTATTTCTCCTTATCTCCCATTATCTCTACATAATTTCCATTATCAAGGCTTATCTCTGCTCATCTCCCATTATTTCTCCTTATCTCCCATTATTTCCCCTTATCTCACATTATTTCACTTTATCTCCCATTATCTAGGCTTATCTCGACTTATCTCGCAATATTTCTCTTTATCTCCCATTATTTCTCCTTATCTCCCATTATCTCACCATAACTCAGATTATCTAGACTTATCACTGCTTAGCTCCCATTATTTCTCCATATCTCCCATTATATATACTTATCTCCCATTATCTCACCTTATCTCCCATTATCTAGGCTTATATCGAATTATATAGAACATATGTATAAATTTATAAAAATACGTAAATCGGATAAGTGGTTCTCAAGTGATAAGCGCACTAACGGACAGACAGACAGACAGAGAGACGTTGCATTTTATATATATTATATTCTTTGCACCATGATATTGTTCCATATTTAATGGTTTAGGCAGTGTATTGAAAGAGAACGCACTAACGGTAACCTTTTTTTCCGACCTGATTCACTATTATCGTCACTGCTTATTCTTTATGTTACCTAATGCAATAAAATATATCCTATAACCTGGCCAGAGAACATATGTATATTTAAAAAAAAAAGCACGTAATGCACTAACGGACAGACAGACAAACAGAGAGACGTTGCATTTTATATATATATATATATATATATATATATATATATATATATATATATATATATATATTATAGATAGATAATATGGCCAGAGAACATATGTATGTTTTAAAAAAAAGCACGTAAATCGGATAAGAGGTTCTCCAGTGATAAGCGCACTAACGTACAAACAGACAGACATGCAGAGAGACAGGCAGACAGAGAGACGTTGCATTTTATATATATTATAGATAGAAGATTATAGATAACCTGGCCAGAGAACAAATGTATGAATTACAAAAAAAAAAAAAACACGTAAATCGGATAAGTGGTTCTCGCGTGAACGCACTAATGGACAGACAGACAGAGAGACATTGCATTTTATATATATATTGTAGATTATAAATATTCTCTGCTACATAATATTGCTCCATATATAATGGTTTAGGCTGTGTATTGCAAGGAAACGCGCTAGCGGCAAACTTTTTTTCGACTTCATTCACTATTATCGTCACTGCTCATTCCTTATGCTACCTATCGTAAAAAAATATAGTCTATAACTTGGCCAGAAAACATATGTATGTTTTAAAAAAAAAAAATTAAGTGAATCGGATAAGTGGTTCTCCAGTGATAAGTGCACTAACGGAAGGACAGACACACAGACAGACAGAGATACGTTGTATTTTATATATATTATAGATGTAATAAAATATATATCTATAACCTGGTCAGAGAACATATGTATGAATTTAAAAAATCACGTAAATCGGATAAGTGATTCTCGAAGGATAAGCGCATTAACGGACAGACAGAGAGACGTTGCATTTTATATATATTATAGATATAGAGTATTATTATTATTATTATATAACCTGGCCAAAGAATATATGTATGAATTTAAAAAAAGATACGTAAATCGGATAAGTGATTCTCGCGTGATAAACGCACTAATGGACAGACAGAGAGACATTGCATTTTATATATATATATATCATAGATTATAGATATTCTCTGCTACATAATATTGTTCCATATATAATGGTTTAGGCTGTGTATTGCAAGGAAACGCGCTAGCGGCAAATTTTTTTTCGACTTCATTCACTATTATCGTCACTGCTCATTCCTTATGCTACCTATCGTAATAAAATATAGCCTATAACCTGGCCAGAGAACATATGTATGTTTTTAAAAAAAAAGTACGTAAATCGAATAAGTGGTTCTCCAGTGATAAGCGCACTAACGGACAGACAGACAGTTGCATTTTATATATATTATAGATAATCATAACCGTGAATTGAAACATTTCGAGCTTAAATCTAGTCAGTACAATAACGATATTAAAAATACTTAGAATCAAAAATATAAAACTACATTTCCTTCCAGTGTGGGTCGGTCAGTAAGGCGCAGGCGGTCGCGCGGGGCCCTTATGAAAATGCAGGTAAACAGACGGATGATCTTGACCGTAATTTCAAAAAACCCATGCATTAAAAATAGTTCTGAAATATTTAGGCTTACAGGGGTGGTTTAATCATAGCTCATTATTCCTTGAGGTTTGTTTCATTTCACTTCAATTTATCGAATGATTGAATAAATAATGGACATGGAAGGTATAAACGTCCAAACAAGTGTGTCTAAACGAGGCAAAGTTTTTTTAATTGTAAATAATTATAAATTTAATTTCGCTGATAAATTGTTAAGTGGTGAAGCAGGTTAGGTCAGGTTAGAAAGAAGAAAATATTGTAAAACTTGATATTAATTAAATTTCTATGCTGCAATATGTAATATTAACTTCACATTATTATAGTTCTTAAGAATAATAATTGTATGCAATTATATTTGTTCTAAAAAACTTTTCGTATGTACTCGTATTTTATTATTTAGGTATATTTTAAACCAGATAAATCGGACGAAAATGTATATTCCCGAAAATTAGCAGCGGACGAAACTGTATATTCAGGTAAAGAGTTTCTTCACATTTGAGCACTAATTAATGCGGGCGGACGAAACTGTATGTGCCCAGAAGACGAATTAAATACCATTATAAACATTGCCACAAAAAATAACTTCTCCCGAAAGTGTATTGAAAAACTAATAAACAAAAAAGAAAAGCAACTTACTTTTCGCTTAATATACCCTAAAATAAAATCCACGGAACAACATACATACATAACTAGAGACCGGATTATATACATTTGCATATTTTCATATGCATTTGCATATTTAGACCATTCTCACCGATTATTGCATATTTTACCCAAAATCTAGTAATGATGCATATTTTCCCTATATTTACAATATTTCTCGGTATTACTAGGCAATTGAATTGCTCAGGGTATTGTTAATGTCGCCGTCTGGAACCGATCTTATCGCCGGAACATTACCTGTAATAGTCTAAACATCGATTAGGTTATAGTGCCAAGGAAATACCCAAAATTACGACGGTATTTTATTCCTTTGTTTCTTGGTCGGGATATTAAGTGATAAGTAGTTAGTTTCTAAGAATATTTGTTTGATCGTGGATCAAATAAAAAAATTTCTCGAAGACGAATTTTATTTTAAAACAAGATATCAGTTTTAACATTATTGTTGACGCGCTTGCATCAGTGTAGTCTTTTTGCAATTTTTAACGTGTTGTGTTTAAAGTTTAACGTGTACCATGCCACCCGCAAAAAAAAGTGTCTCTTCGTGGGTAGCTGATTGTCCTGAAATATTTACATACGACGGAAATGTTTTATATTGTCGAGTTTGCGAGAAAAATGTTTCGTGCACAAAAAAGTATCAAATTGACAGCATGTCAAGACAAGTCTTCATATTGCAGGATTGCAAAAAAAGGCCCACGACAACAACTTATAACAGCAGCAAGTAGCAGTGATTCCATTTCTATAGGCAAACAAAAAAACCACTTTAGCATGGATTTATGTGAAGTATTGCTTGCAAGTAATATTCCTCTCCACAAACTTACAAATCCTACATTCAAAGATTTTCTGCGAAAATATTGCTTGAATCAAAAAATACCAGACGAATCAATACTGCGTAAAAATTACATACCAACATGTTCTGGAAGAAATACGTAATGAACTTAAGGATGACATTATTTGGATTTCAGATGATGAAACTACCAACAGTTGTGGTCGCTATATTGCGAATTTAATTGTGGGTGCATTAAGATTAGAGCCTTCTTCTTCCTATTTGGTGGCCTGCAAAGAACTTGACAAGACAAATCATTCTACGATCGCCAGATTTGTGAATGAGGGTATTAAAAAAAAACATTTCCTGAATCTTCTGCAGATGAAAGAGTGTTTATATTTCTCTCAGATGCTGCTCCCTATATGATTAAGGCAGCCAAAATCCTCCAAGTATTTTATCCAAATTTAATTCATGTGACGTGCTTTGCTCACGGAGTCCATCGACTGGCTGAAGAAGTATGATCTACGTTTGGAAATGTAAATAAACTGATTTCATCAGCAAAGAAAGTGTTTCTTAAGGCACCTGCTCGCAATAACGCCTATAAAGAAAAACTGCCAAATGTGCCTTTACCTCCCGAACCAGTGGTAACTCGATGGGGAACATGGATTGAAGCTGTACTATTTTACAATGAACATTTCGAGGCCATCGAAGGTGTAGTAAATGACTTCGATAGTGCAGAGGCTATGACAGTTCGTCAATCCAAGGAAGCATTTAACTGATATTAAAAAAAAACATAGCTTTGATTAGCACTCACTTTTCCCACATACCTGCGGGTATTAAAAAGCTTGAAACTCGAAGTTTGGCGTAGACCGAATCAATTCAGTTAATGACTGAAATCCGTCAAATAAACTCCACATTGCCAGATGTATTCCCGCGTAGAGTTAAAGAAAAGTTTGAAAACATTTTGTTCAATAACCCAGGCTTTGAACCTTTGTGTCAAATTGATAGTTTTATTAAAGGGACGGCTGAACTTTTGCCAGAAACAATAAGTACTAACATAACACCCAAATTCAAATACTGCCCCAGTTACCTCAGTGGATGTGGAACGGTCTTTTTCCACTTATAAAAATATTTTAAGTGATCGAAGACACTATCTTACTACCCAACGTTTGGAACAATACCTTATTGTTTACGTGTACAAGAATACAAATGTTAAATAATTCTAAAAAATGTTAAATAATTGTTAATTAAATTTAAACATCGTCGATAACTTGTTAATTTTATGCTGATTTTGAAATAAAAAACTAAAACTTTTATTATTTATTATTGCATATTTTGACCCTTTTCAGGAAAATTTTAAGCATTTTTCATGCATATTTGCATGCATATTTCAAGATTTTTGTGTTGCATATAATCCGGTCTCTATACATAACAATATCCTACCATGGCACGCTATCCGAGAAATTAGCTAATATTTTATCAAAATATAATTTGAAAATATCCTTTACTCGTACAATGCCAAAGATAAGACGGACAAATTTCAAAAATCTGGAGTTTATAGGTTAAACTGCTTATATATTAGGCAAAGCGGAAAAAACTTTAAAACCAGATATACAGACCATTTTAGATCATATAGACTGCAAAAAACAGATTCATTGCAAACCACTGTATAGAAAATCGACACCCCTTTCCTGATTTACATAACACCGAAATTTTACATTATGCAAGGAAAGGTTTTAAATTAAATATCTTAGAATCATTGCAAATTTTTAAACATGGGAAAAACCAAAATTGTAATCTGTTAAACGACCAACTAGACCTTTTCTGTTCACCGCTATTTACCATAATAAAACCATAAAATTACTACCTACCACTTAAGATTAATTGCATTAACCCTAGAAATAAAAATAATAATGTTTTATTCTTACCACCTAAATTTAATTTTATTATGACTTGTCTATGTAACTCAGTTTAGTACATAAGCTTGATAATGACCGCATAGGTCGAAACTATAGTCGCAAAATTGTGCAATATAGTTGTAATAACACATAATAAGTGTTTCGTTTCTCAACTGTATAATTGAGGTGTCCGTTACTTTGTGACAGTACATTTTAAATTTCTAAATGAAATGAAACGAATTACTTTGTTATTTGTCACTTATTTCACTTGTTTCATTTTTTCCCGTTAAAATTTTTTTCTTAACAATATCGACAGCGCCGAGGCTCAATTCAGGATGACCTCAGATCAAGAAGACCGGATGAGGAAATAATTGAGGAAATCATAAATTTCTAACGACATGCCAAGAAGTGAAGTTCACCGCTCGCGTAGAAGTGCGTCGGGAATATAGTATTAACATTTAGATGACTATTTTTAGAAATAATTATCCTGCAGTTTGATATACAATAAAGATTTTCTTCATTTCACGATTTGCTTTTTGGCTAGAAGTATTTTCAAATTGAAATCTTCATGACACACTTTTGTATGTAAACTAGAGCATTTTTTATCATGGTGAAATTTAGCAAATTGCATTTGCTCTTAATTAAACTAAATAGAATGGATCCATTAAATCATGTATTATGTAAGATAGGTTGAAAAGTCTACAGAAAACTGCTGTTAGTTCCCTCGCACAGTTTTTGAGAACTATGGCAGGTATTCCGTCAACGCCAGAAGCTTTTTTGGGGTCTAGCTTCATCAAAATACGTTTTATGATACGCTGCCTGAAGACAATATCGGGCATCCCTGATTTCACTATGGGAATATTAGGTGGTGTTTTTCCTTTGAAATCGACAGTAGAATGTGAAGCAAAGAGTTCAGCCAATAAGTTCGCTTTCTCAACAGGTGTCGTTGCAATAGAATTATCTGGCCGTGTGAGTGGTGGTATGGTAGATATGGTGAAATTTTGACTAACTGCCTTAGCGACTGACCAAAAGGACCTGGAATTGTTGGGACAAGCGAGAAGTTTGTTTCTAATCTGTTGATTGTGTGCCTCCTTGGGTTCGACGATAATTTCTTTGCATCTGTTCCTGACACGAACAAAGGTGTTACGATTTATGGTGTTAGGATTTTCACGTCAATGTCGGTATGCAAGATGGGTAGAAGCAATAGCTTCTTTGCATTATCGATCAAAATAAGGCTTGCCGTTGGAAGGGGATTTCTTCGAAAAAGGGATGTAAGCCTCCATACCGGCCAAAATAACATCGGAAACGTCATTGGCGCAGTCAGATGGGTCATCGGATCGAAAACAAACGTCTAACCAAGGGAAAGTTCGAAAATATTCCATGAGATCTTCCCATTTAGCAGATTTGTAGTGCCAAATCTTGCGCGGTTTAGGCGCGTCTCTGTCACTGATTGATAGGATACTCGATGTCGATAATAGTTTATGGTCAAAAGAACCTAATGGCGGATTTACGCTGACCGTGTAAATCTCCGGATTGGTGGTTAAAAACAGATTAAGAAGATTGGCGAACTCCCCGTCTTGATCAGGGATCCGTGTTGGTTCGTCAATAAGCTGAGTTAAGCCACAACTGATTGAAAATAATTCGGCTTCACGACCTTGTTCATCGGTAGTATTTGAATATTTAAGCCAGTTGATGTTGTGGACATTAAAGTCGCCCAGGATGGCAATTTCGGCATTTGGATAGTTAACTTGTAAATGATCGATGGTGTCTGCAAGAGAAGCGAAAAGTGCTCTAAAGTTAGTATCGCTTGGTGGTCGATAGAGGATACAGATGAACCTTGTGGTTGGTTGAGTCGTTATTTTTAACCACATAACATCAAAGTTTGGGGGCTCCAGAGCCTCTTCTCGTTGGCAAGAGAGGTCGCTTCTGACAAAAAGACAGATTCCAAAGTTACGCCTAAATCGGGAATGGAAGTCGTACCCAGGATACGGATAGTTAACTGTGCTAGTCGATGAACTGACCTAGGTTTCACAGAGAGCGAGTACATGAGGTTTAATTGATTGCAGGTGTTGGTGCACTGAATTTATGTTCGAGTACCCCGTATGTTACAAAAATCCATTTTAAAATTCTGATCTCTGCATGTCGATAAATAATAAGTATTTCATTTCTCAATTGTATAATTGAGGTGTCCGTTACTTTTTGACAGTACATTTTAAATTTCTAAATGAAATGAAACGAATTACTTTGTTATTTGTCACTTATTTCACTTGTTTCATTTTTTCCCGTTAAAATTTTTTTCTTAACAGTATCTACAGCTCCGAGGCTCAATTCAGAATGACCTCAGATCAAGAAGACCGGATGAGGAAATAATTGACGAAATCATAAATTTCTAACGACATGCCGAGAAGTGACGTTCACCGCTCGCGTAGAAGGGCGTCGGGAATATAGTAATTCACATTTAGATGACTTTATTTTTAAAAATAATTATCCTGCAGTTCGATATACAATAAAGATAAGTCAGCAGAAGTTCCTCGAGAAGGCGTCCCAGTACCCCAACCCGTGCATCAGGGACGCCTTCCGACTCCCACCTCAAGCTAACCGCCAGTTCCCTAGACCGTCGGACCAGCTGCTGCTCTCGGACGAAGACGACGACCCCCCTCGCCCGCCGTGACAAGAAGAATGTCATCCTAGGTTAAGTTTAAATTAGTCCTAATTTAAGTCTTGTTACATCCTAGTTTAAGTTATCATAAGTCTTAGTCTAAGGTAGTTGTAGTCTTAGTTCTAAGTCCTAGCTTTAAGAAACCTCATGTATATACCAAAAACACATTTCCTAGGTTAAGTTAGTAAAGGATTCCTATTGTAAGAACTTAGGTTAAGATAGAATAAGTTTACATTTAGTTATAAAAATTATTTTTATATACTTTCAAAAATTATAAGAAAGAGGCCTGGCCTAACTTAGAATCCAATAAAGACAGTGATATACAATAAAGATTTTCTTCATTTCACAATTTGCTTTTTAGTTAGAAGTATTTTCAAATTGAAATCTTCATGACACACTTTTGTATGTAAACTAGAGTATTTTTATCATGGCGAAATTTAGCAAATTGCATTTGCTCTTAATTAAACTAAATAGAATGGATGCATTAAATCATATATTACGTAAGATAGGTTGAAAAGTCTACAGAAAACTGGTGTTAGTTCCCTCGCACAGTTTTTGAGAACTATGGCAGGTATTCCGTCAACGCCAGAAGCCTTTTTGGTGTCTAGCTTCATCAAAATATGTTTTATGATACGCTGCCTGAAGACAATATCGGCCATCCTTGACAGCACTATGGTGTTTTTACTTGGAAATCGACAGTAGAATGTGAAGCAAAGAGTTCAGCCAACAAGTTCGCTTTCTCAACAGGTGTCGTTGCAATAGAATTATCTTGCCGTGTGAGTGGTGGTATGGTGGATTTGGTGAAATTTTGACTAACTTCCTTAGCGACTGACCAAAAGGACCTGGAATTGTTGGGACAAGCGAGAAGTTTGTTTCTAATCCGTTGATTGTGTGCCTCCTTAGGTTCGTCAATAATTTCTTTGCATCTGTTCCTGGCACGAACAAAGGTGTTACGATTTATGGTGTTAGGATTTTCACGCCAATGTCGGTATGCAAGATGGGTAGAAGCAATAGCTTCTTTGCATTATCGATTAAAATAAGGCTTGCCGTTGGAAGGGGATTTCTTCGAAAAAGGGATGTAAGCCTCCATACCGGTCAAAATAACATTGGAAACCTCCTTGGCGCAGTCAGATGGGTCATCGGATCGAAAACAAACGTCTAACCAAGGGAAAGTTCGAAAATATTCCATGAGATCTTCCCATTTAGCAGATTTGTAGTGCCAAATCTTGCGCGGTTTAGGCGCATCTCTGTCACTGATTGGTAGGATACTCGATGTCGATAATAGTTTATGGTCGGAAGAACCTAATGGCGGATTTACGCTGACCGTGTAAATCTCCGATTGGTGGTTAAAAACAGATCAAGAAGACTGGCGAACTCCCTGTCTCGATCAGGGATCCGTGTTGGTTCGTCAATAAGCTGAGTTAAACCACAACTGATTGAAAATGATTCGGCTTCACGACCTTGTTCATCGGTAGTATTTAAATATTTAAGCCAGTTGATGTTGTGGACATTAAAGTCGCCCAGGATGGTAATTTCGGCATTTGGATAGTTAATTTGTAAATGATCCATGGTGTCTGCAAGAGAAGCGAAAAATGCTCTAAAGTTAGTATCGCTTGGTGGTCGATAGAGGATACAGATGAACCTTGTGGTTGGTTGAGTCGTTATTTTAACCACATAACATCAAAGTTTGGGGGCCCCAGAGCCTCTTCTCGTTGGCAAGAGAGGTCGCTTCTGACAAAAAGACAGATTCCAAAGTTACACCTAAATCGGGAATAGAAGTCGTACCCAGGATAAAGATAGTTAACTGTGCTGGTCGATGAACTGACCTTGGTTTCACAGAGAGCGAGTACACGAGGTTTATTTGATTGCAGGTGTTGGTGCACTGAATTTATGTTCGAGTACCTCGTATGTTGCAAAAATCCATTTTAATATTCTGATCTCTGCATGTCGATACATAATAAGTATTTCATTTCTCAATTGTATAATTCAGTTGTCCGTTACTTTGTGACAGTACATTTTAAATTTCTAAATGAAATGAAACGAATTACTTTGTTATTTGTCACTTATTTCACTTGTTTCATTTTTTTCCCGTTAAAATTTTTTTCTTAACAGTATCGACAGCGCCGAGGCTCAATTCAGGATGACCTCAGATCAAGAAGACCGGATGAGGAAATAATTGACGAAATCATACATTTCTAACGACATGCCGAGAAGTGAAGTTCACGGCTCGCGTAGAAGAGCATCGGGAATATAGTAATTCACATTTAAATGACTTTATTTTTAAAAATAATTATCCTGCAGTTTGATATACAATAAAGATTTTCTTCATTTCACGATTTGCTTTTTAATTAGAAGTATTTTCAAATTGAAACCTTCACGACACACTTTTGTATGTAAACTAGAGCATTTTTATCATGGTGAAATTTAGCAAATTGCATTTGCTCTTAATTAAACTAAATAGACTGGATCCATTAAATCATGTATTATGTAAGATAGGTTGAAAAGTCTACAGAAAACTGGTGTTAGTTCCCTCGCACAGTTTTTGAGAACTATGGCAGGTATTCCGTTATCGCCAGAAGCCTTTTTGGTGTCTAGCTTCATCAAAATACGTTTTATGATACGCTGCCTGAAGACAATATCGGGCATCCTTGACTGCACTGTGTTTTTCCTTGGAAATCGACAGTAGAATGTGAAGCAAAGAGTTCAGCCAACAAGTTCGCTTTCTCAACAGGTGCCGTTGCAATAGAATTATCTGGCCGTATGAGTGGTGGTATGGTGGATTTGGTGAAATTTTGACTAACTGCCTTAGTGACTGACCAAAAGACCTGGAATTGTTGGGACAAGCGAGAAGTTTGTTTCTAATCCGTTGATTGTGTGCCTCCTTGGTTTCGTCGATAATTTCTTTGCATCTGTTCCTGGCACGAACAAAGGTGATACGATTTATGGTGTTAGGATTTTCACGCCAATGTCGGTATGCAAGATGTTTAGAAGCAACAGCTTCTTCGCATTTTCGGTCAAACCAAGGCTTGCCGTTGGAAGGGCATTCCTTCGAAAAAAGGATGTAAGCCTCCATACCGGCCAAAATAACATCGGAAACCTCCTTGGCGCAGTCAGATGGGTCGTCGGATCGAAAACAAACGTCTAACCAAGGGAAAGTTCGAAAATATTCCATGAGATCTTACCATTTAGCAGATTTGTAGTGCCAAATCTTGCGCGGTTTAGGCGCATCTCTGTCACTGATTGGTAGGATACTCGATGTCGATAATAGTTTATGGTCGGAAGAACCTAATGGCGGATTTACCCTGACCGTGTAAATCTTCGGATTGGTGGTTAAAAACAGATCAAGAAGACTGGCGAACTCCCCGTCTCGATCATGGATCCGTGTTGGTTCGTCAATAAACTGAGTTAAGCCACAACTGATTGAAAATGATTCGGCTTCACGACCTTGTTCTTCGGTAGTATTTGAATATTTAAGCCAGTTGATGTTGTGGACATTAAAGTCGCCCAGGATGGCAATTTCGGCATTTGGATAGTTAATTTGTAAATGATCGATGGTGTCTGCAAGAGAAACGAAAAGTGCTCTAAAGTTAGTATCGCTTGGTGGTCGATAGAGGATACAGACAAACCTTGTGTTTGGTTGAGTCGTTATTTTTAACCACATAACATCAAAGTTTCGGGGCTCCAGAGCCTCTTCTCGTTGGCAAGAGAGGTCGCTTCTGACAAAAAGACAGATTCCAAAGTTACGCCTAAATCGGGAATAGAACTCGTACCCAGGATAAAGATAGTTAACTATGCTGGTCGATGAACTGACCTTAGTTTCACAGAGGGCGACTACATGAGGTTTATTTGATTGCAGGTGTTGGTGCACTGAATTTATGTTCGAGTACCTCGTATGTTGCAAAAATCCATTTTAATATTCTGATCTCTGCATGTCGACACATAATAAGTATTTCATTTTTCAATTGTATAATTCAGGTGTACAGTACATTTTAAATTTCTAAATGAAATGAAACGAATTACTTTGTTATTTGTCACTTATTTCACTTGTTTAATTTTTTCCCGTTAAAATTTTTTTCTTAACAGTATCGACAGCGCCGAGGCTCAATTCAGGATGACCTCAGATCAAGAAGACCGGATGAGGAAATAATTGACGAAATCATAAATTTCTAACGACATGTCGAGAAGTGAAGTTCACCGCTCGCGTAGAAGAACGTCGGGAATATGGTAATTCACATTTAGATGATTTTACCAGGTGTACAAGTATGAAATGCGGATTTTTTTTCTAAAAAAATATGTTAAATTCGGTAAAATGATAAAAAGTGCTTTATTCAAAGTATGTTCCATCGCTTGTTATAGATTTTTCCCATCTTTCGGACAATTTGTGAATACCACGCCAGTAAAAATCTTCTCCTTTTGCTGCGAACCATTCATCGAGCCATTTTTTCACATCTTCGTAGGAACCAAAGCGCTGCTCAGCAAGGGCGTGATCCATCGATGCAATCAAGTGGTAATCGGAAGGACCCAAGTCTGGTGAGTAAGCCGCATGGGGTAGAACTTCCCAGCTGAGTGCTTCCAACGTGTCGCGAACTGGTTTTGCCGTATGTGATGGAGCATTGTCATGAAGAATAACCGGTCAAGTGCAAGTTGAACTTGCGCAATTAGTGTTCCGTACGTTGATTGCTTTTAAATAAAAAATGTTGTAACGGAAGTATAAAATTATCATGAGTGCATTACCTGTAATAATTTATTTGGTATATAAAAAAACAGAAATTTCAAGGTCATCAATTTTCAATGTAGATTGGAAATAAACTTTGTTGAAAACTCATTTGGGGTATATTATGTGAAGTCACTGATCATTTTATACTTCCGTTACAACATTTTTTATTTTAAAATCAATCAACGTACGGAACACTAATTGCGCAAGTTCAACTTGCACTTGACCAGTTATTTAAATTTGAAATATATTTTTTGCATTTGTACAAGAATTTAAAAAATGATTTTTTGGCAGCGCGTAAACAGCATTATTCCGCACATGTTAAGAAATGTTTTAATAGATTTACAATCGCGAACAATTCGGTGCATAAAAATGCGCACCTCGAAATGCAAACGAGATAATTAGTGTTCCGTACGGAACACTTATAAGATCACTTCGGTGTCTGTCTGTCTGTCTGTCTGTCTGTCTGTCACACCCGATTTTCTCCGAAACTATTTGACATAGAAAGGTGAAATTTGGTAATAATATAGGAATTGATGGCCTCATCAGAGCCATGTAGTTTTGAGAATTAAATTTTGACTTAAGGGGTTAGTTTTGGGGGGTGAAGTCGGAAGCGAAAAAAAAAAAAAAATGTTTTTACTAGGTCATCGAGTGTGGTGTCAAATGAAAGCTTGTGAAAACACGAGTAAAAAATATATACATAATATTATACTTGCGCGCACTTTTCTTTGTATTATTTTTAAAAATTCGCGAAAAATCGCTGTCCCGGGCCTTATCTCGAAAAGTACTTATCAAAAAATTTCGAAAAAATTCTGGAATATTCTCCACGGGGTGTAGATTGAACGAAAATTATCACGAGTACATTACCTTTAATAATTTATATGGTATATAAAAAAACAAAAATTTCAAGGTCATCAGATTTCAGTAAAGATTGGAAACAAACTTTGTTGAAAACTCATTTGGGGTGTGTTTTGTAAAGTCACTTATAATTTTATACCACCGTAACATAAATTTTGACTTAAGGGGTTCGTTTTGAGGGGTGAAATCGGAAGTGAAAAAAAATTTTTTTTACTAGGTCATCGAGTGTGATGTCCAATGAAGGCTTGTGAAAACACGAGTAAATATATATATATATATATATATATATATATATATATATATATATATATATATAAGAAATTCTATCTTGGGGTGACAGTAACCAAGTGGAATTTAACGCTACAAAAACCCAAGCGGCAGTTTTTTCTAAAAAAGTTAACGTTGCTGAACCCGACATAGTTATGTCGGGGCACTCCATTCCCCTAGCATCGTCGCTCAATTTGTTGGGCGTTAGTTTGGGAGCAAATATGTCTTGGCATGAACATGTTGCAGGCATAGCAAGGAGAGCTTCTCAAAAGTTGGGAATATTACTTAGAACCAGAAAGCTTTACACCCCACAGCAACTGTTAATTCTTTACAAAGCCCAAATTCGACCAACTATGGAATACTGCTCCCACGTTTGGGGCTCCGCTCCCAAACATACACTGCATTTGTTGGATTCTGTTCAGAGAAGAGCTGTCCGTCTGATTGGGGACCCGGAATTGACCGGCGGCCTTGATTCGCTGGAACATCGAAGAACGGTTGGCGACTTGAGTCTGTTCTACAAGTATTTTCATGGAAAGTGTTCGAAGGATGTAGCCCGCTTAATTCCTCCCAAAGCGGTGCATGTTAGAAATACACGTCGCGCTGGTGCTTCGCATCCGTATGAGGTTCAGCTTGTTACTCCGCGTACAACGCTTTTCAAGCAATCTTTTATATGGAGAACGTCATCCCTTTGGAATAATTTGCCCAGCGCTGTGTTTCCCACCGAGTACAATTTACAGCGATTCAAGAACAGCGTGAATCGCTTTTTCCGCACTCGTGCCGCTCCTGGAGCGCTTTAGGGACTTCCCTGCAGCACGTGTGCTAGACCCATAAAAAAAAAAAAAAAAAAAAAATATACGTATATATATATATATATATATATATATATATATATATATATATATGTATATATATATATATATATATATATATATATATATATATATATATATATACTCGTATATAATGTAATACTTGCGCACACGTATTACTTTTAAAAAATCGCTGTCCCCTACCTTATCGCGAAAAGGACTGATCAAAAAATTTTGAAAAAAATTCTGGAATATTCTCCACGGGGTATAGATTGAACAAAAATTATCACGAGTGCATTACCTTTAATAATTTATTTGGTATATAAAAAAAAAACAAAATTTCAAGGTCACCAGTTTTCAGTAAAGATTGGAAACAACCTTTGTTGAAAACTCCTTTGAGGTGTGTTTTGTGAAGTCACTGATCATTTTATACCACCCTAACAAAATTTTTTATTTTAAAAACAATCAACGTACGGAACACTAATTGTGCAAGTTCAACTTGCACTTGACCGGTTTTTTTTTTTTGGGTTTACTCATTTTTATGTATTCAATTTGTGAAGTGTCTGTAATGTAACTATTGTTTGTGTGCTGTATAGTCAATGTCTTTGTTACCTTTAGTTAATATTAATTCACTAGTTTTCTTTTCTTTGTTGCAATAAAATTGTGATGCTAGAGTGTCCTAAAAAACAAAAACGTCAACCTGCGGACTCTAAGAGGTAAAAATATTCGATAATTGTCCGTGCGACAATTGTGGTTTACGAAAATCATCATTTTGTAATTATTAATTGTGAAAGAAGGAAAACATGGCTTGGATCATCAATTTTTTTTTAAATCTTCTATTAATCTAATCAATATATTTTAAATTCAAGAAATAAAAATCTTCTTGCGATCATATATTGGTCAAAAACTGACAAAATACGATATTTGTCCAAACGATCTAAAATCTTGCACACTATCATAAAATGCAATTCTAAACACTTTTTTCAAATAAATATTTTCGATATTTTAACAAACAGAGTGACTACAATGGAAAATGTACGGATGCAGAAGTAAAGAACGGCATCTTTGGATAATCGGTTTCCAGAAAGCCAAATAATACAAATAGATATTCACATATCATCCTTCTCAAACCCTTTCAGTTATCAGCTCGCTATTATTCAGAGCTTTATCAATATGTGATGAACGTTGTATTTTTAAAAAGTAATGGACTGACGATATTTAGCGTTCCTACAACCTTTAAAAACACGACTTCGAGACAAGATATTAATACGTATTCGTCAGTAGATAGTATAGTTTTACCTTGTACCAGGTGTACAAGTATGAAATGAGGATTTTTTTAAAAAAAAAAACATGTTAAATTCGGAAGAATGATAAAAAGTGTTTTATTCAAAGTATGCTCCATCGCTTGTTATACATTTTTCTCATCTTTCGGGCAATTTGTGAATACCACGCCAGTAAAAATTTTTTGCTGCATACCATTCATCGAGCCATTTTTTCACATCTTCGTACGAACCAAAGCGCTGCTCAGCAAGTGCGTGACCCATCAATGCAAACAAGTGGTAATCGGAAGGACCCAAGTCTGGTGAGTAAGCCGCATGGGGTAGAACTTCCCAGCTGAGTGTTTCCAACGTGTCGCGAACTGGATGTGATGGAGCATTGTCATGAAGAATAACCGGTCAAGTGCAAGTTGAACTTGCGCAATTAGTGTTCCGTACGTTGATTGCTTTTAAAATAAAAAATGTTGTAACGGAAGTATAAAATGATTAGTGACTTCACAAAACACACCCCAAATGAGTTTTCAACAAAGTTTATTTCCAATTTTTACTGAAAATGATGTTGAAATTTCTGTTTTTTTATATACCATTTTTTATATACCAGATAAATTATTACAGGTAATGCACTCGTGATAATTTTCGTTCAATCTACACCCCGTAGAGAATATTCCAGAATTTTTTCAAAATTTTTTGGTAAGTACTTTTCGAGATAAGGCGGGTGGACAGCGATTTTTCGCGATTTTTTTTAAATAATACAAAGAAAAGTGCGCGTAAGTATTACATTATATATATATTTTTTACTCGTGTTTTCGCAAGCTTTCATTTGACACCACACTCGATTACCTAGTAAAAAAATTTTTTTTCACTTCCGATTTCACCCCCCAAAACTAACCACTTAAGTCAAAATTTAACTTTCAAAACTACATGGCTCTGATGAGGCCATCAATTCCTATATTATGACCAAATTTCGATTTTCTATGACAAATAGTTTCGGAGAAAATCGGATGTGACAGACGGACAGACAGACGGACAGACACCGAAGTGATCTTATAAGTGTTCCGTACAGAACACTAAAAATGACTTTGTATTGCCTCTTTCGGTATTCTGGCCTTTTTTCAAGCAGCGAATGTTTCAAATCGGTTAATTGTTGTTGGTAACGTTTAGTATTAACCGTTTCCCCAGGTTTTAACAGCTCATAATAGACCACGCCCCTCTAGTCCCACCAAACACAGAGTATCGTCTTTTTGCCAAAGCGATTCGGTCTTGCGGTCAATGTGGAAGATGCACCCTGGTCTACCCATGATTTTTTGCGCTTGGCATTCTCAAAATAAATCCACTTTTCATCCCCTGTAACTATACAATGCAAAAACGACTTCCTTTTGTACCGAGCGAGCAAAATGTCATACGTGTTTTTGCGCTTTTTCATTTGCCTGTCGTTCAACTCATGTGGTACCCATCTACTAGCTTCTAAATCTTTCTCATCTCTCGTATCCGATTGAAACCAACTTGTTGACCAACGCACAATTGCTCGGCGAGTTGTTTTTGTGTTTGCGAATCATCTTTGTCCAACAATGCTTGCAATTCCACATCTTCGTATTTTTTTGACGGTTTTCCACGTTCCTTGTCTGCAACATCGAAATCACCACTTTTGAAACGCCAAAACCATCGTTCACAAGTATCTTGCGATGGAACATGTTCACCATAAAGCTTCTCGAAGTAATCGGTATGATTCAACAGCAGTTTTCTTTAAATGAAAACAAAATATATAGACATATTGAACACAACACTATGCACACACTTTTCCAAATTATCACTCGTACGCTTCTGACACTTGTTGATGACACAACAAAATGGCGCAATGTCAAATCTTTATAGCACAAACTGCGTTGGTGCACCATCTGTTGTCTGAAATCCGCATTTCATACTCGTACACCTGGTAAGTTGTCGACCATTGGTGCACATACCCTACATATTTTTCGAGGACGGCTAATGTTTCTTCTGTCCATTGGTGATTTTTCTCTGGTAATCTTAACAGGTTGACTGCCCACCACTCCGATCGGAGTGCGTCGGGTCTCTTCGCCAACGCCGTCTACTCCGATCGGAGTTCGACATGCGTTCTTACGGCGTTGTATATGAAACGTGTTTCTAGTGGTGGCGTTGCTTAAAAACGCAAGTTCTAACAGGTGCTTAAGTGGTTCCGCGGATTTGCTTTTGGTTTGGTTGTAATCTGCCGTACAATATGAACAATCAACCTGGGCCTTCTGGTATTAAAAAAAAAAACATTGTAGTGATGAAAAAAGGTATATGATAAGAAAAAGAAGCTACCTGACACTGAATTATTGCAGCTATTGGAAGAAAGCGGAAGTAGTAGTGACGAACATTACGTACCAGACACAGACGATAGTGATGTAAATTCAAGCTCCGAGTCCGAAGAAGAGAATTTTATAGACCCTATTCGGCTACATCAAACACTTCCTAGCCTTGATGAGATAAAATGGAACGACAGAGGTGCGTTTAAAAACAAATTTTGTTCCAGAAAACCCAGGAATTATTGGTGCAAATTCCAGGACAGGGTACACCTATCGATTTTTTCGAAATGATCATTGATGATGATTTTTTACAAACTATTGTAGAACGAACGAACTCTTACGCAGTCGAGGTTTTGCTGCGCCCAGAAACAAGTACAAAATCACGTATTACTAATTTTAAAGATCTTACTGTTGACGAACTAAAAATTTTTTTGGCCCTGTTACTTCACACTGGCACAATATCCTTGAGCCGTCTTAACGATTATTGGAAAACTGATCCGCTATTTAATCTACCTGTTAGAAAAATATATGTCAAGGAATAAATTTTTGCTTATCTTGAGGTGTTTGCATTTTACATCTCCAGATATGGATCCGGCAGATCGGCTAGGAAAGATTAGATTTGTGGCAGATTTTTTTAACAACAAGATGGGAGAAATTTACTATCCTGGAAGAGAGTTGTCTTTGGATGAAGCTATGGTACTTTATCGGGGTCGTCTCCAGTTTAAACAGTATATCAAGAATAAGCGTCATAAGTATGGTATGAAGTTATACATGCTGACAAAGCCTAATGGACTTATTTTGAAATTTCGTGTCTACGAAGGTGCGACAGATGTTTATGGTGGAAGCGGACATACTGAAAAGATTGTTTTAACATTTATTGGAGGAAAAATTGGGTGTGGGACATGCTGTTTATCTAGACAATTTTTACAATAGTGTTAATTTAGCTAGGAAATTACTTCAACAAAATACATACTGCACTGATACGCTGAGAGCTGAGAGGAAAGATAATCCGAAAGAGGTAATGAGTGCAAACTTAAAACGTGGTGAGAATAAATCTATGTTTTGCAATGGAGTGCATGTCGGAAAATGGCGCGATAAACGCAATATTCAATACATTTCAACAGAATTTGGAAGCGAAATGGGCATTTTTAAAAACAAAAGAAATCAAGAATCTGAAAAACCTTCCGCAATCATTGGATATAATGCTTTTATGTCCGGTATAGATAGACAGGATCAAATGATGGCATATTATCCTTGCAGCCGTAAAACCATTCGGTGGTATAAAAAGTTATTCATGCATGTGCTGCAAATGAGCATGATAAACGCCTATTTTTTGTACAATAAATATTCGCGGTCTGACCAGTTACGATTATACGAGTATGACTTCCGATTGGATGTCATAAGAAATTTACTAGCCAGACGACCAATTACTAATTTGCCGCAAATTCCTCCAGGCCAAATAAATGTCCACAGCATTAGCAAAGTAGAAAAAATTGTTAGTGAAAAAAAAGGAACTAAAGAAACAAAACGGGTAAGCAAAAAGGAATAGAATGCAGGAAAAATAAAATAAGAAAGCAAACAGTGTATGAATGCAAAATGTGCCCTGGACAACCAGGTTTTTGCCTTAATTGCTTTGAGGATTACCATAAAAATGTACAAAAATGATTTAGAAATAAATGTTTTGAGTTCATGAGTTCGATTTATTATTTCTTTACTTATTTAATTGGACACTCCGATCGGAGTGTTCGGCATCTAGTAAAAATTTTCACTTGCAATGCCGATTACTCCGATCGGAGTGAAATTTTTTTTTTTCTAATATTTTGAATGGCACATAAAAAAAACACATCCAAGACTCATTTTAATTCATATTTACCACAATAAAATAAAAATATTTGGAAAAATCTTACCGGCGTCAACCACAAACTCAAAAATATAGATCGGCAGTCAACCTGTTAATTATTTCGTTATCCGATATCCTATTTATGTTCCAACTGTGTCCACTCTCATTTCCACTTTAGTGTTCATTTATTGATTTTTTCTACATTGCATTTTCTTCTGACTTCAAATACTAAGAAGTAAAATAAAATTTTGGTCTTAACAGTATCAACAGCGCCGAGGCTCAATTCAGGATGACCTCAGATCAAGAAGACCGGATGAGGTAACAACTGAGGAAGCCATAAATTTCTAACGATATGCCGAGAAGTGAAATTCACCGCTCGCGTAAAAGAGCGTTGGGAACATGGTGATTTACATTTAGATGACTTTATTTTTAAACATTATTATCCTGCAGTTTAATATACAATAAAGATTTTCTTCATTTCACGATTTGCTTTTTAGCTAGAAGTATTTTCAAATTGAAATCTTCATGACACACTTTTGTATGTAAACTAGAGCATTTTTATCATGGTGAAATTTAGCAAATTGCATTTGCTCTTAATTAAACTAAATAGAATGGATCCATCAAATCATGTATTCGAAAAAAAAAACTTTTTTTTTTTCTTTAACTACTTATTGCTTGTGTAGAATGCCTTCTTTAATTTTATGCTCTTACACACACAGCAAGTCATATCGCAGATTCAAATCACTAAATAAATCCGTTTAGTTTATCCTCCAATCCATAACTAACAAAGAATTGCGACAGAATTAGGCTAATTATTGTGTGAATTAAAAACTATTTGCTTGCAAATTGTGTTTTGTTTGTGTCACTGTCAAGCTTGTGATTTTGTTATATACTGCGCTAATTGTTATTCTTTTCGTCGTTAGTTACAGTTAATTAATGTCAAACTAGAACATTTCGAAAGTTACATTATTAGCTTGAAAAAATTATATTTTGTTCTTATACTTTATAGTCCTAGTATTGTTTTGATAAAACTTTCCATTACTAGTGATTCTGCTTGAGAAAAACGCTAGAAAGTAATTCTGCAAGCCCACTTCTTGCCATTCTTCTTTCAAGAAAATCACAAACTTATTAACATGTAGTCTGAAAAGTTTTTGGTCTGACAGATAGATGTCGTCTACAAATATACTTGGATGCAAGCAACACGAAACTTATAATCAATAATAGACTACATTATAATTAAAAACGATACCACTATCAAAATAAAAGACGTAAGAATAAAGAGAGGGGCAGAATGTGGAACAGACCATAGACTATTAGTAGCAAATATAAAAGTACCATGGTACAAGACAATAAAACAAACAGGAACAATAGATAAAGAAAACAGAAATACTAATGAGATAACAGAAAAAGCAGACAAAGAAATAAAATACAAAATACATTTACTGCAAGACGAAACGAGAGAGACCTATATAGACTACAATAAGATCAAAAATTAAATGAATTTAACTACGACAACCTCCAACAGATGTATGACCACATAAAAGAATGCATCAAACAGGCGGCCCTAGAAGCATTAGACAAAGAAGACAACGAGAATAAGAAACATAAAATTAGAATCGGTGAAAAAAACCAAAGAATCTATAAAGGAGAAAAAAAGACAATACGAAAAATGGCTGAATACAAAATCAGAAGAAGATCTACGGAAATATAAAGAGAAAAATGCAGAAACGAGGAGGATGATAAACCAAGAAAAGAACGAGAGATGGGAAAAAATCGTGCGAACATGTAGAACAGTATATAGGAGGAATTAGAAGCACAGAGTCATGGAAAATAATTAAAGCATTAAGGACCAACAATAGAGAGAAGACGTATATAGAGTATATCCCAGAAAGCGAGTGGGAGGAATATTATAAGAAGCTGCTAACAGACGACAGACAAGAATTCCAAGAAGAGAACTCTGAAGAAGAACAGAATAAGGGGAAAAATAGAACTAAGCTATGAAGAAGTAAAGAAGACAATAAAAAACACTCAAAAATAATAAATCTGCAGGGCCTGGAGGTGTGGTAAATGAAATGATTAAGTACGAGTCTAATAAATTACATCGAATTCTGAGAAACATGTTCCACACACGATAAATGGAGAAAAAATACCAGAGGAATAGTCAAAAGCCTATATAGTATTTATATTTAAAAAGGGAGACCGCAGAAAATGCACAAACTATAGAGGCCTAAGCAAAATATCGAGTATGGGACGTTTGTATGAAAAATTATTAAAAATATCATAGAGGAAAATATAAAAGGAAAGATTGGAGAAGTCGAAGCAGGCTTTACGGCCGGAAAATCATGTATAGACCACATATACACTATAAAACAAACAATGGAAAAAAACTGGCGAAGAATAGGGAAGTTCATTTAGCTTTCATAGACATAAGAAAGGCCTATGACTCACTACCAAGACAAAGATTATGGAACGCAATGAAAGAAATAGGCATTGACAAAGAACTAATATACGCAGTAAAAGCTCTCTACGAAAACAACACAGTGAACATAAAAATAGGACATAAAATAGGAAAGAAACTCCAAACATCAAAAGGCCTATTACAAGGATGCTCTGCATCCCCCACACTATTCAAAATATATCTCGAACAAACATTAAAAAAATGGAAGCAAAAATGTAGTGGAATGAGAGTCCCAATACGAGAAGATTACTTATATACTCTAAGTTTAGCAGACGACCAAGTAATCATAGCACAAGATGAGGAAGACCTCAGTTATATGGTAAGAAAACTGAAAGAAGAATACACTAAAGCAGGATTAGCAATAAACTTTGATAAAACGGAATATCTAACAACAAAGGAGGGAAACGTGGAGAATCTAGAAGTGGATAACGAAACAAAAATCAAAGGAACCGATAGATTTAAATATTTAGGAACTATCATTTCAAAAAACGCAACATCAGAAGAAGAGATTAAAGCTAGATTAGGACAAACGCGGACATGCATAAGACAATTAAATTCGATCGAACATTGAAACTTATTCTCATCCGGTCGACTTTCAGTACATTCGGGACGGGACTATAAAAAGTCATTAATAGACTGAGGTGGCTCAAGGACAGGAAGTCCCGGTCCATGTCCTACCGGCCGATTAGCTGAAGTAAAGTTAGGATAGACAATTACTTTCTTATTTTTGGAGTTACATCCAAAAACATCAACGCTGCAAAAATAACAATCATTTGAATGATTTTCTTGCTCTTTCCATACCATGGGAACTGCAAATCTAAAAGCGTTCTTTTCTTTCTTATACCATTTCCTAAGATCCTCGACACAAACATAACATATGTTACTTTGTGAGGAGCCTAACATTTTTCTTGATTACCGATTTCTACACCAAAATATGCAAAGTATACTTTTTTTACAAAGTCAGTAATGTTTTTTTGAGGTTTTTTTAACTACAAACTCACCACATATATAAGAAAAAGTGTTGGGAGAGTTTTTACAACTATGATTAGCCATACTTTAATGTGAATTAAAGCACGTGGGTTAAACACTGCAACTGGAAGAAAACAAACAGCTGTGACATTTATCGGAACTTCCAACCTGATTTTACTGCCAACCTTATAAAATTCTGATTTTATTGCCAACCTAATAACATTCGAATGATAAAAAATAATTTTGGATGGTTTTTTTCAAAAAGAAATAAAACAACAAATTGAACAGGCTAAAAGTATCATTCACGATAAAGATAAATTTAAATTGATAAATATAAATCCCCAAATCCCACAACTTTATTCTCTCATAAAACTACACAAACTTGACCACCCAATCAGACCAGTTGTTTCCTATATGTCTGCTCCAGCAAATAAGACGTCATCCTTTTTAATTGATTTAATCAAATATCATACCAAATTTGAACCTAAATATAGTATCAAAAACTCATACGAACTCGTGAATAAAGTTAAGAATATAACGATACCAGATAATTCTAAATTAGTCTCTTTCGATGTCCAAAACTTATTTCCAAGTGTTCCCCCAGACGAAACAATAATTTTAATAGAGAACCTATTAACAAAAAACAAGATAAATGAAGTTATAAAAATGGACATAATTAATTTATTAAGAACTTGCCTAAGACAAATTTATTTTTCATTTAACAATACATTCTACAATAGTAAGAAAGGGTTAATTATGGGGAGTCTATTAAGTCCAATACTTGCCGAAATTTTCATGGACAGTATTGAAACAATGATATTTAACAACCATAATAACAATAATAATTGTCTATACTGGTATCGATACGTAGACGATATAATTGTATGCTTTACAGGTACGAACAGACAATTAACTCACTTTTTACAGTATATTAATTCTTTACATAGAAATATCAGTTTTACAATGGAAGAAGAAGTCGAAGGGAAAATCAACTTCCTAGACTTAACAATCAGTAAAACCACGAAAAAACATGAATTTGCAATATATCACAAACCTTGTCATACAGATACCACAATTCACAATAGTTCTCACCACCCTAACCATCATAAACTCGCAGCTTATCATAGTTTTATACATAGACTAACTAATATCCCCTTATCAGAGGAAAATTTTACTAAAGAATTAAACTACATAAAACAAGTAACCGTTAACAACTGTTATTCGGTTACTTTAATCAACACTATCGTTAGGAAAAAACTTAGAAACAAGGCAATCTCAGAAATATACCCACGTTTTAAGGACAGAAATACCACATTCAAATGCTTAACCTATTTCGGCAAACCAACGGAAAAATTGGAGAAATTTTTAAATCAAAAAAATATCAACATAGCTTACAAGAGTAACAATACTATAGGGAAATATCTTAAAAACTACAAACCACAAAGCAATAAAGACAATAAATCAGGGGTTTATCAATTAACATGTGGGTCATGTCCTAAAACATACATTGGACAAACTGGACGTACATTTATACAAAGAATTACAGAATACCAAAAAAGTTTCATCCATAGAAAATCTAATTCAACATATGCTAATCATCTTTTAACAGAAAATCACACATTTAACAAGAATTTCAAAATTTTACACACCCAACAAAAAGGTTTAAAACTAAACCTTTTAGAGACAATGCAAATAAATCGATTAAGGACTACAGGTACGGGCACGATGGTAGGATACAACGAATTGTATTAAGTACGCATACCTATTACTGCTGACATAGCAGCTTTCGAACCGACAGAGTGGTTGACACAGTATATATACTTGAGGAAGGATCCCTCAAAAAAGCGCTACCTGCTTTTAAAGCGTTGACTGTGTCAACCACTCTGTCGGTTCGAAAGCTGCTGTGTCAGCTTTCGATGGAGTAATAGGTATGCGTACTTAATACAATTCGTAGTATCCTACCATCGTGCTCCGCATCCTTCTGGGATAAGTACCACTTGATACCGTTCTCTTGTTTGTCAATCCTAGCCTGACTGACGAGCCGTGATACGGCGAAACGCGTCTCAGGATGGATTTGACAGACAAGAGAACAGCTAGTAAGCTGCTGGAATATGGACTTCTGTCTATTTTCAGTTGCTTTACAATAATTGACTAAAGGTACTTTACTCAATGACCAGGTAGATTTAAGCAATTCACCATTATTAAATTTATTCTCCTAATTCCAAATCTGTGTGGGTTTTCCAATACTATCAATATAATTTAAATTAGATCTGAAGAAGCAGCATCGACAGCGAAACGCGTCATCGCAATTTAAATAAACCAATGGAAATTGACTAAAAACAGTCTTTTATTATATATTGATAAAAAATAAACTTTTTGAATATTAAAATGTGAAAAATTGGTGGGTGATACGACTTTTTAGGGTTCCGTACGGAACACTTATAAGATCACTTAGGTGTCTGTCTGTCTGTCTGCCTGTCTGTCACACCTGATTTTCTCCGAAATTATTTGACATAGAAAGTTGAAATTTGGTAATAATATAGGAATTGATGGCCTCATCAGAGCCATGTAGTTTTGAGAGTTAAATTTTGGGTTAAGGGGTTAGTTTTGGGGGGTGAAATCGGAAGTGAAAAAAAAAATTTTACTAGGTCATCGAGTGTGGTGTCAAATGAAAGCTAGTGAAAACACGAGTAAAAAATATATATATAATGTAATACTTGCGCGCACTTTTCTTTGTATTATTTTTAAAAAATCGCGAAAAATCGCTGTCCCCCGCCTTATCTCGAAAAGTACTTATCAAAAAATTCTGAAAAAACTCTGGAATATTCTCCACGAGGTGTAGATTGAACGAAAATTATAACGAGTGCATTACCTTTAATAATTTATCTGGTACATAAAAAAAAAACAAAAATTTCAAGGTCATCAGATTTTAGTAAAGATTGGAAACAAACTTTGTTGAAAACTCATTTGGGGTGTATTTTGTCAAGTCACTAATCATTTTATACCTCTGTAACAAAATTTTTTATTTCAAAAGCAATCAACGTACGGAACACTAATTGCGCAAGTTCAACTTGCACTTGACCGGTTTTTTTATTATTGTTTTCGGACCCAGCACACCAAAAACATAGGAATCAAGTAAAATTATTTAAAAAGTTTTTCCATCGTTGGCCTGTGCTATAATCGAGAAAATAAATACAGTATGACGTTGATTAACAAGAGATAGAGGTTGTCTTCATTATACTGTTTAAATTACAATTCTTGTCATTTTAAAGAAAGCATCGTAATGTTATCGTTAATCACAATATGTCAATAGAAAAAGAAAATCATCGCAATAATAAATAATTTGATCTTTACGCTCTGATTGAACACCTTTTTCAAATACCCTATAAACATAAAATTTACTAAAAGAATTGGGTAATTGCTACTGGTTACTAACTACAGTAGAGTTCAGTGACCGTTGTCCTCCCCATTACAATATTACTGTTTACTTTCTGATACATTTTAGTAACCGATGTTATTGTTAGTAGGTCCAACTGAAAGGTGATCATACCTTGCAATGTAAAATGTTCGATCGTAAAAATAATTTAACGGTTTGTGGATAGCCTAATTAAAGAAGATAATTAAAGTACTTTCACGTGAATATATCTATTATGTCACTTAAGATTTCAGAGCAATGCATGTGGTAATGACCTGAAATACTAAGTAGCACATCGCTACAAAATCGTGCTAAATATTGTAAAATTGATTGGATATTAGTAAAATATTGGAAGTAAACGAAAGACGCTGTAACGATTTTCTTTAATAACTAGGAAGAGCTTAGTGGCCTAGTGAACCAAGTTTGTTCGCAAACTTTTCTTCTTCTTCGCTACATTGTACGACTTCAATCACGTTTCCGTTCGCACTTTCTAATATTCCTAATTCCCAATCAAGAACGGTAAAGCCTGGTTTACACGGGGAGAGTAATGAGTAGAGTAGAGCGGCAAGTAGAGTTCACTCTACTTGCCGCTCTACCATTTTTTGATTTTTTGCGTTCACACGAAGCAAGTACTAAGTAGAGTATATAGCAGTCAAGAGTAAGTTGTCTAGGTGTTTGAATGGTATATCCTCGTAAATATGAATTTTAAAAAGAAATTAAAAAAATGTTTGGCACCAATTTTAAAGAACTGGTTAGGGAAGTTGCTGAAGTAATTCATGAGGAGGCAAATAGAAAAAAAAAGAGTGGATGAAAGAATGGCTGAAAAGAAGAAATTCACTTGGAGGAACATCGCTTCTACTAAAAGAGTTGGCTATTGAGGATCACTTGGAATACACACGATGTCTTAGACTTACCCCTGAAAATTTTGAACATCTGTTGGGCATGTTGAAAAACAAAATTCAACGTGAAGATACGATGATGAGGGATGCTATAACAGCTGAAGTGAAACTACAAGTTACATTGAACTTTTTAGCTACAGGAAACTCCTACAGAAGCCTTTCACATTTTTTTAGGGTGTCAAGACCTGCTATTTCTAAATTTATTCCCGAAGTGTGTGATGCTATCTCTGAAGTTTTGGATACTGTCAAGGTAGGTAAGAATCAATCAATTGTGAATAAAGAAAAATTTTTAATATTATTATTGCTTAAATAATACTATGTAGCTTATTGAAACTTAGCACAAAAGTGTTAAAACATTATTATTGTTCCAAATCTCCTGCTATTTTGAAGGCTTGTACAATTATATTTTCTGAATTTGCAATAGCAACATCAGTTAAACAAACTTGTGAATCAGTAACATCATATTGTTGTACTTGATTACTATCAACATACGCAGAGCAAGCGGTACTTGAGCAACTCGAGGAATAATTTGTGTAGGCAGATTGAAGGGAATTATTATCATGTGAATCACGTCGACTGCACTGTGGTGTTTGAGTTACTGAATTCTAGTTTTCATAAATAGAAATTTTGGGAGGCCCAACATCTCTCAGCCTGTACTTTAAGAGAATTCCCTGAATTTCATTCTAGGCCATAAGTGCACTAGATTTTTGTAAATTATTCAGAGTTGCAGCAACAAAATTTCCAAACGCATCATGCTCGTTACAATTACTGTCTTGAATACTTGCAATGACTTCCCGTAGCTGTTCAACTGCATTTGTTAGATTGTCAACTTTACTTCTTTTGGATGCTGGAGCCTTATCTGATACAGGGGTTTTTGGTGCAACTTTTGGAGATTTGCCGCTCTGGCCCTGAGCAGAAAATGGTTCATGGGTAGTTCCCTCTTCTTCTCCATCTTCAAGTGAATTTATATTTTGAGAAATGGCAGTTTCCTAAAATAAAAAAAATTGTTTCAGTTGCCTGAAGCAGACGAGTGGAACATTCTGAAAGCAGGATTTAATAAACGGTGGAACTTTCCGAATTGCTGTGGAGCGATTGATGGAAAGCATGTTTTAATAAAAGCTCCTCCAAATGCAGGGAGTGAATATTATAATTATAAAGGGCAACATAGTATCGTGCTTATGGCTCTTGTTGATGATAAATACTGCTTCTCGTACATTAATGTTGGCTTTAAAGGATCAAATGCAGATGGAGGCGTTTTTTCAAAACTGCGAACTATATGAACAACTAGAAAATAATCTACTCCCTGCTGGGTTTGTTATTGTAGGAGATGACGCATTTCCCCTTAAAAAATATTTAATGAAGCCATATCACAAACCCAGACATAGTTCTCTAAGTATACCTGAACAAGTATTTAACTATCGCCTGAGTAGGGCAACAAGAATATCGGAAAATGCATTTGGCATATTAGTGAGTCGTTTTAGGGTTTTTAAAAGATGTTTGGCCGTAAAGTTAACAACAGTAAACAAAATCGTACATGCAGCCTGTTCACTGCACAATTGGTTGACAAAAACAAGTCAACGCTCATATTTGCCCTATGGTAGTGTTGATAACGAAGATATAGAAACTGGGGAGATAATCCCGGGTCAGTGGCGCCATGAAATCTCCGATCTATGGAATATTGAACGTTATGGGGGCAGAAGGTCAACCGACATGGCCAAAAAAATGAGGGAAAAGTTTAAAGATTACTTCAACAATGAAGGAGCTGTTCCATGGCAATACAAAAATGTTTTTTAATTATCCTATGTTATAGGTATATATAAATATAAAACACTTACCACAGAATCTTCAGTTTTTTTTTTCCTGATTTTGCAATCTTCATGATTCGGTCAAAGGCATCAAACCATTTTATATTTGGAACATATATATCTTCTGTCCCTGCACCTGATTTAATTGATTTTTTAATTTTAACACATTCTTGCCTGTAGGTACACTGCAAGTTATTAATTTTTTGTTTAAGTTCACCCAACCCAAATCCACTTCTTCCAAGTTTCAGAATAATATTTTTTTCCGCGGCCATCCTCATGTTTTTATTTCTGTAATTTGGACTACTCAAATTCCACAGAACTTCTTCATCTACATATAAACCAACCAGCATTTCCGTTTCTTCTTCAGTGAATTTAGACATTTTTAAAAATTAAACAAAACAAACTGATTGGAAAATTCACTGCAACTGGACACTACTGGCTACTTGCTTGAAAAACGAGTAGAGTGGGGTGTTTATACAGGTAGAGTAGGTAGTATAGTAGAGTGGGGCAGTGGTGGGGGTAAGTAGAGTAGAGTCCACTATACTGCGCGCAGTATAGTACTCTACTCTACCAGCTACTCGCTACTCTACTCTACTCGGACAGAGAGAGGGGGTTTCTACGGGTAGAGTTACTCTACTTGCCGCTCTACTCTACTCATTACTCTACCCGTGTAAACCAGGCATAAAGAGCGGTATTCCACAAGGTTCATTCTTTACACTATTTGTGTACATAATGTACACAAACTAATTGCATACTGTAATCTCTATAGTTCAGTCGCCAGGGGTTTTGAGGTCTCATTAAATGTTAACAGGCTACATTTTGGCATACAAGTAAGTTTTTGGACGTAGAATAGATAAAAAAAAGTTTGCTAAAGTTTGATGTACGCCAAGCCCACAAAATCCAAAACAAAATCAAAAATTCGGTTTTTTGGTAATATCTCGAAAAATAAATAACCGGTCAAGTGCAAGTTAAACTTGCACAATTAGTGTTCCGTACGTTGATTGCTTTTAAAATAAAAAATGTTGTTACGGTGGTATAAAATGATCAGTGACTTCACAAAACACACCCCAAATGAGTTTTCAACAAAGTTTGTTTCCAATCTTTACTGAAAATTGATGACTTTGAAATTTTTGCTTTTTTTTATATACCAGATAAATTATTAAAGGTAATGCACACGTGATAATTTTTGTTCAATCTACACCCCCTGGAGAATATTCCAGAATTTTTTCAAAATTTTTTGATCAGTACTTTTGTATATAGGACAGCAGCTTTTGTAAATTTTTAAAAAATAATATAAAAAAGTTTGCTTGAATATTGCATCATACATTTTGTGAACTCGTGATTTCACAAGTTTTTATTTGATATCCCACTCGATAACCTTGATTTTTTGTTCATCTCCGATTTCACCCACCAAAACTAAACCCTTAGGTCAAAATGTAACTTTCAAAACTACTCGGCTATGATTAGGCCATTAATTTTTATATTTGTAACAAATTTAAACTTTCTACGTTAAATAGTTTCGGAGAAAATCGGCTGTGACAGACAGACACCCAAATGATTCCATAAGTGTTTCGTTTTTCAGTTTCGGTACGGAATACTAAAAATACGAGGCTGGTTTGAAAAGTCCGTGCAAAGTCCGAGAGATGGCACCACCGGCGCGTATCGAGGTCATGTTTAGTTAGTAGCATCTCTTGAATGAACGCATACCAAGTTTCAGCCATATTGGTCTATTTCTTTGTGTTTGGCATTCGTGTGAATCAAGGAAGTCGAGTGATTTTCAAGAAATGGACGAAAAATAATTTCGTGTGGTGATTAAACATTACTTTATGAAAGGCAAAACGCCTCAGGAGACTAAAGAGAAGCTTGATAAACATTATGGTGACTCTGCACCTTCGATTAGAACAGTTTATAAGTGGTTTCAAAATTTTCGGACTGGCCATATGGGCACGAGTGACGCTGAACGTTCTGGACGGTCTGTGGAGGTTACGACTCCAGAAATCATTGATCAAATCCATGATATGGTGATGGATGACAGAAGAGTTAAGGTGCGTGAGATTGCTAGTGCTGTGGGCATCTCGACTGAACGGGTACATAATATTTTGCATAAACATTTGGACATGAGAAAGCTATCCGCAAGATGGGTGCCGCGATTGCTCACGCTTGACCAAAAACGGAATCGTGTGAAGTGTTGCAAGGATGGTTTGCAGCTGTTCCAGAAGAATCCGGAGGACTTTAAGCGTCGTTTCGTCACTGTGGATGAAACATGGATACATTGCTATACTCCTGAGACCAAACAACAATCTAAACAATGGGTTACCAAGGGGGAATCTGCACCAAAAAAGGCGAAGACCCTTCCTTCGGCCGGAAAGGTTATGGCGACTGTCTTTTGGGATTCGCAAGGGATAATCCTCATCGACTATCTGGAAAAGGGTAAAACTACTACAGGTGAATATTATTCATCGTTATTGGACCGTTTGAAAACCGAGCTGCAAGAAAAACGCCCTCGATTGGCCCACAAGAAAGTCCTTTTCCATCACGACAAACGCACCAGCACACACCTCAGTAGTTGTGGTCGCAAAATTAATGGAAATAGGATTCCAACTCGTTTCACATCCCCCCTATTCTCCAGACTTGGCTCTCTCGGACTACTATTTGTTCCCCAATTTGAAGAAATAGCTGGCGGGACAAAGATTTTATTCAAACGAGGAGGTGATTGCAGTCACTAATGGATATTTTGCAGACTTGGACAAATCCCATTATTCGGAAGGGATCAACAAACTAGAACATCGTTGGACGAAGTGTATAAGCTTAAAAGTATGTCGAAAAATAAAAAAGGTTTACCCCAAACACATAAGTAGTTTTTATTTTTGCACGGACTTTTCAAACCAGCCTCGTATATATATATATATATATATATATATATATATATATATATATATATATATATAAAAACTGTGATGTGATAGGGTAAATTCAATATCGGGATCGTGTTCAGCTGCCAAAAAGGAGTAGGGGGGTCAGTCATCTCGGGCAGAATTTCTTTTTTTCATGTGCCTTTGTTATCAAAGGGAATGCACTCGTTACAATTTTTATTCCATCTACACCTTATGAAGATTATTTCAGAATTTCTTCGATATTTTTTGATTAGTAATAGGGTGTAAGGACAGCAGCTTTTCTAAATTTTTAAAAAATAATATAAAAAAGTTTGCTTGAATATTGCATCATACATTTTGTGAACTCGTGGTTTCACAAGTTTTTATTTGATATCCCACTCGATAACCTTGATTTTTTGTTCATCTCCGATTTCACCCACCAAAACTAAACCCTTAAGTCAAAAGGTAACTTTCAAAAACTACTACTCGGCTATGATTAGGCCATCAATTTTTATATTTGTGACAAATTTCAACTTTCTACGTTAAATAGTTTCGGAGAAAATCGGCTGTGACAAACAGACACCCAAATGATTTCATAAGTGTTTCGTTTTTCAATTTCGGTACGGAATACTAAAAATAACTGTAGGCAAAATAATAATAATAATAATAATAACAGACTGACCAAACTTTTGCAAACAAAACTCAACTCTAAGAATCTCATTAAAGCCATCAACACGTTCGCTATACCTATACTCACATATTCATTTGGTATCATCAAATGGTCACAAACAGACATAGAAAATATTCACATCCTTATACGATCTCAATTCACCAAATACAGGAAATTATACCCCAACGCATGCAAAGAAAGACTTACCATCGAGAGGAAGGCAGGAGGAAGAGGAATTATAGATATCAGATCATTACACACAAAACAAATACAAACACTTAGGAAATTCTTTCACAGCAAGCAAACCAGCCTCCACACAGCGACAGTGAAAGCAGACAAAAACTACACACCTCTCGACTTAGCCCGGGCAGACCACTCAGCAGACACACACAGTCACACCCAATTACAACAGGAAAAGATGAAAACGTGGTCAGAGAAAACACTCCACGGAAAACACAGATACCACATAGAACAAGACCACGTAAATAAAAAAACAATCATACACCTGGTTACGGGATGGGCAGCTATTCCCTGAGACTGAAGGCTTCTTACTTGCCATCCAGGATAAAGTCATATTAACCAGAAACTACCAAAAGCATATCATCAAAGACCCGACTATTGCAGAGGACAGATGTAGGAAATGCCACCAGCAGAAAGAAACGATCGAACACATAACGAGCGGATGTAAAATATTGGCCGGAACGGAGTACACAGCCAGGCATGATTCAGCTGCCAAAGTGGTTCACCAAGCACTAGCCACAACATACAGACTCATAGAAAACACAGATCCCTACTACAAATACACGCCAACATCCATACTTGAAAATGAAGATTACAAGCTCTACTGGGATATCGGTATCCATACAGATAAAACAGTCTCCGCCAATAGACCCGATATTACTTTTCAGTGCAAAAAAGGAAAAGTCACCTATCTGATTGACATAGCTGTCCCCAACGACACAAACATCCAAGCGAAATATACAGAAAAAATTTCCTAATACACAGACCTTGCAACGGAAATAAAAAGGCTATGGAGACAGGAAAAAGTCATCATTGTCCCCCTCATTATATCAGCCACAGGCCTTACACCAATAACATTCACACCACATTTAGTGCAATTGGAACTCAACACGGACATACACAGAAACATTCAGAAGTCAGTGATTTTGAAAACATGTAACATTGTCAGGTCATTCCTTAATACGGAATGGTAATAGCGTTTGTGCTGACTTGGTTTTGGCCCGTCAGCCAAACATGGAACCACATTGATCAAATGTGAGAAAAAAGAACTTTTTGTAATAAATAATAATAATAGCTTTATTACCCAACAGTTTCCCATTAATAGGGTAAATATTTAGATATTTACATATTCAATGACAGTCTGTAGTAATTGCTCCTTAGTACAACAGTATATATCACAAACACCACAAACATGATTAAAATTAGTACACATTACATGAATAGGTGAATTCAATAACAAATTAGTATTAGGTCTGTTACATCTAAAAAACATACTTGATCGTGAGTGTATCCGTGGCACATTGATGTTAATACGAGACAGTATATCCGTGCAATCAATCATATTGTGCAATACTTTATATAGGAATAATATTGAGGCACAAACTCTCCTGCACCTCGTACATTGGACTCCAGACAATACTTGCATATTCCAGTTTCGAGCGAACAAAGCAGAAATACAAAACCTTCAGTGATGCAATATTAGTGAAACCCCTACAATTCCTAATGATGAACCCGTAAGACTTCATTGCTTCAGAAACTTTCAATGCTATATGCTGAGCAAATGTTAGTTTTGCATCAAAAACAATTCCCAAATCCTTAGCTGTGCTACACCTACTTAAATTATGGTCTTGAATTCTATATTGAAACTCTATTGACGCTACCCTCCTAGTATATGTTAGAACTTTGCATTTTTGAGCATTTATATGTAGTTTGTTGTCACAACACCAAGAATGTACGAAATTCAACTGGCTTTGTAGATAGGAACAATCCTCAGTTTTTTTTTCTATTGGCATAAACATTTTTAAATCATCAGCATAAATTAGCCTGTTACATTTTAAATCCTCGCAAAGGTCATTTATGAACATAATGAAGAGCAAGGGTCCCAAATTTGAACCTTGTGGAACGCCGGAGGTAGCCACAAATCTTTCTGATTTGAATCCGTTGTAGGCTACAAACTGAGTTCGATTAAACAAGTAAGAACTTATAAGAGCCCTCGCACCATCAGTGAAACCAAAGAAAGACAACTTATTGATGAGAACATGATGGTCGATCCTATCAAAGGCCTTCGAGAAATCTGTATAAATAATATCAACCTGCTCACCATCATCTAATATTTCCGAAATGAACTGTGTCATAACAGTTAGATTTGTTACCGTAGATCTCTTACTAACAAATCCGTGCTGATAAAGAGAAATTTGATTTTTAATTTGGCCATAGATACGTGCATACAAGAGTGACTCAAAGACCTTTGAGAAGTTACAAAGTAGAACGACACCCCTGTACTTTTCAACATTTCCCCTGTCTCCATTCTTAAAAATAGGACTTAATCTACCTTCTTTCCATCGTTTCGGATAAACACCCTGTTTAATTGATAAATTAAAAATATACTTTGAAGGTCTTACAAGGACAGTCGCACAGTCCCTAATGAGAAACGAGAGAATATTATCAGGGCCAGAGGTCATCTTATTTTTAAATTTTTTCGTGGCCATCAATATTTCATCCCCAGTAATGGGCGAGAATTCCACAATTGTCAACGACGTACTAAGCGAATGACAGTGCGAAGACACTCTTGAAAAAATCTGCAAACGCGTTAACAGTGCCCGACGGAGACTTCAGAATGTCATTTCTATACATCATCATACTGGGAATCCTAGAAGATTTACTTTTGGAATGGACATAACTCCAGAAGCGTTGGGGATCCAGTGCCAGAGAAGCCTGTGCATCCTCCATGTATTTAACATATGACGCTTTAATTTGCTGCTTAGAAATTGATCTTAACCGTCTAAATTCTAGATAATCATTGTGATTACCATATTTCTTGAAATTCTTTGCATGCTTTGCTTTCCTTTTTATATTTTTAATAATATCAGCAGAAAACCATGGAGGATACTGATGAGCAAAATTTTTGTATGCCGGAACATGTTCATCAAACAAATGAAAAACATTATCATACAATTGCTCCAGTGCACGATCAACATCACAACAATCCTCAAGAGACGTCCAGTCAAAACTGCTGATAGGGCTCTGTATAATTCAGGAAAATTTGCTTTTCTAAAGTTATAAATCTTAGCCGGGGAATTAGTAGATAATTTTTTTTGTCTTATATTTATTTTTGGAATGGAGAACATAAGCGCCGGATGATGTGTATCCTTCGGGATTATTGGGGTATCATCTCTCCTGACAATACACTCTGATCCAGAGATAATCAAATCAAGTAGTCTATTATTCGAGTTAGTTATGCTGTTTCCATTGCTTGCACTGATTAATTTCAAGAAAGTTGTTGATAACCAAAGTCTTGCGCTCAGAAACGTTGCCGTCAACAAAATATGGAGCATTAAAAATCACCCATTATGAATACACTGTCTCGATTCAAATAATCAATCTGTTCAGTAAATTCGAAAAAATGATCATATACATCAATACTTAATCTATCAGGTATATATAATACTACTACATACAAAATTTTATCATTAATACTACATTTTACCATCAACAAATCAATATCCGAAAATTGTAAATCAAATAAAGTCACATCCATAGACTCTGAGTTTATATAATTCTTGACGGCCAGTAAAACACCACCACCACGTTCTTTACCTGTTATATCAAATTTTCTATCCTTTCTGTAAACCGTATATTCACTCGGAAACAATTCCGAGCTATGAACATCTTCGTGAAGCCAGGTTTCACTTGAAGCCAACAAATCAAACTCACAATCACAAACCGAGGAATAAAAGTCAACAATTTTTGAATTTAGACCCCTTACATTCTGATAATAACATACTAGATTTATTTCATCCCCTGCTGAAACACTCATGACATTTAGTTTTTTAATTCACAAACAACAGGCTTTCCTTTAACATATTTAGTACCAACATTTTCAACATTAGATCTTCTTTCCTGAATTTCCTGTTTCATTTTCTGCAAGTTGACAATTTGTAAAGAAGTTAAGTCGTTACTTATGTACAATTTCCTCGCCTTAAGAGACTCCTTATTAGCTCTCATCACTTTATTGACATCATCGGCGCTGGATAATGTAATTTTCAGTGCACGATTCCCATTCTTATTCCTCTTTCCAATACGAATAGTTTTTTTGACAACAATTTGTTCATTAGTTAGAGTCTCAATAATTTCTGTTGCTTTGTTCTCGTTCCCCTCAGACATATTAAAAATCATGATGTTATTCATTCTCCTCTGCCTTTCGTAGAGTTCATCTATAGTTGTCTCATCCGTTTGCACTACATTCTCAACATTTACATTTCCAAGTTGGGACTTCAGTGCTTTGACCTCACGTTGAACCTCATCTATCCTCATTATCAGCTTTGGAATCATCCTGATGCCTGTCAGGCATTCTTCACAATAAAATTTCAGGGTACGCTTCCCTTTTAATCCCATAACTTTTAATTCTGACCCATTAAGTCCAGAGCAATCAGTATTGGAGTGAATAAAACGATCACATCCATCACAATTTAGGTAAGCATCCTTATTGCTTATTTTACATTTCGTTGTAAAATATTCAAAGCCGGTCCCGTCAACTGATGAATATAATAAACAAATTCCAAACTTTTTATCTTCTATAGAGTTTTTGTCAGTTTAATCCTTTTTTCTTCACTGTAAATTTGTTGTTAGTTACTTGTGTTTAAAAAATAAATATGACACACACTACAATCGAAATCAAAATGAAAGGATCCTACGCCACTGTTTTCACAAATTCCGCCTGTGAATTTACTGTTGTCATTAAAGTGACGTTTAGTTGATTTTGTCAGTCTCCGGTTCACATATAAATTTAAAAATTTTCTGTCATTAACTTATTCGGTAAGTCATAGCAATGGGAGACGCTGAAAAAGGTAAAAAAATATTCGAACGGGCTTGCCAGCAATGTCACACATGCGAAAAAGGCGGAAAACACAAGGTCGGTCCAAATTTGAATGGTATATTTGGTAGAAAATCGGGACAAGTCCCTGGTTTTCCATATACAGATGCGAATAAGAACAAAGGGGTTACTTGGTCTGAAGACACTCTGTTTACTTATTTAGAAAATCCTAAAAAATATATTCCTGGGACGAAAATGATTTTTGCAGGACTTAAGAAGGAGGCGGATAGGAAAGATGTTATTGCTTATTTGAAGAAAGCTTGTGCTTGACTTTATTTACTTAGGAATATACTTATTTAGATTTATAGTGGAGTAATAAAACAGTTGTATTTTCCAGGTAATTTCTTGATTTATCTAAAACTATTTCGATAATTTAGATGCAGTTCGGTCAATAACTTTCTGCTAGTATTTTAGTGTTCTGTACGGAACACTTATAAGTTTACTTTGGTGTCTGTCCGTCTGTCACACCTGATTTTCTCCGAAACTATTTGACATAGAAAATTGAAATTTGCTACTAATACAGGCATTGATGGCCCCATCGGAGCCGTGTAGTTTTGAAAGTTAAATTTTGACTTAAGGGGTTACTTTCGGCGCGTGAAATCGGAAGTGAAAAAAAATACCAGGTCATCGAGTGGGATGTCAAATGAAAGCTTGTAAAAACACGAGTTCAAAAATATATATAATGTAATGCTTGCACACACTTTACTTATTTTTAAAAAATAGCGAAAAATCACTGTCCCTCCCCTTTATCTCGAAAAGTACTGATCAAGAAGTTTTGAAAAAAGTCTGGAATATTCTCCACGGGGCACAGTGTGTCGACTAGTACAAGTTAGCTGGACAAAATTATTTTTTCACTTATTTCAATTGTTTATGTATATTCTAGGCATAAGTTATTTTAAGAAAAAATTCATCGCGTTGGTTTTTTTTATGGGCGTGGCTAATTTTTTCCCCTAAATTAGTCAGCTACGCAGACATATTTAACGATAACTCAGGAACAACTTGTCAGATTTTTATAAATAAAACATTAAAAAATGCGTAACAAAATTTTATTAAAGTTGATTGAATATTATTTTATTCTATCTTTTATCGTTTTGGAGTTATTTAGAAATTAATGGAGAAAAAATTTTTTTTCGTGTAAAATTCATTATTTTTTTTTCGGTAAAAAAAAGCGCAATAACAAAAGAAAAACAAAATATTATACATTTTTCTGACAGCTGCGTATCTGGAAAATAAAATAAGGTATTAATCATGAAAATCGGTTAATAAATGTGGGTTTTATTCATAATTTACCGCAGGTACTCAATATCGATAAAATTTGTGTAATACAGCCACCCTTGCATATCGCGGTAGGATTGCATCAGCTTAGCAGGTAGATAACGGAACTAAAGGGCAAGGGTATTTTGTATGGTTATTAGAATTAAAAAATTATAATACAGTGTCTTTCATTTAGCTGCATTTCGCTTACCTGTATTTTTTGTCCAGCTGCACAAAACATTGTATAACAAAAACAAAATATTCTGCGTATGTGCACGAATTTTTCTACAAACTTAAATGTGCAACTAAATGAAAGACTCTGTATTATTATTTTTAATAATAACCAGATGAAAAATCATTTATTGCATTTGTCAATTAAAAATAAAACAATTAATCCATATTACTTAGTTTTATTGACACAAAAAGGATAAACTCAAATAATACCTGCCTTTCAGGTAGATAACTTGTGCATTATACATACATAAGTAGTTGGTATTTTAAAATATTTTTGATTTTTTTAAGGTACATATTTCTTGCTGTTCGGTTCAAAAAAAAATTGTTTTTGAAAATTCCAGTCAAAAATTGTTTTTGTTTAATTTTAAAATAAATGTTATAAATGCTCTGTAATAAATTTAGCATAATGACATTGACTGTAATTATATGTAAAGTAAAAATACTCATTTATTGATAAAGAAAAATTTACAAGTCAAGGTTTACATGCTTAGTACAAGCACTACATAACTAAAAATAGTAGCTGAACCTAATAATAATCATCATCAGAGTCTTCTGATGAGTCGTTTACTGTATAATCGTCATCATTTTGTGGCATTGTGCGACAATATGATGACGATTCCAATCTTGACTCTTCTATGCTAGGGCTTACAATTAACTTTAATACATCTGTACATATTTTTTCCGGCTTTTTTTTTGGGAATCTCTCGAAGGCTATTGATCAAAGGATCAGATGTTATAATTAACATGCACAGTAAGTCTCTATTCGTGGCAACACGCGAGCACTTGCGGGTGTTGTACTCCCTAAATCTGCGGCAATCTTTGTTCCGTGCTTCTTGAGCCTCTTCGGAAAGCTGCCCAATTGGAAGCAATGCCGCTTTGATGACTTCTGTGCTGTGAATTAATATTTTTATGCACAGTAGCAGGCATACAGTACCACGAATAGAGACTAAGATAACGTTTTCTGGTTTCAAGACAAAATTTTTTGAATTCAACTAAGTTTATCTCGAATCCAGAAGACAATGTTCTCAAAATAACATCAAACTTTTTTATAATTGTAACATCCAACCCTGTGATCTGAGCACTCATCTCAGCATTCTTAAAAAAGCGACGGGCTGTATTTTCATCATTTGAAGAACCAAATCCTGGCTTTGGTTTATCTACAATGAGTCCCATCTTGTTCTTAAATTTCAATTTGATTTCCTCGGACCGAACCTTGATATCTGCTTTGTCTTCGTTGCTTCCAGCCTGCCATTTCTTAATATTCAACTTGTAACTGATATGTAAAAGACATTCGAAGCAACGAATCCAAGCATGAAGTGTAGATAAACCAAAGCCAAAATGTTCTTGATTCCTGTTAAACATCGCGGGGGTCATCGTTCATCGTCTTGGGGGTGGCGCCACAGATGAAACACTTTTGGGATGAACTAGTTTCCGTTAAGACGTTACACACCTTTCCGTCTGTCATTGTCAGCAAAAGTTCGTGTTTTACAGAGATTTGAGAATCACCAAAGTTGATAAGTGTTGGAAGAAGAGCATTAACTTCTTCCCACAATCTATTTGTCTCGGCTAACGTGAAGTCGTTCGTTTCTTTGGCAAATATAAATTTGATTGGGCGACAATACAAAGTTGATGAAGGCCGAGGATTTTGCCAAAGAATTTTGGACCCATCATATAACTTAAGGGAACTAAAGAAAATGCGAAAAGAAACTGGTCCGTATATTCAGTGTTCTCAAATCTCTGTTTGTATGTGTGTGCCCAGAACTTCCATCACATCCCCATTTACTAACAAGTGGAAACGATGAACTTGTTGGGAGCATACTGCTGATAACTTCATTCTGTGCTAATACTAGACGTTCCACTGTTTTATTTAATAAGGCTTGCAAATTTATTTCAGCACGAGTTTCTGTTATAGCAATGTGCTCCTTTGCAGGGTAACAGGCCTGTTTGGACTTTTTTAAACTAAAATATGACGGAAACACATTATGCCCCGCCTTCATGGACCACTTCCTAGTTTGTTTGTAAGAATGCGTTGTTGACTTAGAATCGATATAGTAAGCTAAGGCTTCGTCACTACTTAATTGCCTAGGATTAACGGAACTGGTATTTTTAGACTTAATAATATTATCTGGGTTCTCACTAATGTCTCTAATCACATTGGCAATTTTCCTTTGCCCTGCTGAACGCACAGCAATTTCGGCAGCAGTCACCAATTCACTGACACTTCGGGATTCTACGAGATCCACGACGCGACGTTTCTTCGTCTTAAATGACGATTCCTCGAAATCTTTGCGAGGTCTTCCTACAGGAGTCACATTCTCACTTGATGTTGAAGGTTGTGGCGCAAAAGAACTCGCAGTAAACTGTATGTCTGCTTCATCCAACCAATTCTTATTTTTAATTAAAAAACGCTCCTTCGACTTTCCTGAAGCCAACCATTTAGCACCAAACTTATCAGACAAGTTGGATATCTTCAACTTTATTTCTTTTTGACTGCTTTCAGTAATGTCACCAAAGTGAAATTTGAAGAAAGTCATATACACGCGAGTTTTTTTCATTCTTCGTGTGTTTTCAAACCACTCCTCAAAAAAGGCTACCCTTGAAATAGAATAAACGTGTTCTGGAAAAAAAGAAAAAAAAAAACATGTTGTACTGAAGTGTGCTAAACAATATGTGTATTTTTACGAAGAATAAAGTTATTTCTGTGTAATATCTAAAAACTAGCCCGGGTAGAGGTGAATGTCTGTATATTTTGAACTTTCAAAGTTTTTTTTTTTTTAAAAAAAAACACGCTAAAATATATAGGCTATTTAAAAAAAAATACTAAAAATTCAAATTAATAGATTCTGATTAAAAAAATACATTAAAAAATAGTACTTACCCTCAGTATTAATATTCATCACAAAAACTTTCACAATATTACAAGATGTCACTATAAGATGTGCACGAAAATGTCGCTAAATTGCAACTGATTGATTGAAAGAGCTGCATTAAACTCATTACCTGACTTCTGACGCTTATGACTCGCCACTTGCAAATTTGATAAACAACCTTTTCTCGGAATTCGGGGTTTGGTGGTGTTGTTTCCGTTTTGCAAATAAGATTTCCTGGAAATCATAACATGAATTTTGTCCACCTAGCATGTTCTACGCGACACACTGTGTGGGGTGTAGATTGAACGAAAATTATCACGAGTGATTTTTTAATAATTTATCTGGTATATAAAAAAAAAAAAAAAAAAAAAAGAAAAAAAAAAAAAAAAAAAAAACAAAAATTTCAAAGTTTTCAGTAAAGATCGGAAACAAACTTTGTTGAAAACTCATTTGGGGTGTGTTTTGTGAAGTCACTCATCATTTTATACTTCCGTAACAAAAACTTTTAATTTAAAAGAAATCAACGTACGGAACATTAATTGCGCAAGTATAACTAGCATTTGCCAGTTATTTATAAATATAATTCGCTTTCCTCACCTGACCAAATTAGGAAAAAAATGGACGAAAGTAAAAATGTTTTTTAACATTCATAAAAAAGACGCTCGTTTTGTTGTCAAGATTTTGGTGCACCATCAAGATAATATGGTACCATAAAAAAAGAATTTGGTAATCTGTTATAGACCGTACGTCAATAGGCTTGTTTGATTATGGAGAATCGATCTGGACTTAAATAAAACACTTTTCTTCTTTCAATATTTCGTTATCGTTTGATAACTTCTTCACGAGTAACTACACTATTAATGTATGCATTAGATATATTAAAAATAACCGGTCAAGTGCAAGTTGAACTTGCACAATTAGTGTTCCGTACGTTGATGGTTTTTAGATTAAAAATTTTTGTTAGGGTGGTATAAAATGATCAGTGACTTCACAAAACACACCACCAAATGAGTTTTCAACAAAGTTTGTTTCCAATCTTTACTGAAAACTGGTGACGGTGAAATTATTAAAGATAATGATAATTTTCATTCAATCTATACCCCGTGGAGAATATTCCAGGATTTTTTCAAAATTTTTTGATCAGTACTTTTCAAGATAAGGTAGGGGGACAGCGATTTTTTACGATTTTTTAAAAGTAATACGAAGAAAAGTGTGCGCAAGTATTACATTATATATATAAATATATATATATATATATATATATATATATATATATATATATATATATATATATATATATGTATATATATATGTATATATATATATATATATATATATATATATATATATATATATATATATATATATGTATGTATATATATATATATATATATATATATATATATATATATATATATATATATTTTACTCGTGTTTTCACAAGCTTTCATTTGATACCACACTCAATGACCTAGTAAAAAAATTTTTTTTTTACTTCCGATTTCACCCCTCAAAACGAATCGCTTAAGTCAAAATTTATGTTACGGTGATATAAAATGATCAGTGACTTCACAAAACACACCCCAAATAAGTTTTTCAACAAAGTTTATTTCCAATCTTTACTGAAAATTGATGACCTTGAAATTTCTGTTTTTTTTTATATACCAGATAAATTATTACAGGTAATGCACTCGTGATAATTTTCGTTCAATCTACCCCGTGAAGAATATTCCAGAATTTTTTCAAAATTTTTTGATAAGGCGGGTGGACAGCGATTTTTCGCGATTTTTTAAAAATAATACAAAGAAAAATGCGCGCAAGTATTACATTATATATATATTTTTTACTCGTGTTTTCACAAGCTTTCATTTAACACCACACTCGATTACTTAGTAAAAAAATTTTTTTTTCACTTCCGATTTCACCCCCCAAAACTAACCCCTTAAGTCAAAATTTAACTTTCAAAACTACATGACTCTAATGAGGCCATCAATTCCTATATTACTACAAAATTTCAACTTTCTATGACAAATAGTTTCGGAGAAAATCGGATGTGACAGGCGGACAGACAGACGCACAGACACCGAAGTGATCTTATAAGTGTTCCGTACGGAACACTAAAAAGGACACAGTGGGATTATTTTGTATTTCTACGGATATGGGGCGAAAGCGCGCACTGCGCCTCATCTATTTTTTATTGTACTCATGGTAGCTTAAGGAGTTATACAGTCAGGAGGGCTAAAAAAAGGGATTTTTCGAGAATTTTTCCTGAGAAAACTTTTAAATTTATTAATGTAAAATTTTTTACACATATTCTGGTAACTTTTAACTGCATTTCAACATTTTTTTAATTGTAAAAATAATAATTTTGAAGGCTGCTATAGCTGATCTCCTCTCAAAAAAGGCGTCTTGCGGTGACCACGATATCTCTGGACTGGATCATCTAAAATGAAAAAACCAAATGGATATCGTTAAAGTAATGTATAATCTAGTTATTAATCGAAGGAATAAGCAAAATAAAATTTTTTGCGAAAATAGCGTCTTCTCAAGGAAAAAAAAATGATTTTTGGCCAAAATTTTGGCCTTAAATTGTTTATAAAAAAAAATATATTTATCGGTGAGAAAAAACCTTCGATTAATTACTAAAAAATATACTTAAGAAGCTTGTGTTAAAATTTGAGACTGATCGATTCAGCAGTTTCCAAGAAATCTTGGTCACCGACTATAAAAACATGGTTTTGAGAAAAATGTGTTTAAAGTTTGAAAAGCACTTTACATAGAGTAAAAAATTTTTTTTTTCAACTTACATCGAGTCGTCTATTCCAGGGCCATATAATAAACTCTCCGCTCCTTCGGCAGCTTCTAGTAATTCCAGTTCTCGTGTGCTCTTATGCGCTCTTTGTTCGGAGATCGTCACGCGCTGTGCATCTTCTTTTTCTGCATAAGAATGCGCATTGGGCCCAAGTGAAATCCCCATTGCATTCATGTAATACAACAGGGAACTTCATTGAACACGCCGGCAGCAAAACAAGTTTAAAGCCAAGTCCTCGTTCAGAAGCGGTTTGAAACTGAACATTTTCGTCACAGATTTTACACTTTACGTATTCAGAAATTGCTGCAAACACTGTTACAAAGTTTAAAATTCGATACTCAACAGACAAATCACGCGGAACTAAGATTTCTTCTTGCGTTTTGAATTTTTTCGCAGAGGCACTAAAACTACTTTCATCAGTTTCGGTTGTTTTTGGATTTAAAACATTTTTTTCGCTTTTTTGTTCCTGATTTACGTATGCTAGAAGATTTTCTTCGTTCTCTGGAACCGTTCATTTTCACGAAAAGAACACAAGAAAATATAAACGAGCTCACAAGTTTACTGTTTGGCTTCGCTGTTTACTACTATTGTGTGTGCGCTGAGGGCGCTGATGTTAGAGACAGTGCCGGCGGCACTCGTACTCCGTTATGTAGTTTTTTCTGGAGTAACGGCGAAAAAAATAAATGATTTATTTAGAAAATTTTTTTTACAAAAAACAGTTGAGACTATTTCATTGTTCCAAGGCATGAGTCAGTGAAAAACGGCAAATGTTGGCGTGTGTGTGTGTGTGAGTATGTGTGTGTAAATTACGGTTCCATTATAACGGGGGCGTTAACATTTCTATTGCGGGTTATATTGAAATCAGGATTGGGATTTATGGGGAATAGGTTATTTTGGAAAATAGGATTGGGCATGTCGGGAAGTTTTGCATAGAAAGTCCGATGTCGTTTGTCTATAAATTCGTCTATACGTTCGATTTTTTAAGTCCTTGTGTATGTCCGTTCCCCTTATGTACCAAGGGGCGTTCGTTATTCGTCGAAGTATTTTATTTTGGCACGTCTGGAGTCGTTTTTTATTTGTCTTTGCTGTATGGCACCAGGCGTTGCTGCCATACAACATCGTCGGTCTGATCGTTTGTTTGTAGAGTAACGTTTTGTTTTTTAAGTTTAATTTGCTTTTTCTGTTTAGTAGGGGATATAGTTTGCTGTATAGTCTGTTTGTCTTGTGTATTTTCTCTGTGATATGTTGTCTCCAGCACAGTTTCTTGTCGAAGGTGATCCCCAAATATTTTAGGGTGTCCCCCCAAACTATTTGGCGATCTTGTACTGTCACTGGATTTGGTCGACGTCGTCTGTGTGTGAAGAGTATCGCTTGTGTTTTTTTGGATTTGCTCTGATCTTCCAGAGCGTCATCCAGTGTTGTATTGCGTCTGTTTTGTCGTTGTAGATGCATTTTCAAAAGTGTATGGTTTCTATTTGTAGCATATATTGCAGTGTCGTCTGCATATATTGGGGCATATAAAGGGATGTCTGGGGGATTTTTGGAATGTCAGCTGTGAATATATTGTACAAATTTGCTTTAGCGAAAAATTTTCGGTTTCTAAGATAAGAACCGATGAATTTTATGAAATTGAGGTTTATTTGAAAAATGTGGTGCATTTTGTATATGAACCCAAGATGCCAAACTTTGTCGAAGGCTTTCTGCACGTCTAGAGCCATCAGCCTTGTGGACCTTTTTCGCTGCAGACCTGCCGAAATGCAATCGACCAGTCTGACAAGTTGGTGTTCGGTAGAGTGGCTAGCTCTGAACCTGAACTGCTCGTCAGGGATGATGTTCTGTTCCTGTAGGATGTCTTGTAGCCGAGATAGGAAGATTTTCTCGCTATCTTGGCTACGGAAGATATAAGGCTGATTGGTCTCCAGTTTTGAGGAAAAGTGAGATTTTGTTCTTTTTTTGGAGTCATGGTTATGACTGCTGTTTTCCAGGGCTTTGGGAAAGTATTGAGATTGAAGCTGGCGTTTATAATGTCTGTAAGTGAGTCTATTATGTTGTCGGGGAGTTCTTTTAGAGTTTTATTCTTCATTCTGTTTAGGCCTGGAGCTTTTTTATTGTTTGACATTTTTATTTCGTTTTTTATCTCAACTGGAGTAGTGGGGGGGGGGGGGGGGGGGGCGGATTTTCGGGTATATGTCTTAGAATGTGTATAGCGTCTCTTTCGATTTGCTCTTCAACGGTCTATGACATCGTCTGGGTCGTTGTGTGTTCGCTGTTTAGACTGACTACTACATACACTCTTATATTTGCCATTTTGGGGAGAGAAAAATGTAAATTTACCTCGCAGGTATAAAAAGAACCCTAATACACTTTCACTTTATGTACCTGAATACAATAAAAGGGACATTTACAATACGCAGGTAAATTAAGGAAATAGCGTTCTAGGTAAGCACTGCCGCTCCGGCCTCCTCTTTTCAAGCGCTCTGATGTCTTTACAAATATTCGTGTAACTTCCAGAATAATCCTCGGATTGACTTAAAATTTTCTGTGCGTGTACTTAAATATAAAGGGTGTTTTTTATAGAGGTATAGAACTTTGAAATGGAATAAAACAAAGACGAATTTTTTTTAAATTGACATGAAATTTACTTTATTCGAAAGATAATCTTCTGGCATTATAATTTAAATATGACTTCTGGCATATGACCGCCACGGCTGGCTCGGACGTAGTCTAATCTGGAGGTCCAATTTTCGATGACTTTTTCCAACATTTGTGGCCGTATATCGGCAATAACGCGGCGAATTTTGTCCTCCAAGTGGTCAATCGTTTCGGGCTTATCGGCGTAGACTAGCGACTTCACATATCCCCACAGAAAATAGTCTAGCGGCGTTAAATCGCACGATCTTGGAGGCCAATTCACGGGTCGGAAACGTGAAACTATGCGGTTACCAAACGTTTCCTTTAATAAATCAATTGTGACACGAGCTAAGTGACATGTTGCTCCGTCTTGTTGAAACCACAGCTCCTGCACATCATGGTTGTTCAATTGATGAACGAAAAAGTCAGTAATCATGGCTCTATAGCGGTCACCATTGACTGTAACGTTCTGACCAGCATCGTTTTTAAAGAAGTACGGACCAATGATTCCACCAGCCCATAAAGCATACCAAACAGTCAGTTTTTCTGGATGTAACGGTGTCTCAACATACACTTGAGGATTATCATCACTCCAAATACGGCAGTTTTGTTTATTGACGTATCCATTCAAACAAAAGTGAGCTTCATCGCTAAACAAAATTCGCTTATGAAAATCGAGATCAACGGCAATCTTGTTTTGGGCCCATTCACCGAATCTACGCCTTGCTAGGTGATCGTGTGGCTTCAATTGTTGCACGAGTTGGATTTAGGAAGCACGTAAACCAAGATCTTTCCGCAAAATCTTCCATAAAGTGGATGGACACATATCCAATTCCTGTGCACGATGGCGGATAGACTGATTCGGGTCTTCCTCTACGCTACGCTCTACAGCAGCAATGACTTCTTCTGTACGCATTGTACGACGTCTCTGTGGATGCGTATTATCATTTAGAGTAAACGTGGTGCGAAAACGTTCCATAGTTAATCGAATTAATTGCTCTGATGGACGATTATGTTGACCGTAAAATGGACGTAGTGCGCGATACGTATTTCGAACAGAACCTTGATTTTCAAAATAAATTTTCACAATTTGGAAGCGTTGTTCAGGCGTCAGTCTATTCATGTTGAAATGCCAAACCAAACTAAACATAAATCACTTGACAGCTGACAAAATGGCCGCCAGTTAAAAAAGTGTTGCCAACTTAAAGTTTTATACCTCTATAAAAAAACACCCTTATATACAATACGAAAATGAAATAAAAAAAATCGATTTTTTGCAAATTCTAACTATATATAACCCCTTAAATAGGCGGGATATTTCTGTAAGTTGAGCACGACTGTTCCTTGGGAACATCCTTAAAACTAATTGAATTGACAACACATTCCAAAAATAAATTTAATTTATTATTAACATTTCCTGTTTTATAATTGTTCAAAAATCTATCACAATCACAAGTTCCGAAAGGTTTGATTCTATTTACAAATCACTAGAATTAACAAACATAACACCTATAGATGTTATAGAATATGTATACTGTACTGGTATATTAGGGAAAATTAAAAATATACTGATAGGTATTTACAACAAATTTAAGCTGCTGCTAAAAATATAACTGCCAGTTCTACTAATAAGCTCCTAAGTACCTAAACTAAACTCTACAAAAATAGTTATTATTTTTTTAGTTATTAGTAATAATTATTTATAAAGTTTTATCCAAAAATGTGATGTTACTTTTTAGATTTTCTTATTTTCGAAGCTTAGCAGGCGCAGTCGCAGGCGCAGCGTTTAACTCTCTTTTCTGGAAGAAGCGGATTGACGGATCTTGCTACTCTGGATTTAGGCTCTTCGTTCGAAACAGATCTAGGCTGGACGTCTGAAAAAAAAAACATTGACCAATTAGTTACATTTTACAATACATTGTTAATAATGATATGATACGTACATACATACATACACCACCGTCAGAAAGTATTTGCCCACCTAGAAATTTTAATGTACACTGCCAAAATTTAATACCTGATTAAACTCTTTTCTTGTATTAGGTAAATTTAATTGTTCTTAACAAGGGTCCATCATAAAATTGTTTAGATAAGCCTTTTTGGTGAAATCACAAATTAAAAACCAATTAGAACAACTTTCCAAATTTTCCATGGTAATCGTTTTGAGGCGATTTCTGAGAATTCCAGTTGAAGTAAGAACTCATTTCAAGTTTCTAGGGATTATGGAAATTCCTAGTGACATTTTATGATAAAAACTATGCTATAAATACCATTGGCCTTTTGGAAATTAACCATTCGCAAACAGTACTTTGTCATTGATACAGGCTCAATTGTTTTGTGAAAATGCCAAAAACGAAAGAAGTTTCCGTTGAAAATCGGGCTCTGATAATTGCGAGACCTCAAAATGGTCACTCGAGTCGACAAATCGCGAGTGATTTGCGGTTGCCGAGAACGATGGACTACATCGTAAAAAAATTTTGTGCAGGACATGGAATTCTAACCAAAAACGTTCAGGAAGGCCTCGAAAAACGACTCCCGCTGAAGATAGAGTTATAACAATGTCCAGCAGACGTAATCGCCGCCTAACCGCACCAGAAATCACGGCTCAAGTAAACTTGGAGCGGCTCATCCCCATCAGCGTGACAACCGTGAAGAATAGGTTAGCAGAAGGTGGACTACATGGGAGAGTTGCAGTGAGGAAACCACTTCTTAGGCAAGTGAATAAAGGTAAACGATTAGAATGAGCCCGAGAACATGAAAATTGGACATCAGAACAACGGAATTCCGTCCTTTGGAGCGACGAATCTAAATTCGAACTTTTCGGTTCAAATCGACGAGTTTACGTGACGCGGTCAGCTGGAGAGAGGATGTTGGAAGCCTGTCCGTTGCCTACAGTAAAACATTCTGGAGGTTCAGTAATGGTTTGGGATTGTTTTGGCAATGGTAAAGTTGGAAAAATCTTTAGGATAGAAGGAATCATGCGAAAAGAACAGTATCAAGAAATTTTGCTAACTCAAATGCTTCCTTCTGGAAGAGATATTTTTCAGGGGAAATTTATTTTTCAGCATGACAACGACCCTAAACATTCTGCTAAACAAATTAGAGATCTTTTGGACCAATGGAAATCCGATGACGTCTTGGAAGTGATGACTTGGCCTCCACAGTCACTCAACTTGAACCCCAACGAATTGCTGTGGGACTATTTGGGACACATGTGTTCGAAAACTCAATCCAACATCAGAAAATCATTTGTGGGAACTTTTACAAGCAGAATGGTTTAAAATAACCGAAGAAACTCTGAAGAAATTACCAAACAGAATGCCGAGACTCTGTAAAGCGGTAATTAAAAGCAAAGGTCACATAGATGAGAAAAATCCTGGAAAATCATAAATATTTTTCTGATTTTCTAGACTGTAAAGAATGTGAAAATAAATAATAATTTATTAATATTTAAAAAATATATTATCTGAGTTTTTGTTGTCTTGGGACTGAAATAACTAGGTGGACAAATACTTTCCGTAGGTAGTGTACATACATTCATATGATACATACATACAAACTTATAGAGAACACAGATCCCTACTACAAATACACACCAACATCCATACTTGAAAATAAAGATTTCAAGCTCTACTGGGACATCAGTATTCATACAGATAAAATAGTCTCCGTCAATAGACCCGATATTACTTTTCAGTGCAAAAAAGGAAAAGTCACCTATCTAATTGACATAGCTGTCCCCAACGGCACAAATATCCATACAAAATACACAGAAAAAATCTCCAAATACACAGACCTTGCAACAAAAATATAAAGGCTATGGAAACAAGAAAAAGTCATCATTGTGCCCCTCATCACATCAGCCACAGGCCTTACATCAATAACAGTCACAACACGCTTAGTACAATTAGGACTCAACACAAACAAACACAGAAACATTCAGAAGTCAGTGATTTTAAAAACATGTAACAATGTCAGGGCATTCCTTAATACACAATGGTAATAGCGTTTGTGCTGACTTGGCTTGGGCCCGTCAGCCAAACATGGAACCACATTGTCCAAATGTGAGAAAGAAGAACCTTTTTGGGATCTATAATGATATGAAAGTGTTTACAAACGCGCTTATTACCCAAATTTGTTCTTTATAGCCAATCAAAAAAAAACAAAAGAAGTTTTTAGTGTAACTCGGTATTATTACTTTAATAAACATAACACTGGGATTTCAGAAATGACTTTAGTGAATCAATAAAAGAGGGGTAGAAAGTGAGAGAGAAAAAATGAAAGAGACAGTGAGAGTGAAGGAGAGAAAGAGAAAAAAAGAGAAAAGAAAGAAAAATAAGAAAACTATAACCTGAACTAACTGTGATATATAGTTTCACTTAGAACTGACCTGGTGGCGACGTATCAAAAAAAATCGGTGAAGTGATTTATGTATTTTTCTTACAAACATGTAGTTCTAAAATAAGTACTGAATTTGATTTTCTCAATTAAAGAGAAAGAAAATTTCCATAATATGAATAAAGTCATATGACATATCGACATCCACCCCTTTCCATGAAACAATATCGCTCAAAAACTATAGTTTTTCATGCCTAGTTCAAATATTATACCATTCGTTATGACGCGAACAGACCGACAGCCTGACAGTCGGGTAGATAGAACGATGGAAATGAAAATAGATATTTTTCGCGATCTAAGAACACTAAAACGTAAAGAAGAGTAAAAATTAAGTTTTGGCCAACTTAACTGTTTGTATTTCTAAAACTTTTTCTATAATCAACTTACAATTTTTTAGGTTAGTCTGTGCTTTATATTTGTTCGTTATTGCAAAAGATCCAATAATATTAACTTACTTCACCTTTTTCACCCCTTCCCTCTTTAAAATTGAAACGAATGAAAAAGTAACTTAATTTTCAGAATCCTCGACTGCTCAAACTTCGAAAACGATCTATAACACCATATATAGGACGCAACCCTATAAACCCCCTACTCCACCCTTTAAATCCTTATTTATTTTAATATAAATAATATACTAAAAATTTTTGCTAGTACATCAACCAAAAAACCTTTAAAGTCCGTTTGTTTGGAGTTGATAGCACACAACATGGGTTATAAAGATTAAAATGTCATAAACGTAAGCGTCCGAAACTTCTCTAGCAATTATTTGTATTTTTAGTTTTAATCACCTTTATTTTCTACCTCTGTACAACAGTGCTACCTTTTTCTAAAAAATATCTTATTACATGCCTTCTAAACTTTACAATAAGCTATCTAAATCAGCGCGTTTCAAAGTTTATTTTAATGAGTAAATGATGAAACTAAAAATCTTATTTGTATGATAAGGGCCTAAACGAGTACAATTAACAATTCTTAAGAACTAGAAATCTACAGTGTTATAATGATTAATGATAATAGGTACAATAAAATTATTTGGGATTTTAGCAGTAATTCGAATATAATTAACCCAAGTACTTATCGGTAGATAGGTGCCTGAGTACCTAAGTATGCAATAAAAATATTCTGTGTAAGTATAAAAATAAAGCAAAAACCTATAATATGCTTAGTTCAAATCAGAACAGCGATGGCTTCAACTTTCAGTTTTGCCTCGATCAGACTTTGCGGAGTCTGTAAATCTGCATTTTCCCTTCGAGAAAAACAATAATACTTAACGTCCACGATACCCTAGTGCATCAAACAGCCAACAAGCCAAGTCCGTGAAATTGTGGAAACCTGTGCCAACATGACGGGAAAGTTGGATCAGCAACTATTGTAGATTTCTAAAAGAAAGAAAACGCGGTCCTTGCATCGAACCTCAGAATCACAAAGGAAAGGCGTCCTTGGAGGTCGATGAAGACGCAAGAAGAAGAAAACTACACCATTCTTTTATTAAGAAAGAAATACCTACACTACATAAAGTTTTGCAAGAAATCAGAGAAGACCAGGACTTACCAGATTTAAGAAAATGGAAATTATGGAAAATCCTGCATAACCTGAATTTTCGTTGGGAAAAACACAATAGAAAATCTGTTCTTATCAATAAAACAGAAATAATTTGTTGGGGAAGAGAATATCTACGAGCAATCAGAAAATTTCGAGCCGAAACAAGAAATATTTTTTATTTAGATGAGACTTGGGTTAATGAGAAACACGCAGTGAAAAAATTCTGGATTGACAGAAACATTGCTAAACAAGCTTTTATGGAAGGTTCGTCAACTGGATTACAACCTCCTTTAGGAGAAGGTCGCAGGCTAATTATAGCCCATATTAGTAGTGAAAATGAATTTCTCGACAGTGGCTTGTTGGAATTCGAATCAAAGTTAACTAAAGATTGCCATGAGGAGATGACGGCCGTGTGTTTTTTGAGGAGTACCTCCAACAAATGATTGAATGTATATCAGCAGAATCAGTTATAGTATTAGACAATGCCCTATACCATTCTCGATTATTAGAACGACTCCCGACAAATTCATGGAAGAAAGCGGATATTCTTCAATGGATAAGAGACAAAAATCTCAAACATAAAGTTGGTATGTTAAAAGCGGAACTTCTCAAAATTGCGAAACAAAATAAGACACAGTTCAAGAAATACGCAATCGATGAGATGGTAAAGGAACGGAATATCACAGTGCTTATATTACCTCCATATCATTGCGAATTAAATCCCATGGAGCTAATTTGGTCACAAAGAGGATAATTGTTATAGAAGAAGAAAATAAAATGTGGAAACTCGACGAATACATCGAAGAAACTATGGAAATAGAACCGTTAATTATCAATTTAAGAGAGTCTTTAGATTTTTGAGGATGATGCTTGTTTTTAATTGTAATTAAAGTAATTATATATCGTGAATTGTGAATTTGTATATATACATAGATCTATAGACTAAAAAATTAATATTAATTATTAATAAATCTTATATTTCTATAACTTTATTTTTAAGATAATTTTATTTATTAAACACTAAAAGCAGATTACGCTCGGACAGCTATGCTACCGATGAGCCCTCTTTTACATTTTATGACTCTATTGTATAGCAGAGGTTTTCAGCCGAAAATGGGGTGAAACCCTTAAAAATAATTCAAAACAGGTAGCAAAATCCAGTAAAATGCATAAGAATCTCTTTTTTTTTTTTGAGCCCAACCCAACATGTATTTGCATCTACAAGGAGAGAATTCTGCTATCAAGTCCGAACAAATACACTTTATATACTTTTTTTTTGTAAAATTTCCCGTTCTTTCACGTGGTGCTATTAATTTGTCGCTATCTTTTTATTTCTAGAGATATTTGCGAAAAATTAAATTTTTTTATTTTATTTTTGATTTTGTAAATTTGACGTACACTTTAGAGCAGCAAACTATCATTTTATCTTATTCTACGTCCAAAAAACTACCTGTATACCAAAATGCAGCCATTTAATTAGAGCTTTTCGTCAAAAGTTACCTCTGACGACTGGGCTATAAAATAAGTGTATTTTATGAAGCATAATAAAAAACATTCAAAATATATGATCGCTTAATGTAATTTATAATAAACTAGCCGGGCCCGCGGCTCCGCTCGCGTGGACTTGATTCACTACTATTGTCACTGCTTATTCCTTATGTTACCCAACGTAATAAAATATCTCCCATTATTTCCCCTTATCTCCCAATATTTCTCCCTATCTCCCATTATCTCTACATAATTTCCATTATCTAGGCTTATCTCTGCTCATCTCCCATTATTTCTCCTTATCTCCCATTATTTCTCCTTATCTCCCATTATCTTACCTTATTTCCCATTATCTAGGCTTATCTCGACTTATCTCGCAATATTTCTCCTTATCTCCTAATATTTCTCTCCTTATCTCCCATTATCTCACCATAAGTCCCACTATCTAGACTTACCTCTGCTTATCTCCCATTATTTCTCCTTATCTCCCATTATTTATACTTATCTCCCATTATCTCACCTTATCTCCCATTATCGAGGCTTATCTCGCAATATTTTCTCTTTATCTCTCATTATTTCTCCTTATCTCCCATTATCTCACCATAAATCCCATTATCTAGACTTAATTATGTTTATCTGCCATTATCTCACCTTATCTCCCATTATCTAGGCTTATATCGAATTATATAGAACATATGTATAAATTTATAAAAACACGTAAATCGGATAAGTGCTTCTCGAGTGATAAGCGCACTAACGGACAGACAGACAGACCGAGAGACATTGTATTTTATATATATTATATTCTTTGCTACATGATATTGTTCTATATTTAGTGGTTTAGGCAGTGTATTGCAAAAGAACGCGCTAGCGGCAAACTTTTTTTTTTTCCGATTTGATTCACTATTATCGTCACTGCTTACTCCTCATGTTACCTAACGTAATAAAATATAGTCTATAACTTGGCCAGAGAACATATGTATGTTTAAAAAAAAAGCACGTAAATAGGATAACGGACGGACAGACAGACAGACGGACAGAGAGACGTTGCATTTTATATATATTATAGATGTAATAAAATATATATCTATAACCTGGTCAGAGTACATATGTATGAATTTAAAAAATCACGTAAATCGGATAAGTGGTTCTCGAGGGATAAGCACACTAACGGACAGACAGACAGACAGAGAGACGTTGCATTTTATATATATTATAGATATTGATTATTATTATTATTATACAACCTGGTCAAAGAATATATGAACGAATTTAAAAAAAAAAAAACAGGTAAATCGGATAAGTAGTTCTCGCGTGATAACCGCACTAATGGACAGACAGACAGATAGAGAGACATTTCATTTTATATATATTATAGATTATAGATATTCTCTGCTCGAGTCCGCCTGTCTGCTTAGGTGTTTGTGTTTTGTCCTTAATAAGTTGATTGCATATGTATGGACTGGGATAGCCGCATGACTACGAGTGAGACAGTCGCTACCAGTCAAGAATAGAATGGTTAATGGACTTAATTGATCCGACCCAATAAACAAAAAAAAAAATTAGGTAACATCGTTCGAATTTAACCGACTCCTTTACGCTCCCTCAAGAATGGCTTAACACATCTCATACTTACAATGAGGACGAGTTTCCTCAGAAGCAACAGCTTGTGGTTCTTGTTCCTGTTCCTGTAAGTGTTGCTGCATCATATTCACAGGAATGTTAACGGGCAGTCTTCTGATGTAAGCTTGTCTGTTATTCATTTCTGGAGGGGATTGTCTTGGTTCCATGGTTTGGACCACCATTTCTTGAGATTCACCTGATTCATCATTAGAGTCTTCTTCTGAAGATTCGGGCTCAGAGACGGCAACAATGACACGGTCGTTGTTGGGTAGTCTAAAAAAATATACACTTAATAATAGTTATTTTTACACGGGACTGTGACTGAGGATAAATTCTGTCTATCAATGAGAACCAGGTAGATTAGCGCGAGAAGTCCTGGTAATCCAGAAAAACTCCTGAAAAAATCAAGGTAGGAACAGAATTTTTACAAGAACTGGTTTTCTTTAGCTGAAAAAGTAATCGACAATGTCGTCAATGATCAGTACCTGTTGATTCAAAGGTTTTTAATACAGGTAAGTCGAACTCCTGAAAACAAGCCCCATTTTAACCAATTTAGTGTGTATTTTTTGATGCCAAAAGGTCTTTTTTAGCCCATTAGAGGGTAGTTTTTGGTAAATAAGGTGGTTATAAAAAAATTACTTCAAAATATTTTTAACATAGTTCACTATAATGTTTTGGTTATCAATAAGTTTCATTCTATTATATTTTTTCTAATTTTAAGTGTTTTTACTGGTGTAGAATTCAGTATTGGCAAAAAATATATAAAAATTACCTGTTAAGTTGAGTTAAAATTTCTTCTGGTAAGGGAAGTGAGCGAACCATAGGTCCTTCTTGAACTGGACGGACTTGCTGTCGGACTTCAAAGTCTTGTTGTTCCCTCGGTTCTTGCGGCTGAGCTTCTTGTTCTTGGGCTTTCTGAGATTCCATGATTTTCTGAGCGATGATTTGTTGGATGATGTGTTGGATAATTGGATTGGGAGAGGAGTCACTTTGTTGTTGTTGTTGTTGTTGTTCTGGTTGTTGGGCTTCTACACGGATTTGTACCTATAGAAAAGATAATAATACAAAGTTACGTCGATATCTCCATCTGAAATGTTTTAGCTCTTTTGAAGTTATTATTAGAAGTGTCATATTAAAGATGTACTTCTGCTCGGTTGCTCAATACAGTACTTTGCTTTGTAACTGTTTGAAGTATATCACAAGAAGCCTTGCAGAGTTTTATTATTAGTAGTACTGAGATATTGTGTTGTTACCTGAGTTTTTAATAACATTCATAAATTTGAAGAAAAACTTCTTACCTGTTGAGGAATGAACATCATCTGTTGCCTCTGTTGATCAACTTCCTGAGGCCTCTGAGGTTCGATAGATTGTTCTACAGGTTGCATGTTTTGTCTATAAGCAATCATTCTTTCCATAGAAGACCTTTGTGGTTCAACTCTGACGTCCATGGGTGGTCTCATTGGAGGTCTCATTGGTTCCATAAATGGTCTCATTTGACCCAGAGCGGGCCTCATTGGTTCCACAGGAGGTCTCATATTTTCCATGGGGAATCGCATGTTTTCAACGGGCGGTCTCATGTTCTCCATTGGTGGTCTCATGTTTTCCATTTGGGGCCTCATTTGAGGTGGCATCGGGGGTCTTATGCCTTCCATTGGGTTGATCATTTGGATTTGTGGTTGCTAGAAATATTGGAAGCATCATTGGAAAAAAGAAGTAATGTTTAAATGATGTATATTTTTGATTTGGTTTTTTTCTATATTATTAAAGAATACAAATAAGTGTAAATGAAATTCAAAATATATAATAAAGGTCTTTTACAAATTATAAAACTGGCAGCATGGAAGATATTTGATATAATTATGCTTACTTCTGGTCGTTGCATAGGCATATGAGTTTGGAATGAAGTAGACGGAATGGGTATCATAATAGGTTGGATCATGATGGTGTCTTGCTCACTATCATCGTCATCGTCTTCATCATCATCAGGTTTTTGGGGTTGAGCGCTAGAAAGTAAGGAAAAAAAATAATAAATTACGTCGACTTATGGCATTTTAATGAAATTTTCAGCAAATTATAGAAGCATTCTTTCAGATTATTATGCAAAATCCAATTATTGTGCTTTGGAGAAATTTCTAACCAACAAATGCCCATACAGAACTGTACCAATTAATTTTACAATTAAGGGGTACCACCACTGTAGAACCGTTTTTTTACTGGTTTAAAACATAGAAAAAGGTTTTATGTTTACACGATTTTTTTTTGTGTGAAATTTCGAGCACTTTTTTGAAGCGCATCGAAGCGCTCCGAAACTGTTCCTCATGGCGCGCGGTATGTCTGCTTGAATAATGTAGGACATAACTTACCTTCCGATTTCTAACTTCTGTAATACACTAATAGATGTCCTTAGAAGGAGTTTATGTTCAGTTAAAATTTTCGTTGTTCGAAAGTACGTTAATATAAACCTCGGAGGGAAGGGTAAATTAACTGCCAAATTAATTGATGAATTAACAATTTATAATGGCTTGTCAGCACGGCGGAATCCAAACTGTGTGTGAAAAGATATATGGGCGACTATGTATCACAAGATGTCAACCGACGAAAAGCAGTACGAGAAGTGCTCAGAGTCTTGGTGTGACTGGAAGAGGGCGCAAGCATCAAATTCCTTAGGCTCCTTCCATCATAAACCACCACTTTCCGATACAGTTTTTAATGCCATGAAATTTATTTATGAAGAGCTGAGCCGTGACGAGTTGATTACACGTTACTTGGGAGGATATACACAAAACCGCAATGAATATACCTGATATTGCCGTATGTACTTCCAATGATGGTCTAACAAGTATTTTAAAAATAATGACAGTATTAGGGTTAACTATTGGCTGCCAGTCCTATAACTTTAGCCTCGAAGACGATGCTACTCGAATTAAGCGCGCTGAGGAGTGACTGACGGATGCGCCAAAGGAAACGCGCGCCAAACTAAAAACGATAAGAAATGAAAATGAAGAGGCAAATTTAAGCTGCGGAGGACACATTTATGAAGCTGGGATTGCAGACTAATGGCAAAAATTTAAAACACTCAAAATTTTTATTTTTTCATATAAATAATGTGATTTTGAACACGTTTTTCTCGAAATATGATTTTGCAAAACAGCACGCAGCATAACTCGAACAATATTCAATATATTCACTTCAAATTTTAAACCATATCTTTAAAAAAACGTTTCATGAGTTTCACGAGATTTTCGATGAGTTGATTATGCCCTTTTTTATTAAGAAACAACTACCATTTTTTTTGGGCCGAAAATCGAACTTTTTCTTCGAATGCTTGCCATTTTCACAGAAATCAATATTTTCAAAATCTTCTAAGCATTTCTTTAGCTATTGTGATGAAGATAAAGAGATAATTTTTTTTATTTTTCCAGATTCAAATTTGCGGCAGTTATACGGCGTGCCGTGGAACCTCTTCATTTCAAGATATGTATCTTATGAGAATAGCTCTATTGCCGCCATTTTATAATTTTTTGAATAACATTTCTTTTTTCCATACTTAAAAATATGCCCTCACCTTATCTCCCATAATCTCGAATTCTTCCATATTACAGAGGCTTATAACTCTTTATCTATCATTATTCCGCCTATTCTCCAAATATTCGGCCTTATCTCCCAGAATCTCTAATTCTCCCATAATATGAAGGCTTATATCGCTTTACCTATCATTATTCCGCATTATCTCCAATTATTTCGCCTTATCTCCCATAGTCTCGAATTCTTCCATATTACAGAGGCTTATATCTCTTTATCTATCATTATTCCGCCTATTCTCCAAATATTTCGTCTTATCTCCCAGAATCTCTTATTCTCCACTTTTATAAATGCTTATATTGCTTTATCTATCATTATTCCGCATTATCTCCAATTATTTCGCCTTATCTCCCATAATCTCGAATTCTCCCATATTACAGAGGCTTATATCTCTTTATCTATCATTATTCCGCCTATTCTCCAAATATTTCGCCTTATCTCCCAGAATCTCTAATTCTCCCATATTATAAAGGCTTATATGGCTTTATCTATCATTATCCCGCATTATCTCCAATTATCCTTGAGTATTTTTTTATTCAGTTACTATCCCTTCCACATGAAAACAAATTTGCAAGGAAGGCTTGATTTTCTCTCGCCACTGTGGTGTTACCCCTTAATGGTGAAGGCACTAAGAGGTTAGTTTTGATTAGTAGTAGGTACTCGGACTTTTATAACTTTTTTTTTATGTATTTGGTTACTTCAGTGATGCAAATTGTATAGTCAACGCGGGGGGATATCTTGCGCCAATGTTAATAATACATAAAATGACCTGACTGTCTAAAATGTAAAGAGACCACCATTATTTTAGGTAATTATTAATTAATTATGAATTTCTTGGATAAACTAAACACAGTAATGCAACGCTGCTTTGTTCATTTAGTGAATATAGGTCTTAACAAGACCAGTTAACACGTCTTTGCGTCCCACAATACAAAAAAAAAACGCTGTTGAAACAAAAGGTAATAGGATATTCTTGCATTGTTTACGAATGATGCAAACCAGACACAATGAAGAAGGCTAAACTTACTTTCTATAATTTTAACATTTTCTTATATTTGGTCTTTGTTCGAGAGTAAATTTAAAGTCATAATTTGTAGACGAAAAATAAAAAAACCCGCACATAAATGTTTATATAAGAAAATATTTGCTGTATTTTTGAGTATCAATATGTTACTTATCCATAGTTATCGATGTATCGAACAACAATAGGTAAATTCAAAAATTACAGTGATATCGATATCTTATCGATATTTATTCGGTTATCAAGTTTTGAAGATGAAACTTTTTAGAAGAACGGGTTCTTACCTCGGAAGTCTTCACCATCCGGAATTTTTAAATAATAACACAGGGCAACAAAAAAATATTTTTGTTTTGGTGCCTGGGATTTTAGAGCTGATTTTAATTATATTTGGGACGCTAAATCTATACATGCAATCCGTTTTTCTCTATCAGCTCTACTTTTTTAGATACATCAACTTATCTACCAATGTGGTTTTTATTCAGTATATTCATTTATGAGAGTTCTAAAATTATTATATATTCATTAATGTAGGTATAATGGTTTTATTGTCAGTCTGTAATTGAGTAAATTCCAGGTAAATCTATAAATAGTGGAACCATTGCCTATCAGGTACCTGAACTGACCCTTTTAATCACCCAACTCGGGTAAGTCTCGTCAGTTTGTGCGTTCTTACTAATGAGAGTAGATCGAATTCGGCGTGTTATTTTATGTTAAGAAAAGAGTGTTTTTGTGTTATTGAACAGAATTAAAATGAGTTCAGGTTCCAGTTCAAGAAGAAGTTGTGTAAATCAACCTGATGTGTTTTGCTATATATGCGGAGAATACATGTTTCAACAAAACAGACAAACTATTACTGACTTTGTAAAGCGAGCGTATCTTGGATACTTTGGAGTTAAGCTTGGTGATCAGGACAAAACGTGGACCCCGCATCTCGTATGTAAAACTTGTACAGAGCATTTACGGCAGTGGACTACCGGGAAAAGAAAATGTCTAAAATTCGGCGTACCAATGGTTTGGAGAGAACCAAAAAACCACTTCAATGATTGTTATTTCTGTTTAGTAAATACTAATGGAATCAATCGAAATAACCGCAGTAAGTGGACTTATCCCAATTTAGACTCGGCAATACGCCCTATCCCGCACTCAGATCAAATACCGATTCCAACATTTCATCAGCTACCACATATCTCTGATGACGAATATTTTCCCTCTGATCGCTCTTCTGATGCTAATAAAAGTTCTGATGCTAATGAAACTAACAGTGACTATGAGGGGACGTCATCAGTTCCTCAACGCTTCAATCAAAATGAATTAAATGATCTCATCAGGGATCTCAATTTATCGAAAAAAGCTTCTGAAGTACTGGCTTCTAGGTTGAATGACAAAAATTTACTGGAGCAAGGAACCAAAATTACCTTTTACCGTACAAGAGAAAAAAGATCTGCTACCATTCTTTTCTCAAGAAGACAATCTTGTATTTTGTCACGAAATTAGGGGACTCATGAAAGAAATGGGACTTTCTGAATATATTCCAGATGATTGGCGCCTATTTATTGACAGTTCAAAGCGAAGTTTAAAATGTGTCCTTCTACATAATGGGAATAAATATGGTTCAATACCACTAGCTCACTCAACGAAACTGAAAGAAGAATATAATACCATAGCTTTGGTCTTGCAGAAGATTAAGTATTACGAACATCAATGGATGATTTGTGTAGACTTAAAAATGGTAAACTTTCTTCATGGGCAGCAAAGTGGTTACACGAAATATCCGTGTTTCTTGTGCCTCTGGGATAGTAGGGACAAAACACACCAATGGGTTAGAAAAGATTGGCCTCAGAGAGAAAACATGGACGTTGGGGAAAAGAATGTCATTAACGATGCTTTGGTTGAAAGAGAAAAAATCATACTTCCTCCGTTACATATAAAGTTGGGCTTAATGAAGCAATTTGTAAAGGCTCTTGATAAGAATGGGTCTTGTTTTTGCATATATAGGGGTAAAAATGCATCAGTTGAACACAGAAAAACTCAAAGCAGGGATATTTGACGGCCCACAAATAAGACAATTAATTAAGGATCCTGCCTTCATAAATTCAATGAATCAAGTTGAACGAGAAGCTTGGACATCATTTGTTGCAGTTGTAGAAAATTTTCTAGGCAAACATAAAGCTCAAAACTATGCTGAAATGGTTAACAAGATGCTTAATAGTTTCAAATCCTTAGGGTGCAATATGAGTATTAAAATATACTATTTACACAGCCACTTAGACCGTTTTCCCAGAAAATTTAGGAGACATGAGTGAGGAACAAGGTGAAAGATTTCACCAAGATATTAAAGTTATGGAGGACCGCTACCAAGGAAGATGGGACATGCACATAACGGCAGATTACTGCTGGAGTTTAAAAAGGGACTGTTTAAAAAAACATTCAAGAATGTCGCGGAAAAGAAGCTTTCCAAGTGTTGAGTGACTATTTCATTTCTTCAATGTTTTTTTTTGTTTGTAAGTACGACATAATATTGTATTTTGTATAACTAAAATAAAAATTTCGTATCTACTTTTGTTTACTACACTTACGGATTTGAGTTACAATAATGTAACTTATATTTCTCTAAAATTGTATATCTTAAAAATTTGAGCTCCTAGGTACAAATGAATACGTTATTTGAATTCAGGACATCAAATTGATATAGAATCAGCTCAAAAAACCTCGACACCAACCAAAAACAGCTGTTCTCCTGTGTAACTGTCGATATATTGTTCTCGATATATCGACAAATATCGGAAATTAATGACATATGGATAGTTATCGATATACTGAGCCAGTGTCCTCCGAGACTTTCCTCTGAGCTTTCTCTTCACAAGGGACCAAACGTTTTCAATAGGGTTGGCGTCCGGCGATTGTGAGAGCCACTCTAGTATCTTATCGCGGCCCAAGCTTCGCGATGTGATTTTCATCCGGCGAAAGTTTCTTCAACATGCCTCGGAATTTGACATCATGAGCACGAAGATGTCGAATGGGACACATTTAAATTTTTTATTTAACAAAAATGAATTATCACGGACACGTTCTTATTTGACAGACTATAAGAAGCAGTAAGTCAAAAATTTTATCAAAAAATGCGTCAACCTCGAATTATTTGTGTAAAGATGTTTAACATTGTGTTACGTAAACAAGGTATCTGCTAATCGGAAAATTTTAATATTTTACGTTCAAAAGTAATTTTTACATACATTGGTATATAAATATTCAAAGTAACCCATTAGAAACAATAATTATATTGCATAAAAAATAGTCACTACAAAAACGCAACAAGTTTGCACAGTTGCAGCGAGGAATATATATATTATTGTAAAATTGTCGTAGAAGTTAAAAATGTATTTAATATTAGTGAAAGTACCAAGTATGCAGGTACTAGTACACCAAAATGATTAAGTAATACTGATATTACAAAAATTTTACGATTTTTATCGTTTATTTTAAATTATTAAAAACAAAGATAAGTTTATTATACCTGAAACCACAATGTTATGTAAAAAGTACGTAATATTTACATTATTCATAAAGAAATGCTTTTTTTTTTTTTTTTTTTTCAAAATATTATTATTATCTTATAAAAAATTGGTAAAATGATTTTTCCAATACTTTTCTTGTAAGCATGCAGTTCTAAAATAAACTATTGACTATTCTACACTAAAGAATACAGTCCACTTTATGATGAAATATTTAATAAAAAATGAGAAAATCGGGTGTGACAGACAGACCGACAGACAGACAGACGGATAGACAGACACCGAAGTCATCTTATAAGTGTTCCGTACAGAACACTAATTAGAAATTGACCTTGAGTATATAATCAAAAAAAGTATTTAATGATGAAAAAAAACTACAGTCCTCTCTTTTAAAATCACATCAAACACACTACGTGCTCTCTGCCAACGTACTTGAAAGAATAAAATTCAAATACAAAGGAGCGAGAAATATGTTTACACAAGCAGTTCGTAGCGAGAAGAGAGCTTACTTGGATTTTGTCAGTGGGAATCAAAATAGTAAGTCTATGTGGCAAGCGCTTCATAATATGAATGTCTATAACAAGAAAAAGAACCATTTTATACCTCCTGCGCATCTGCAGGACCCCGACGAAATCAACTCATTTTTCGTTGATTCTGTGCTACAGATTTGTCCTGACGTTAATCCGGATACGATTTGTTACTATTCTGATAACAAGGTTACCGATAGTGTGTTTGAGGTCTCATTGGTTAGCGACGGCGATGTTATTTCTGCCATCTCTAACACAAGGTCGAATGCTTCTGGAGCTGATCAACTTACGTTGCAGATGTTAAGACTTTGTTGCCCTCTCATCGTACCGTTTCTCACTCATATTTTTAATATATCTATATTAGAGAGTAAGTTTCCGTCCGATTGGAAGTTGGCCTTGGTATTGCCTTTGCGCAAGGTGTCAAGCCCTAAGGATTATTCTGAACTGTGTCCGATTAGTCTTTGAGTATTCTGTCTAAGATTTTGGAGAAAATAATTTTTAAACAAATCGTTAATTATTTTAATAATAATAACTTATTCTTTGAAGGTCAGTCGGGGTTTCGCAGAAGTTTTAGCAACAGCCTTGCTAAGCATTTTGGACGATATTCTCGGGGCGGTGGATAAAGGAGAGACAACTGCCTTGGTTCTTCTCGATTACAGCAAGGCATTTGACACGCTGGATCCCCGCTTGTTGTGTGCCAAACTTCATTATTATGGTTTTTAAAGAGCGTGTGCTGATTAATCGCCGCGTGTCACAAAGTTTGGCTTTGGATAGAGGCGTCCCTCAGGGGTCAATTTTGGGACCATTATTGTTTGTCATTTATACAATGGATATGCATTATTATGTTAATAATTATAGGCTAATACAATATTCAGATGACAGTCAGATATTAAGGAGCTTTAATAGTCTTAACGCATTACAGGCGGAACAGGAAATTAATTATTGTTTAAATTCGATGTTTACCTACTCTAATAACAATGGTTTGAAGATAAATCCGAGAAAGTCGGCAGTACTGTATTTTGGAACAAACAGCGAATGGGCTTCGGCAAATTTCAATTTAAATATGGCCCAGGAGAGAATTCCGTTTGTTACTGAATATAAAAATTTGGGAATATAATTTGATAGTATGCTCAGGTTTAGAAAAGCAGGTCTCTTTGGTAGCTCAAAGGCGTATTGTTCACTACGTAATTTATATAAGAATCGGCATATCCTCAATTTGAGCTTAAAAAACTATTTATGCGAGACTCTTGTCCTTTCTCACTCTAATTATTGTAATTTTGTTTACGGTCCGTGCCTGGACCTTATGTCGAAGTATAATTTGCAAAAAATTCAAAAATCCTGTGTACATTTATTTTTGATGTAGGGGGAGGGATCATGTGAGTGGCAGGCTGAAGGAGCTGAAATGGTTGCGTATTAAGGATAGAGAAAGGCTACATCTGGGTTGCTTTTTGCATAGACTGTTGAGGACCGGAGTGCCACAGTATCTGTGTGAAAGGCTACATCATCGAAGTTCGGTGCATCTGCGTAATACTAGGTACAACGACCGCTTTCAAATATCTAGGCATCGTACAAGTGTGTTTAAAAAGTCTTTCGGCTATACATCTGCTAAACTTCTGAACGAAATTCCTGAAGGTTTGCTTGCTCTGTCTGAACTATCTTTCAGAAGACAGCTAAAGGAGATTTTATTTCAGAGTTATTGACTGTTATTATTATGTCTCTTTTATAGGGTAAGGTGGGGATCATGGTTTGTATATGGGTATCAATATGATGTAGAATTACAATGTTTTCCTTTTTTAGTTTAGAGTAAGTAGAGTTTAAGTACTAATGGATACTTCTTAAATTGTATTTGAGTTTGTATTTTTATTTTATTTTTTGTATTACTTTTGTATACTTTCGAGAACTCGGTTAACAACAGCACTGCTGCATTTTGCCGAGTATAAAATAAAGACGTTTATTATTATTATTATTATTAAATGTGGATGATACAGATAAAAATGCTGTTATACGTTAAGCCTACAAAATCGAAAATAAAATAAAAAATTCGGTTTTTCGCAAATATTTCGAAAAATAAAAAAACGATATCGAAAAACTAATAGTACCACATGAAAGAACGGAAAAAAAAATAGAATAGAGATTATTTTTTTTTAGTTTTACAGCAATTTAAAAAAAAATTATTTTATCATCCATATACCTATACCATACCCTTAGCAAATATTTAAATTCTTGACTGGCTTCGGTTTCAAACTTACTCATGAATAAATTTGATTTTTGATTTGATGATGATCATGTTTTCGCGATTTTTGATACAAAATAACCGGTCAAGTGCAAGTTGAACTTGCGCAATTAGTGTTCCGTACGGTGATTGCTTTTAAAATAAAAAATGTTGTAACGGAAGTATAAAATGATCAGTGACTTCACAAAACACACCCCAAATGAGTTTTCAACAAAGTTTATTTCCAATCTTTACCGAAAATTGATGACCTTGAAATTTCTGTTTTTTTTTATATACCAGATAAATTATTACAGGTAATGCACTTGTGATAATTTTCGTTCAATCTACACCCCGTGGAGAATATTCCAAAATTTTTTCAAAATTTTTTGATAAGTACTTTTCGAGACACCACACTCGATTACCTAGTAAAAAAATTTTTTTTCACTTCCGATTTCACCCCCCAAAACTAATCCCTTAAGTCAAAATTTAACTTTCAAAACTACATGGCTCTGATGAGGCCATCAATTCCTATATTATTACCAAATTTAAATTTTCTATGACAAATAGTTTCGGAGAAAATCGGGTGTGACAGGCAGACCGACAGACAGACAGACAGACGGATAGACAGACACCGAAGTCATCTTATTTGACCTTAAGTATATAATCAAAAAAAGTATTTAATGATGAAAAAACTACAGTCCTCTCTTTTAAAACCACATCAAACAAACTACGTGCTCTCTGCCAACGTACATAAAAGAATAAAATTCAAATGTGGATGATACAGATAAAAATGCTGTTAGGTATGTCAAAAAGAAGTTTGCTGCTCTAAAGTATACGATAAGCCTACAAAATCGAAAATAAAATAAAAAATTCGGTTTTTCGCAAATATTTCAAGAACTAAAAAAACTATATCGAAAAAAAAATAGCACCACATGAAAGAATGGAAAATTTTACAAAAAAAAGTAGTATAGAGATTATTTTTTTTTTTTAGTTTTACCGCAATTTTAAAAAATATTATTTCATCATCCATATACCTATACCATACCCTTGGGAAATATTTAAATTCTTGACGGTTTCAAACTTACTCATGAATAAATTTGATGATTTGATTTTTGATTTGATGATGATCATGTTTTCGCGATTTTTGATACAAAAAAAGCAAATATTGATGATTTTTTTCCAAATTAAATGGCCGGTATGATTCCATTAAATTCACTTACGAAATTGAGAACAAAGGACAACTGCCTTTTCTATATATTTTAATTATTAAAAATAATAATAGGTTAGAATTTCATATCTATAGGAAAGACACAGTAACAGATAGATATATTTCTAATGATTTATTTCATTGCAAACAACACAAATTGGCCGCATTAGATTTTTTAGTTCATCGTTTGATCACTTTCCCTCTGAAGAGAGTAAACGTCAATATAACTAGAGTTAATTGTTATGACGATGACTTAGTAAACAAGCTAATAAATAGACGCAAGTTCAGGTTAAATATTCAGAATTCATATAAGAATAATAAATTCAGATAATCCGAAATATAGCAGGGGACTCAATAAGGTATTTAATAAGGTAGATCTCACTTTAGTCTATAAGTCATCAGACAATCTGAGGAATATCTTAGGACATCCCAAAGATAAGCTTCCGAATTTTTAGAAAAGTGGAATTTATGAAATTAGTTGTAATGATTGCGACAAAAAGTATGTTGGGCAAACTAAAAGGTCAATTAAAACACGACTTAAAGAACATTTAGCACACTTAAAATACAGGAGAACAGAAAAGTCTAGCATTGCCGAACATGCCCTTGAAGCTAATCATACTCTAACATTAGATAATCTAAAATTAATTAAAAATGTATTTGATAGAAGATTGTTGAACGCATACAATAGTATGGAAATTATAGAATGTAAAAGTAGTTTAAATAAAGACAGAGGGCCTATTCCTTATAGTCCCCTCTACTGGTTACTTGACCGGAACTGATAGCCTCGCCTATGCCATTAGTTCCGCCTGAATAATTCAAGGATTAGGTTAAGGATAAATAGGGTAGATTTGTAGTTTAGCTTTAGTCAATTATTGCTCCTGATGAAGCTGACATGGTTAGCGAAACGCGCGTCAAGTGCAAAAGTAAAGTGTTTGGTGTAGTGGTGACATATACTGAGTAGGAATCCGACGACAGATTTGAAAAATTCAAAATCGCGGATCCAATATGACGACCAGAAAGCACGTAATTCATTTAATTTCTTAGAGTAATTTAGAATTTTTGTGTTTTCAATAACAGCTTTATACATAAAGCTCAGATACCTTTAAAAAAAAATTTATTTCAAGTTTTAAGTTGTATGATCAATAACACAGGGCAACAAAAAAATATTTTTGTTTTGGTGCCTGGGATTTTAGAGCTGATTTTAACTATATTTGGGACGCTAAATCTATACATGCAATCCGTTTTTCTCTATCAGCTCTACTTTTTTAGGTACATCAACTTATCTACCAATGTGGTTTTTATTCAGTATATTCATTTATGAGAGTTCTAAAATTATTATATATTCATTAATGTAGGTACAATGGTTTTATTGTCAGTCTGTAATTGAGTAAATTCCAGGTAAATCTATAAATAGTGGAACCATTGCCTATCAGGTACCTGAACTGACCCTTTTAATCACCTAACTCGGGTAAGTCTCGTCAGTTTGTGCGTTCTTACTAATGAGAGTAGATCGAATTCGGCGTGTTATTTTATGTTAAGAAAAGAGTGTTTTTTGTGTTATTGAACAGAATTAAAATGAGTTCAGGTTCCAGTTCAAGAAGAAGTTGTGTAAATCAACCTGATGTGTTTTGCTATATATGCGGAGAATACATGTTTCAACAAAACAGACAAAACTATTACTGACTTTGTAAAGCGAGCGTATCTTGGATACTTTGGAGTTAAGCTTGGTGATCAGGACATAACGTGGGCCCCGCATCTCGTATGTAAAACTTGTACAGAGCATTTACGGCAGTGGACTACCGGGAAAAGAAAATGTCTAAAATTCGGCGTACCAATGGTTTGGAGAGAACCAAAAAACCACTTCAATGATTGTTATTTCTGTTTAGTAAATACTAATGGAATCAATCGAAATAACCGCAGTAAGTGGACTTATCCCAATTTAGACTCGGCAATACGCCCTATCCCGCACTCAGATGAAATACCGATTCCAACATTTCATCAGCTACCACATATCTCTGATGACGAATATTTTCCCTCTGATCGCTCTTCTGATGCTAATAAATGTTCTGATGCTAATGAAACTAACAGTGACTATGAGGGGACGTCATCAGTTCCTCAACGCTTCAATCAAAATGAATTAAATGATCTCACCAGGGATCTCAATTTATCGAAAAAAGCTTCTAGGTTGAACGACAAAAATTTACTGGAACAAGGAAACCAAAATTACCTTTTACCGTACAAGAGAAAAAGATCTGCTACCATTCTTTTCTCAAGAAGACAATCTTGTATTTTGTCACGAAATTAGGGGACTCATGAAAGAAATGGGTGTTTCTGAATATATTCCAGATGATTGGCGCCTATTTATTGACAGTTTCAAAGCGAAGTTTAAAATGTGTCCTTCTACATAATGGGAATAAATATGGTTCAATACCACTAGCTCACTCAACGAAACTGAAAGAAGAATATAATACCATAGCTTTGGTCTTGCAGAAGATAAAGTATTATGAACATCAATGGATGATTTGTGTAGACTTAAAAATGGTAAACTTTCTTCTTGGGCAGCAAAGTGGTTACACGAAATATCCGTGTTTCTTGTGCCTCTGGGATAGTAGGGACAAAACACACCACTGGGTTAGAAAAAGATTGGCCTCAGAAAGAAAACATGGACGTTGGGGAAAACAATGTCATTAACGACGCTTTGGTTGAAAGAGAAAAAATTATACTTCCTCCGTTACATATAAAGTTGGGCTTAATGAAGCAATTTGTAAAGGCTCTTGATAAGAATGGGTCTTGTTTTGCATATATAGGGGTAAAAATGCATCAGTTGAGCACAGAAAAACTCAAAGCAGGGATATTTGACGGCCCACAAATAAGACAATTAATTAAGGATCCTGCCTTCATAAATTCAATGAATCAAGTTGAACGAGAAGCTTGGACATCATTTGTTTGCAGTTGTAGAAAATTTTCTAGGCAAACATAAAGCTCAAAACTATGTTGAAATGGTTAACAAGATGCTTAATAGTTTCAAATCCTTAGGTTGCAATATGAGTATTAAAATACGCTATTTACACAGCCACTTAGACCGTCTTCCAGAAAATTTAGGAGACATGAGTGAGGAACAAGGTGAAAGATTCACCAAGATATTAAAGTTATGGAGGACCACTACCAAGGAAGATGGGACATGCACATGATGGCAGATTACTGCTGGAGTTTAAAAAGGGACTGTTTAAAAAAACATTCAAGAATGTCGCGGAAAAGAAGCTTTCCAAGTGTTGAGTGACTATTTCATTTCTTCAATGTTTTTTTTTTGTTTGTAAGTACGACATAATATTGTATTTTGTATAACTAAAATAAAAAATTTCGTATCTACTTTTGTTTACTACACTTACGGATTTGAGTTACAATAATGTAACTTATATTTCTCTAAAATTGTATATCTTAAAAATTTGAGCTCCTAGGTACAATGAATACGTTTTATTTGAATTCAGGACATCAAATTGATATAGAATCAGCTCAAAAAACCTCGACACCAAAACAGCTGTTCCCCTGTGTAATAAGTAAAAGTACGTTTATCATGAATACTTTTTTAAGAGCAAAATTACAAAAAAATGAAAAAGTGTTTTTAAGTTTTTAATGATTTTCTAATATCAAGTATAC
>CM032453.1:6099454-6335643 GCA_019049505.1 Pachyrhynchus sulphureomaculatus | reverse complement strand
TAACCATTTCATACCGCTTTGAATGGTAAAAATTGCCGGCGTTCGCACTGATAGCCAGGCCAATGTTTCATATTTTTTTACAAAAATCAATAATAAAAACTTTAAATTGTTTAAGTAACACAGACAAATGTGGGTATTTTTTAATACAATTTCTTATATTGAATCTTAAGGTATAGTAAATGTTATATGCACATGGATTTTTGGGTCAATCCTGAAAGGATGTTCCCTAAAATTCACGCAAGAAGTAATTTTGATAGAAAACACCGGTTTTTTAATTTTAAAAAATTGTAATTTTTTTAATTGAGTCATAAATTACGGCTTTAATTTTCCCCCTTCAGTCGTGGAGGGTTGTGGTTTATCGCATAAATCTTAGACGTTTTAAAAAACCCCAAAGTAAAAGTCCAACGGCGTTAAAATCGCTTGTCTGGGCGCATACTGATCACCAAAACGGGATATTGCACGACCAGGAATTGACTTCATGCAGTATTTGAAGTGTGTTCTCGGGCTGTATGGCAGGTGAAGCAAACCGTTTATGGTTGTCAATCACATCGTCCACATCGACATCTTGCAATTTAGGACAAAAAACTGGATTATCATATCGCGATAACGATAACCATTAACTGTTATTGTCTGGCCAACCGCATTTTCGAAGCATAATGTCCGATGATGCCTCCAGCCCAAAATCCGCACCAAACATGATACGTTGTGGATGCATTTGTTTCGCAACAGTCACGAGTAGATTGTCTGAACCCCAAATGCGACAATCTTGTCGATTAACGAAGCCATCAAGATGGAAATGAGTCTCATCGCTGAAGATGATTTTCTTCAAAAAATCAGTATCCACTTGTTGTTCCATAATTCATTCAACGAACTCTCTTCTTGTGCGTGGTCAGTAGGCTTCAGTTCTTGAGTCAAGTGAACTTTGTAAGCATGAAGATGCAAATCTTTCGTGAGGATACGCTGCAGAGAGCTTCTCGAAATGTCCAATTCTTGACCACGGTGCGATTAATGTTCCTGAGTCTCAGTAACACTCTCACGAACTGCTTCAATGTTTTGTGTCGAACGACTTGTTGAAGGAGGGCCAGACTTAAATCACAATTGATCAGCTCTCCCTGAATGTGTTACCTAATCTCATCACAGTTGATGAGGTTAAATCCTATTTCCGACCATATTTGTCGAAAATTCCGAACTGTAGCTGGCCCCAAACTTTCATTATTTTAAAATATTCCTAATAAATGAAAAACACGTTGTTCTATCGTGTACCTTCCAATTTTTAATAATCCCTGAACTCAGACCTTACAACTATTGATAACTAAAAATTATTGATCCAAAATCAAAAGCATAGGAAAACAACATCTGAGAGAGCAAACCTTTTTGCTTCCTTGAATCCCTCCAATCCTCCCCTCAATGGTCCTGATCTCCAATGGGAGAAGCCGTATGCCCTTTAATGCTATTTAAAATATGAGCCCTTTTTTCAAAGAAAAAGTACCATGGATGGCCTCGTAATTTCTTTCTACCTCTAGTCGCGATTGCCAAATCTTGGAGCAATATTTCATCCCTATGTGTGTCAAGAACAATAAATGGAAAAATTCACACACAACAAGGTGCTCTCTCTAATGCCATTGACAAAGAAGATACCTGGGGAACCGGTTAAGTAACCAAATTCCCACCCCAAATTATGGCGACACAACGACGTTAAGGATGTAAATGGACGCACTGCACTCTCTCAATGCTGCTTTGTGCCTAACATAGAGATATCTCTAGCAAATCTTGTAGATACGCCAGAACAAAAATCCTCATGAGTTTTAATTGGGATTGAAAATAAGCAAAATTAGGGAAAGTTTGTAATGCCTATTTGTTGATACAATATTAACTTAAGGTATTCTAATAAGAGCACACGCCTCTCTAATTGAGCTTAAGACCGAAGTTTCCCTGCATGTATTTCCCAACAAATATTTGAGGTCTATTTATTGAACCCGCTCAAATTAGTTATCGACTCTATTTTGGGTATTGAATTTAGTTCGTTAGTCCGTACGTATAATGAGTGTGGGTATCTTATTTTTATTAAATAATATAAGGCCCGTTTATATTCCATTAAGATACAAAGGTAATATTTTCTATCACACCACTCAGCTATTTCTTGACACTATATACGAAACTGATGATTGACAGGTCGAGCGATAGAAGAGCTTTGACAAAATGACCCAGGTGTCCCATCAACCAAATTGGAAAAGCCATTCATCCCCATCATCATCCATACCACATCCTGCTGCCGCAGCAGGTAGCCCTGTAAAATCGTTCTCATACAGTCCCTGGCCAAATTTATTAGACGCACTGTATGTTTTAAGTAATTTTTTAGTTTCTTAAGAGTTTTTTAATGCAATTATGGTATATTTAAACTACAATAATTATTGAGTGTCAGTAAAAGGATTGATGTAGACAAAATATTTGTATTTATTTTTTAACATATGGCAACACTGTGTTGACAAAGTGATACATGAACGTAAATATAGTACAAAACCTGTATCAGTCGAGAGCGGTAAAACGAGTCAGGTACGGACTGTTTCTGTGCCATTATGGACTGTGATTGTTTTGTTTTAAACAGTTTTATACTAACTCATTATTATGGGTTTATTGTTGGGGGGGTATCAGTGTTTTTAAAAAGTACTATTGACTATTTTCATTATGGGTAGAAAAAAGGCGATCTTTCACCACGTAAAAAAAGCTGAAGTGAAGGCCCTTGTGATTTGCGAAAACATTTACAAACCGAGAAATATCACGAAGATTGGAGGTTTCTGAAGCTATGTACACGCATAAAAAAGAAATTGAGTCAGGGAAGGAATTAAGCCCGAAAAGAAAGAAAAATTGCGGTAGAAAACCAATGTTTCACTCCACGGTCAGAGAGATGTTTGAAGAAAATTTGTGTAGAAAACAGATTTAGCTACACAAAGCAATAAAATCACAACTCCAGGATGCTAGCGTAAATGCTTCTGAGCGCACTGTTCGAAGAAAATTGAAAGAATTAGATTTTAAGGCCTGTCGCCCGCCAGGAAGCCCAAGTTAACAGCTGCAATGAAAGCAAAGCGCCTGAAGTGGGCCAAACAATGGCAAGATGTGGAACTTCTGGAGATCGGTAAGATACAGCAATTTTAATCAATAATTGATACATTATTATCATTTTCAGTTAAATAAAGCAAATAAACATGGAAGTGACGAAAGCACATTCGAAATTTTGCAGAATAAAGCTCAGTACGTGCGTCGACGTCATGGAGAAAATTTCATCCTGATTGTGTCGTCCCGACGGTTAAACATCCCACAAAAGTGATGATTTGGTCAGTCATCAGCGGCAAGGGCACTGAACGTCTGTACGTCGTCAAAGGAATAATGAGGCAAGATCAGTACAAAGAAAAGTATTACAAAATCGGTTGATTCCGCAGCTCAGAGAATGGTTTCCAAATGGGGAACCATTCACTTTCATGCAAGATGGAGCTCCCTGCCACCCTGCTCGGTCTGTTAAAGCTTTTTTGGCAGAAAAAATATCCCTCTGTTGGATTGGCCGGTAATAGCCCGTAATATGAACCCCATTGAAAATGTGTGGGGAGCTGAATGAAAAGAGAAGTGGCTAAAGATGTGATTACCAACAAAACCCAGCTCCTAGAAAAGATTATTCATGTGTGGAATCATCATCCTCAAATGCAGGAGACAGTACAATCTTGCATTGATAGCATGCCGCGCAGAATTAAAGCTTTGATAGCGGCTAAAGGTGGCTCAACTAAATATTGACTTTTACTAACATTAATTTCACTTTTCTTTAAAACTTAATAAACTTATGCTTTTCTAAATTAATGCTGTTTTATTTATGTCTAAATAAATAGGTAATTGATTGGATAATATAAAAAAAAAAAACAAATCAATTTAAAATAATAAAACGGTACAATATCACTCGGTAATTAATATTTTACATGAAATCTTGCAGTGCGTCCTAATAATTTGGCCAAATGGACGGGACTGTATAACAAAAAAGCAATGGACCTAGTATCGATCCTTGTGGTACACGCCCCTAACACATGCTGTTAGGGTCCGAGAAATAGTCAGCCGTCACGTTGTGATTTTTTGTTTTGTTGGCAACACTTTACCATACAAATGGCGCCAAATTCAAATCTTGTGTGAATTTTGGGACACCCTTTACTATTATTTGTAAAATTTCGCGCTCTATCATATGATGCTATTAGTTTTTCGATATTTTTTTTTAGTTTTCGAGATATTACTGAAAACTGAATTTTTTATTTTATTTTAAAGTTTGTGGAGTTAGCGTACATCAAACCTTAGCAAACTTTTTTTATCGTATTCTACGTCCAAAAAAACTGCCTGTGTGCCAAAATGCAGCAAGATTTAATGAGGGCTCAAAACTGCTGGTGACTAGGCTATTAATAATAATCATATATTCTATACTATAATAAACGACGAATCGATTAATGACCGATGCGTTGTAAAAGTAAGTAAATTACAATTTCATGTTAAAAGTACTTTCAGCAAATAAATACTAACCTTTGCATGTTTCCACTTTCACAGATGATGACCATTCTTTCACCAGTCAATCTTTCGAATCTTGGGTCAGTGGTATGTTTACACCAAACGGTAATCTGAGAGTTCTTGGGTTGATGATCGACTACCTCTTCGGCCCGTTTCTTTTCTACGATGCAATTCATTTTGGATCTATAAGAAATATAGAATTATTTACTATTTTTGTATTATTCAGAATCTGTTGAAATAATAAATCAACGTGTTTTAACTACGTGAAAAAATATTGAAATAATTTGGTTTGATAATGGATTGTCAGAATAAACCATACAATTTTTAAAACTGTCAAGTACGAACGTAACAGCTCGTATTCTTGAAAAAATTCGTGTTTCGAGAACATTTTTTGCTATCAATGTATTCTTTGGTGTGTTAACAACGGCGCAGTTACCTTAGTCGTACAAGTACCTCCTGCATCAATAGTTGCCTGGCTTCCTCGAGGCATGCTGTTGACGAGATTTTCTGCAATGATCTCCAAATTGTTCGAATCCAGCGAGACAACTGAGTCAAAGTCTTTCCTCTGAGCTTTCCCTTTATAAGGGCGCTAAATGTCGACGCGCCCAGACCAATTAATATCTATCTATCTATCTTTATAAGGGACCAAATGTTTTCAATAGGGTTGGTGTCCGGCGATTGTGAGGCTACCCTAGTATCTTATCGTGGGCCCAAGCAAGCCGCTTCGCGACGTGATTTTCGCCCACCACCACTTCAATGTGCTTCGGAATTTGACATCATGAGCATGAAGATGTTGAATGGTCTCATGGGATACATTCAAACCCGATTTTCTTAATTTTTGCTGCTCCTTGACGTAACGTCAATTTCAGGTCCCGTAAAAATAAACAAAATTGCTGCGCAGTATGGATGGATATAAACAGGAACGACAGCTGCATTGGAATAAGCTAATGAATTGTGTAACCTGGGACATTCTGGGATTGTCAAGCAAAGTGGAAGATATCATCAGAGGGCTTCAACAGATGAAAACTGATATAGCAGTACTGTCGAGACTAAAAAATAAAAGAGAGATACACAGTGGTGTACCCAAAAACCATAGAGCATGCAAGGTAGTCTCAGCAATGATACGCAAGAAATACCAAAATTGTTTTAGTAATTGGAATGCAACAAACAAAAAGATCAGCCACGGTAAATCTTAACATTCGAGGATATAGAGCAGGGGTGCTCAAACGGTCGATTGCGATCGACAAGTCGATCGCGAGTGCTTTTTGAGTCGATCTTGAGAAAAAAATTCCGATATAGAACTATTCAAGATTCTGTTTTAGGTAACTAAAACAAAATGTAATGAATAAACTACTAAAATTTATTCGACTCGCAATTAGGCCAGAATAAACCCCCTCATCACTTTCTTTTATCGTAATAACCCCCTGCTAGCGGCAAAAGGCGGCTTTATCAAAGGAACGCGCGTACTTGTCAAAGAAAAGCCAGCGTTTTTTGATTCCCGCCGATTTTTCTAGAAACTTCGGGGCGGCGTGTTTGACGGGAACATTCGAGACTTCGTTCGCGCCGATATAAATGTTGCGCCTGCAGGAATAGGAGTCAGTCTGAGTTGTAACTTGAAGGCGATACATCGATACAAAGTTTATTAATAAATAGTCCAAAATGAGTGAGGCGAAGAAAAGTAAAACTTATCATTTTAATAACGATTGGGAAGAAGAATTTTTCTTTTGTATGGTAAAGGATAAGTGCATTTGTCTCATTTGCCGTGCGTCAGTTGCAATACCTAAGCGTGGGAACTTAGAGAGCATCATAAAACTGTTCATAAAAACTATGAAAAGGATTTTCCGTCACAGACTAAATTAAGAAAACGAAAAGTACGTGATTTGATAACTTGTTTTGAAAAAAGAACAAACCATGTTCACAAGACCAGCCAAATAATCAAAAGCTGCAACGATCGCGTCATTTAAAATATCTCATATATTGGCGAATCTCACACAAGAAACCATTTGATGATGGATTGGTTGTGAAGGAAGCATTTATTGAAGCGGGTGAGACTTTATTTGGAGATTTTAAAAATAAAACAGAGATTATGTCTGCTATTAGAGAACTTCAGTTATCTCGTCCGACTGTCACAAGGGCGTGTTGAAGTCATGAGTCAGGACATGGCAGATAAACTAAAACATGATAACATGGAATGTACATACTTTTCTTTACAGTTCGTCGAATCCACTGATATGACAGACACTGCCCAGCTGTGTATTTTTATTCGAATGGTATTCAATGACATGTCGGCTAAGGAAGAGTTTTTGACAATGATTCCTCTGAAAGGAAAGACCCATGGCGAAGATATATATGACGTTTTCTTCAATTGAGCACCAGCAATGACTGGAAACAAAAACGGTTTTGTGGCATTGTGTCGAGCTAATGATGATTTCTCTTCATTTTTTCTCCTTCCATTGCATTATACATCAACAAGTTTTTTGTGTTCAAAAGTTCTAAACATGGAGGAGATTATGGGCATTGCAATAAAAATTGTGAATTCTATCCGTGCACGTAGCTTGCAACGACGGCTCTTTAAAATTGCAGTTGGAAGATAGTGAGTCAGCTGAACACACTGATTTAGTTCTTCACACGGACGTCAGGTGGTTGAGTAGCGGAAAATTCCTAGAAAGGTTGCAAGAATTATTGCCCGAAATAACAGCTTTTCTGGACACAAAAGAGGTGATGACACTCAGATGCTGAAAAACGGAAAATGGCTGACTGATTTGGCATTTTTGACAGACATCACAATGCATTTAAACACCATTAATTTGGAGCTTCAAGGTAAAGGAAAAACTATTATTGAGATGATTAGCGCAATAAACGCATTCAAAAGTAAATTGCAACTTATGATAGATCGACTGAAAAGAAAGGATTCCGTCTTTGAAAGCAAGGATTCTTCAGTTGAATTATGATATTTATGAGGCAGAATTATCAAATATTTTGGGCAAATTCGAAATACGTTTTTATGATTTCAGTAAATTGGCAAATTTCGCATCATTTATGAGTTATCCTTTTTCGGAGGAATTAGCTACTGAAATAGCAAGTCAGTTTAACATGGACTCATGTTCTGTTGAAAATGAGTTGTGTAGAGTATATCAGATATACATCTCAAAGCCACAGCATCTGATACAAAATTCTGGTGTTTTATATCTGAAGATAAATATCCGAATCTAAGGCAAATCGCCCCCTTCAACTGACGGCAATGTTTGGGTCAACTTACTTGTACGAGTCTGCATTTTCTGAAATGAAGATAATTAAGTCAAAATATCGCAATCGACTAACTGACGAACATATGTCATCATGCTTGCGATTAGCACTCGGTAATTACGTACCATCTTATGAAAAGTATGCTGAGGACATGCAGTGCCACGCCTCAACATCCAAAGTGACTCTTTAGTTAAGTTTAGACACTAGAACTCGTTTGTTCTAGAAAAATAAGAACCAATGAACTCGCAATTTTGAATAATTATGAGTTTTTTCATTGACATTTTAGAGCAGACCTACACTTACCTTGACTAAAAAAATGCATATTATGCGGAAAACTAATATCTATGTCCCACGATACACCCTACCTAGGCGACAATCCTGCATCACACTTACTTGCAGCCTCTCAGAGTCGATCGATCGTAGTCTAACAATATTGAGGTAGATCGCCAGCAGTTCAAGTTTGAGCACACCCTGATATAGAGTATCTATCATAGCAGTTTATGCCCCGAATGAGGACGCACAACAAACAGAAAAGGATCAGGTTTTTATGATCAATTCAACGATACAATTGGTGGGATAGTGATTGATTGTGATTTATATTACTCGAAAACTTCAGTACCCGAACAGGCACTAAAGACAATAGTGAGGTAATAGATAAAGAAACCCTAAATCAAAATGGATAACGACTGTTAGAAGTATATAAACAACATGAACTCAAAATATATACCAGGTGTACAAGTATGAAATGCGGATTTTTTTTCTAAAAAAAACACATTAAATTCGGAAAAATGATGAAAAGTGCTTTATTCAAAGTATGCTCCCATCGCTTGTTATACATTTTTCCCATCTTTCGGGCAATTTTGTGAATACCAGGCCAGTAAAAAATCTTCCCCTTTTGCTCCGAACCATTCATTGAGCCATTTTTCACATCTTCGTACGAACCAAAGCGCTGCTCAGCAAGTGCGTGACCCATCCATGTAAACAAGTGGTAATCGGAAGGAGCCAAGTCTGGTGAGTAAGCAGCATGGGTAGAACTTCCCAGCTGAGTGCTTCCAACGTGTCGCGAACTGGTTTTGCCCGTATGTAATGGAGCATTATCATGAAGAAAAATGACTTTGTGTTGCCTCTTTCGGTATTCTGGCCTTTTTTCAAGCAGCGAAACGGTTCAAATCAGTCAATTGTTGTTGGTAACGTTTAATATTAACCGTTTCCCCAGGTTTTTAAACAGCTCATAATAGACCACGCCCCTCTCGGTCCCACCAAACACAGAGTATCGTCTTTCTGCCAAAGCGATTCGGTCTTGCGATCGATGTGGATGGTGCGCCTGGGTCTACCCATGATTTTTTGGCGCTTGGGATTCTCAAAATAAATTCACTTTTCATCCCCTCTAACTATACGACGCAAAAACGACTTTCTTTTCTACCGAGCGAGCAAAATGTCACACGTGTTTTGGCGTTTTTTTCCATTTGCCTGTCGTTCAACTCATGTGGTACCCATCTACCGGTCTTCTGAATCTTTCCCATCTCTCGTAGCCGATGGGAAACAGCTTGTTGATTAACGCCCAATTGCTCGGCGAGTTTTTTTGTGATTGCCAATCATCTTCGTCCAACAATACTTGCAATTCGACATCTTCGTATTTTTTTGGTGGTTTTCCACGTTCCTTGTCTGCAACACCACTTTTGAAACGCCGAAACTATCGTTCACACGTACCTTGCGATGGAGCATGTTCACCATAAGCTTCTCGAAGTAATCGTATGATTCAACAGCAGTTTTCTTCAAATGAAAACATAAAATTAATGCTGTCCGCGAATGCTCTTTGTTCGGTATAAATTTCGACATATTGAACACAACATTATGCACACACTTTTCCATTATTTATCACTCGTGCGCGTCTGACAGTTGTTGATGACACAACAAAATGGCGCAGTGTCAAATCTTTATAGCACAAACTGCATTGGTGCACCATCTATTGTCTGAAAATCCGCATTTCATACTTGTGCACCTAGTAATAATATAACACAGGATTCGTTTTTCGGATTTTCGGAGTGACTTTGCCTTGCGACCCACGTTTTGGCAAGTCGTCGATATTTTTCGTCTCGTTAAAATGATTTACCCACTTCTGCACAAATAACACCGACTTTTTAATATATTTAGCGACAGCGAAATGTGTCATTTTAAACCCCCTTCGGATGGGAACAAACAAACCGACGCGCAAACAAGTGACTCATTCTGGATTTTACGTGATTTCGACGAAAGTTTCGGAAGCGACTGATACTTTTACTAAAATGCGTCGTTGACAAAGGTTCCCTATACCAATTTTTTGTTGTTGAATCGCTAGAATCGCATCTACCAAAAATGAATTATCGCGGTCATGTTCTTACTTGACAGACTGTACACTTTCAGTATGTAAAGGTCGCAATATTTTTCCGTTTTTTAAGAAATAAGTAGCAGTATCCGACGATTTCACCTCAAAATTGTATTCTGACTGGACTCGTAAGTAACTTAATGGTGGTTTAAGTATATGGGTTTGTCATTGCTTCGCTTTTATAATGAATAAAACAATTAACTAACTAACCTTTGGTTCTTAGCAATTAATTCTCCAGCTAAATCATCAAAATCCAATTGAAGTGGTAACTTAAAGTGGACTTTTGGTTCCTCTTGTGATTCAGACGAACTTGATGAATCGCTGCTGCTGCTACTGTCTGAGTTGTCGACGGAATTATCGTCGATATCCTTGATATTTTTCTTTGATGCTGCCAAGGGGTCCGTTTGACGTTTGTTGTGTTTTGGTTCATCCTGTAAAAAGATAATCCAAGTTTAACCAAATTCAAACATATAAACTATTTCATTAAACATCTTGTAATCCAGATCAACTTAGAACATTATCGGAATGATTATTAAGAGTAATGATGTACAAGAGGCGAATTTAATGCACTGATAATACTCATCCAATTAAAATTACATTTTATTTTATGTAATGGACATGTATTTCGGTAGTGATGGCAAACAGACATGTTAGTCCAGTCGCCAGGGGTTCAGAGCTCTCATTAAATATTAACAGGCTGCATTTTGGCACATAGGTAGTTTTTTTTTGGACGTAGAATACGATAAAAAGAGTTTGCTAAAGTTTTATGTACGTTAAGCTCACAAAGTCCAAAAAAAAAACTCAAAAATTCGGTTTTTCGGTAATATCTCAAAAAAATTAATAACACCACGTGAAGGAGAGGGAAATTTTACAAGAAAACACTGTATAGATTTTTTTCCAGATTTTTTTATTACGTGAAAATTTATTAAAAATTCAAACAGGTGCCAAACAGATTAATTTGAAAGTCTACACATATCGCCCGAACGTTAATCGATATTACTTATTTTCAGAATGTAAAAAGAAAATTACAAGCTAGTTTTTTGAAGGAGAGCCTTGCAGCTTTCCAATGATACTAACAGATCTTATTTTTATTGCTTTAAAATTTGTAAAACTTCAAACGAAATTTTGAATTGTTGTGGCTGTTACTTGATGGAAATTCATAACGAACGTAATGAAAGACTAATATTGTCAAATTTCCACTTTATTTAGTTTCACTGAAACTGTATGACGCGTTTCGCTATACTATAGCTTCTTCTGATACAAAATGATATTTGAGTATTAGTGTTGTTACATTTATATAAATACCCTAAGGTAGATAGGTAATAAAATTAATACTATATGCTAATGAATATAGCTGGGAAATCCATTCTGAATATTAATTGTATAAATTGAGTAAAGGGGAGTTACCATGGAGCAGGCAGGTATCGTTTTATTCGTTTAAGATGATGTCTGAATTTTTAATTCTATTTATTTCTAAATTTTCTAATAGGTTTAATTTTACGCCTTTATTTTGTATGTGTAGAATTTTAAATTTATCGTCAAAAAGATGATTTGATTCGGTTAAATGATTACTGTACGCCGAGTCAGTTTTGTTTTTTAAATAGCTTCTTTTATGTTCTAAAATCCGAGTTTCGAATGAGTGACCTATCTGACCTATGTAACTTTTATGACAAGAACCACAATTTAACTGATACACTCCAGATTTTTTTGATTCCCCTTTGCGTTTTTTAATGAATTTTCCTAACGAGCTATTTGTTCTAAAAGCTATGTTGATATTATATTTGTTTAAGTGGTTTTTAATTTTCTCTGACGTGTTACCAAAATATGTTAAAACATTAAATTGTTTCCCTGTGTTATCTTTCTTGGGGTATACTAAAGAAATAGCTTTATTTTTTAATTTTTTATTTAGAATTGAATCTACGGTGTCAGGAGAATATCCGTTGTTAACAGCAATTTGTTTTATTAGATTGAATTCTTTATTAAAATCATCTACAGATAAGGGGACACTTACAAGTCTTACCACAGTATGTTGCATAGCCTTGTAAGTGTCCCCCTTATCTGTAGATGATTTTAATAAAGAATTCAATCTAATAAAACAAATTGCTGTTAATAACGGATATTCTCCTGACACCATAGATTCAATTCTAAACAAAAAATTAAAAAATAAAGCTATTTCTTTAGTATACCCCAAGAAAGATAACACAGGGAAAAAATTTAATGTTTAACATATTTTGGTAACACGTCAGAGAAAATTAAAAACCACTTAAACAAATATAATATCAACATAGCTTTTAGAACAAATAATTCGTTAGGAAAATTCATTAAAAACGCAAAGGGAAAACAAAATAGATCAAAAAAATCTGGAGTGTATCAGTTAAATTGTGGTTCTTGTCATAAAAGTTACATAGGTCAGACAGGTCGCTCGTTCGAAACTCGGATTTTAGAACATAAAAGAAGCTATTTAAAAAACAAAACTGACTCAGCGTACAGTAATCATTTAACCGAATCAAATCATCTTTTTGACGATAAATTTAAAATTCTACACATACAAAACAAAGGCGTAAAATTAAACCTATTAGAAAATTTAGAAATAAATAGAGTTAACAATTCAGACATCATCTTAAACGAACAAAAAGATACCTGTCTGGCCCATGGTACCTCCCCTTTACTCAATTTATACAATTAATATTCAGAATGGATTTCCCAGCTATATTCATTAGCATATAGTATTAATTTTATTACCTATCTACCTTAGGGTATTTATATAAATGTAACAACACTAATACTCAAATATCATTTTGTATCAGAATAAGCTATACGAGGCTGGTTTAAAAAGTCCGTGCAAAGTCCGAGAGATGGCACCACCGGCGCGTATCGAGGTCATGTTTAGTTAGTAGCATCTCTTGAATGAACGCACACCAAGTTTCAGCCATATTGGTCTATTTCTTTGTGTTTAGTATTCGTGTGAATCAAGGAAGTCGAGTGATTTTCAAGAAATGGACGAAAAAGAATTTCGTGTGGTGATTAAACATTACTTTATGAAAGGCAAAACGCCTCAGGAGATTAAAGAAAAACTTGATAAACATTATGGTGACTCTGCACCTTCGATTAGAACAGTTTATAAGTAGTTTCAAAATTTTCGGACTGGCCATATGGGCACAAGTGACGCTGAACGTTCTGGACGGCCTGTGGAGGTTACGACTCCAGAAATCATTGATCAAATCCATGATATGGTGATGGATGACAGAAGAGTTAAGGTGCGTGAGATTGTTAATGCTGTGGGCATCTCGACTGAACGGGTACATAATATTTTGCATAAACATTTGGACATGAGAAAGCTATCCGCAAGATGGGTGCCGCGATTGCTCACGTTTGACCAAAAACGGAATCGTGTGAAGTGTTGCAAGAATAGTTTGCAGCTGTTCCAGAAGAATCCGGAGGACTTTAAGCGTCGTTTCGTCACTGCGGATGAAACATGGATACATTACTATACTCCTGAGACCAAACAACAATCTAAACAATGGGTTACCAAGGGGGAATCTGCACCAAAAAAGGCGGCCGGGAAGGTTATGGCGACTGTCTTTTGGGATTCGCAAGGGATAATCCTCATCGACTATCTGGAAAAGGGTAAAACTATTACAGGTGAATATTATTCATCGTTATTGGACCGTTTGAAAACCAAGCTGCAAGAAAAACGCCCGCGATTGGCCCACAAGAAAGTCCTTTTCCATCACGACAACGCACCAGCACACACCTCAGCAGTTGTGGTCGCAAAATTAATGGAAATAGGATTCCAACTCGTTTCACATCCCCCCTATTCTCCAGACTTGGCTCCCTCGGACTACTATTTGTTCCCCAATTTGAAGAAATGGCTGGCGGGACAAAGATTTTATTCAAACGAGGAGGTGATTGCAGACACTAATGAATATTTTGCAGACTTGGACAAATCCTATTATTCGGAAGGAATCAACAAACTAGAACATCGTTGGACAAAGTGTATAAGCCTAAAAAGAGACTATGTCGAAAATAAAAAAGGTTTACCCCAAACACATAAGTAGTTTTTATTTTTGCACGGACTTTTCAAACCAGCCTCGTACAGTAAATTACAAATATTTAGTAAAATGCAGTGTTAAAAAAAGTCCTTTTGCATATATCATTATTATACCATAAGTTTCAATATAAGAGTAATTTAACATACCCACATTGTCTGTGTTATTTAAAAATCGAGTTTTGAAATATGAAAATTTGCCTGCTGTAATGCGCAGCCGGCAATATTACGTTCAACGCGGTACGAAAAGGTCAAAAGTCGGGCAATTTTTTTTTCAGTTATAGTTAAAAGTATACTTGATATTAGAAAATCATTAAAAACTTAAAACAACTTTCTCTCTTTTTGTAATTTTGCTCGAATTATTGGTCCATATTTTTTGCGCAAACCGCTTAACGGGCCTAGATATCTAAATTTTTTGCAAAACGAATTACCCCAAGTTCTTAAAGAAGTTGATAACTTTGAAAGGGAATAAATGTGGATTCAACAAGACGGAGCTCCTGCTCATTACTACTGGGAAGTTCGGGAATTTTTAAACGATCGTTACCCACAAAAATTAATCGGTAGTTATGGATTCATTCAGTGGCCCCCTCGATCATATGACTTAGCACCTTTAGACTTCTTTTTGTGAGGCTACATGAAAGATCGTGTTTATGTGAATCCCCCTACAACACCAGTAGATATGGAAAATAGGATACGGGATGCGTGCAGGACAATAACGCCTTTTATGCTAAGGAAAGTGAAGGAAAATATAGTAAAACGACTAAACATGTGTATTCAAGTAGACGTGCATATTTTTGAACATTTATTATGTCATAATAATTAATCATTAGATATGTTAAACTATATTAAAATTATTATTAACTATTTGTTTATGTTTTCACAATAGCGTAAGTGTATTAAAAACAAGGGTGAAAATTGAAAAAAAAAATTCAAAATAAATCGAAAACTATTAGAAATAGATATATGACATACTTAATAAAAGTTGGAGGGCTTTGTAAAATCTATCAAAAAAATAATAATATACAGGGTGTGCCATTTAAAACATTTGAGATTTTTCAATTTAAATTAATCGAAATGTATAAATTTATTTTGAACACTCTGTAGCATCTAACTCAAATTTCTTTACATATATCTTTTTTTTTTTCGTCTCTATAGAACGCTCGTACCAATTATGAGTACTCCACCTTCAGAAACAATGGCGCTACTGGCAATTTTTTACAAAACTGAAAACTAGTATTTTTTTTTTAAATATTAGAAGAACTACTAGGTTTAGGTATATAACATTATTAATAAAAAAGTTATAAAATTTTACGCAGAATTTAAAAATAAATTAGAAAAAAGGATGTTATATTTAAAAAAACATATTATATCGGCCACACTTTTTTGAAGTACCCTGTATACTCAAAAATAATTTTAAACTGTGCACCTTAACATTCCCTAAAACTATTGTATTTAACATTTTTTTCGTCATTCCCGAAACAAATGAGATAATGAACTTTATTCTATCATTGACTCACCCTGTACAGAAACATTAATTTAAACATAAATGAGGTTTGAAGAATGATTCCCACTACAACTGAAGGAGTTAAACAAGTCATTTTATTTTAAACATTTTTTTTAGAATACAGTAAAACTAAAAAAAATAACTATATACTATTTTTTGTAAAATTTCGATATCTTTTTTGTTTTTTGAGATATTTGCGAAAAAAACCGAATTATTCATTTTATTTTCGATTTTGCAGGCTTAGTGTACCCTTTAGAGCAGGGGTCGGCAACCTATGGCACGCCAAGCAATTTTGAATGACACGCGTACCTATTCAAAGTTTACACATTAATTCTGTAATCTGTGACATGTTTCGAAATTAAGTAAATAATCGAAGATAGTATTACTTTAACGATACAAACAAAAACGATATATTATATAATTCACTAGGTATTATTACCAAAAACTACAAAATATATATTTTATGAGTTATAATTTTACTGAATGCATTGGTTTAGCTTTAATTTCGGCAAGTATTAAAGACGGCAAGCCTCAAAATATAAGCCTAGGCAAAAACACAAATAAACGTCCTCAATTCAGATCAAAAGAGCCGCTATAAGGCGGTTTTTGTTTGACTTGACTTCAATCGTTCCGACGCGCGCCGCAACTCTTTTTATATTGCCGAACTTTAGTTTTTGTTAGATTTAACTTCTAGGCAGCCCTTTGATTGCAATGGGCGCGTTGTAGATAATAATTTTTGTTCTAAGAAATTTAATTAATGTAATTATTGGAATTTTCTGGAAACATTATTTTTCTGTATATAGCAAGCGGTTACACGTTTGGATCATTTAGTATAGAAGTAACATCCGTTCCAGTCAATAGTCGTCGAAAAGTTTAAAAATTAAAATTACGTTGCTTTATGGCCGCGAAGAAACAGAAGGTAGACGTTTGATCATTTCAAACTTCATGGACAACAGATTACGGTTTTGTACAACAAAACGATCGGGCCATTTGTGTCCTATGTCGGGAAAGCGGAGTTTTCCGGACATCTAGTGTTCAACATGAATCGTCATTTAGAGATAACGCTGATAAAAGGGAGGCAATACAAAGACCAAGTAAACAAAACGAGAAAGAGTCAACATTCTTTAGCAAAGTTTTCCAAGGAAAGAATCAGGTAACTGAATGCAGTTTCAAAATTGCACAATCGTTGGCACAAAAGGGTAGGCCGTTCACTGATGGAGAATTTATGAAGCAAACGTTTTTGAGTACTGGCGACATTTTATTCGACGACTTGCCCAATAAGGATACAATATTGGCCAGGATTAGGGATATACCGGCATCAGCGCGGACCATCGAGAGACGAATTACCGAAATGACACAAAATGTCCAAAAACAGCAGAGAGACGCTATCAAACGGAGTTTTGTATTTAGTGTAGCATTGGATGAAAGTGTCGATTTTAATGACATTGCCCGTCTGCCAATCGTTGCGCGATACTTCGATGATGGCAGTGTGTATGAAGAGCTGATTTGTCTGCTCCCATTGCAGGGAACTACAAGAGGAGAGGATATATTTTCAGAATTTGTTAAACATTTTGAAAAGGGAACATTGATTTAAATAAAATTTTTTGCGTAACGACAGATGGCCTCCTGCTATGATTGGGAGACATAAAGGATTTGTTTCCCTTCTTATTGAACGCATGGGTCGATCAGTTTTGAATTTTCATTGCATAATTTACCAAGAGAGTTTGTGCGCTAAAATCTCCGCTGGAAGTTTAAAATCCGTGATGAATAGGGTGGTTAAAACAGTTAACTACATTGTCGGTCGTTCTTCACTGATCCATAGACAATTTAAGGCGTTTCTGCAGGAATTAGAAAGTGCATATTCAGATATACCATTGCACAATAATGTGCGCTGGCTCAGCCGTGGTAAAGTGCTCTTTAGATTTGTGCAATATCTGGGCGAAATTAAATCGTTCTTGGAAAAAAATCAAGTGGATGCTTATCCTGAACTAGAAGATAAGAACTGGATCTGTATGTTAATGTTTCTTACTGATATTACAAACTCAGTGAACTCAACTTAAAGTTACAAGGTTCAGGCAAAACAGTTCTGCATTTATACGGATCCTGGAAATCATTCAAATTAAAAATAGATTTATTTATCAGCGATATTACTAGAAACACATATAAATATTTTCCAAATTTAAAAACTTATATATCCAGTGTCAACGATGGTACACTAATAGACGAAATTTTTAAATATATGACTAATTTAAAAGAGGAGTTTATTGAGAGGGGTCAGGATTTTGATAAACATGGTCCTATGTTCGCTTTTTTAATCAAACCAGAATTAATGGATTTTTCCAGCAGTTGATTTGACATATCTGTTTTCTCATGGACATTAATGATTTTGATCTTCAGTACATTGAATTTAAAAGCTCCGGAACACGAAATTTATAGAATTAAGAAGGGTATTAGAAGGTGACTGCCAGAACCATTCAAACGAGATACTCAGTTGTTGGATGAGTTTACCAGAGAAATTTATTTGTCTCAAGAAAGTAGCGTTTGCCATGCTTACAGCTTTCGGATCATCCTATATCTGTGAACAGCTTTTTTCCCATATGAGAGTGATTTTAAACTCGTACCGAAGCAGGCTGACAACAGGCAACTCGGAAGCATGTGTGACACTGAAAATAACCAGACATGAACCGGATATAAGAAAACTCTCTAAAGAACTTCAAGCACAGGGTTCACACTAGGTCCTAGGACTCGTATAATAAAATTATTTGTTAAATGTTAAAATGTTTTTGTAATTAAACCTTCTAAAAGCAATATTTTAAGTTAATTTAAGTTAATTTTTGTTAATTTTAGTTGTAGTAAGTACCTATGTCGGCACGCAAAATGTTGTGTGGATGGAAACTGGCACCCCTTAGTTAAAAGGTTGCCGACCCCTGCTTTAGAGCAACAAACTTGTTTTTATTTTCGTCAAAATTTGTTTCTGGCGACTGGGCTATGTATGTTTTAATATCGAAATATCGATTTTCCTTAGAAAATATCATCTTTAGTGGTTAGTTTAAACAGAGAGTTTTAAGAAAAAATGTGTCCTGTAAAAAAACGATATAGATCGCATATTCTTATTTGTAATTATTGCAATTAAGGCTTAAGTAAACCAAGTAAACACAAAAGAGATTTGCGATATGTAAAAACTGACCACCTGTAAAACGGTATTCACAATGAAAGTTTTTTTATTGCCTAAATGGATTCGTTTTCTCTTTTTTTTTACACGGTTTGTAGATACAACACGCAATATAACATTTTCATTTGCAAGTAAGCTAACTTTAGTACTGATGATTATTTGTATAGAAATTACGGTTTATTTATTTACTTTTTTTCCATTCCATGTAATAGTAGTGTTATAAGAAAGACAAGTAAGAGAAATCGGAATTAAAATAAGATACGATTGACTGGGTAAGACAAATAATCCTTCCTATAGCTTTGCTGATGATAGCTGAGATTATGGATATCTCTTATGATCGACTGAAAAATCTTGTAAATAAATTATGAGTAGGATATTATAAGGGCTCGGCGACACGGGATGCCAGGTTTCTTTCAGTGGAACAAGAGCGCTCTCGACTCTTGATGTTTGAGACTGCTAAAACTGTTTGAATCTGATCCAGGAGAGTTTTTTAGCAGACTATGGTTTCACCGCTACATATCTGAATCCAAATATTAATCAGAACAAATGGAAAAGATCAGGATATCCCATTTCAAAAATTTTGTCAGCAACCGAAGTGCTGGTTTTCTGGGATGCCAATGAAATTATTATGATGGATTACTTAAAGATTAGACTATCAACTCGATTTGTTATTTTTACTATTGTAGACGTCAGTTTGAAACTGTGACAAAAATGCACAATTGCGGTTAAGAATTCTATATACACGGTGTGTTTCAAAGTAGAGAGGAGTTTTTCAAAATAGCCAGTATTAGCGGCGCCACATATTGGAAATAATATGAGTTGGAAAGGTACATCGTTCAATGACATTATAACAATTTTCATAACAATCGGATGAACAGAAGCATAGATATTGCACCTAAACTGACAGTATGTTTTAGCTATCGGTCGAAACATGAACGTCGAACACAGAGCGAATTTAAGTTTTGTGTAAAACTTGATGAAACATTTACCAAATGTATCAATTGATAGAACATGCTTATGGTGATGATTATCTATCCCGCAGCAGAGTACATGAGTAGCGTAAACACTTTAAAGAAACATCTTAGATTGTGTTAGCCGATACTTGTTGGAAATTCATAGTAAAATTATATAAAAACAACACTATGCTTTAAATTTCCAGTATATTTAAAATGACTTGACAATTGTTTGACCATATAGTGGCTTTTTCAGAAGTTATTTAGAAAGAAAAATGTTTGGTAATAATACTGGTTGTATAGTGCTTAAAACTATCCTAATTACATAAGATTATGTTAATTATTTTATTATATTATTTACTGACAAAGTTATTTTAAAGATGAAAATCTGTGGTATTATTTCAGAGAACTAATAAAGATTAAGTAAGGGTGAATGGTTTAAGTCTACCTATTCGTTTAATAACAGATTGGAGTTTTTGCGTTTTTAATTTCAAGACATTCAAGCATATTTAATTTTTTAGATTTATTTTCTACATGTAGGATTTTGAATGTATCATTAAAATTATGGGATTCGTTTATTACATGGGTTGCGTAATGTGAATTGTTTTTGTTTTTTAAATAACTATGTTTATGTTCTTTAATGCCAGTTTCAAAAGATCTACCAGTTTGTCCTACGTAGGTTTTAGTATACGATCCACAATTTAATAAATAAACTTCTAATTTTAAGGATTTATGGTATTAGATTTGGTTTTGTTATTCAAAATTATATTCCCTGGGGTATTATTGGTTTTAAATGCTATTTTATTGTTCTTTTTTGTCAAATGTTTTGAAATTGTTCTAGTTATTTTCCCTGTGTACGTGAGTGTGCTAAATTTTCCTTTTTTGTCATTAATGGTGGGAAAAATTAGAGCGATTGCCTGTTTAAACAATTTTTTATTCAAAATATTATCTACATTGCTAGGGTCATATCCATTATTAATTGCCGTTTGTTTGATTACGTTGAATTCATTGTTAAAATTAGTTTTAGTCATAGGAATATGTAACAGTCTATGTATGAAAGAGTTAAAAGCTGCCATTTTGTGAGTATAAGGGTGGGATGAACTATTGTATATGACTGTGTCAGTATGTGAAAGCTTGTGGAAAATCGAGAAATCGTGTTTATTGTTCACTTTTGATATAGATATGTCTAAGAAAATTATAGAGTTATTGGTTTCTAATTCTAAGGTGAATTTAATGTTAGGATGCAAGTTATTTAGGAAGTTAAGGAAGATTGTTAGTTATCTATCTGTTCCCGTGTAACAGGAAATGATATCATCAACATATCTATGCCAGTAAGTAATATTTTTGCCGCGTTTTGATGAGTTTTTAGTTCTAAATTTCCGCTAGTAAATGGCTTAAAGGAATACCCATTATTAGACCTTCTTTAGATGTATAAAAGTTATCGTTGAATTCAAAATAGTTTTGATCCAAGCACGTCGTAAGTAAATCTAAAATATCCCGTTTAATAATTTCGTTTACTTTATTCTTGATTCTACTCTATCTACTAATTCTATGACTTCATATGGTGGGATACTAGGAAATAAGTTTTGTACATCAAATGATATAATTCTAGAATTTTCTGGTAAGTTAATGTTTTTAATTTTATCTATCAGTTCATAAGTGTTGGATATATTATATTTCGGTTTAAATTTGCATTGTTGTCGTAGTAAAGGGATAAGTTTTTGTGATAATTTGATTGATGGTGCCGTAACAAAAGATACAACTGGTCTAATAGGGAAATTCTTTTATGCAATTTAATTAGGGAATATAATTTTGAAGCTTGTGGGTTCATTATAGTTAAAGTACTTTTTTTCAAAATCATTGAAAATTGTGAGATCTTTTAAAGTAGATTTTATTAAAGAAGGTCGTGGGTATCTAAATGACGATGAATATGTTGGTCAATCAAAATTCGTGTAACCAAAAAAAACATCGAAATCTTTCGTGAATTCACCAAAAAAGAGCCCAAAATCTTCGTTGCCATATATAGAAACGAAATTAAATATGGCCAGAGCTTTAAACCATCGCATTTCGACTAAGCATTTGGGGCTTAGCAAGACTGGTGCACCTTTTGTACCACGTATTGACTGATAAGCAAAAATTTCTTAGAATGCAGTATTGGAATGACTTGATTAAAGAGCCACAAAAAGGACAAAAACTTCAAGTATTCCATTGTAGCTAGCGAGGAGACGTAATATTTTCAATATAATCCAGAAACCAAGCGCCAAACGAAGGAAATCCGAAAAAAAGTCGTTTGAAAAAATTAAAAGTGAAAATAATGTTGATTTGATTCAGAAGATATAGTGCACAAATAATTCATTCTACTTTGTCAAACTGTTAATGCTGTATATATGTCGTGTGTGGCCATAGTATCGTGAAAGTGGAAGATGGTGACTGTTACACGACATATTATTAAGAAACCTGTCAGATTTAGACTTCCACCTGCTCTTGAAATTCTAAATATATTTAAGAGGCAGAGGTTTACATCGAATATTTATTTTTTATAAGTTGCGTAGAAAAAATACCATCCAGATGGAAAACATGTATACTGAGCTAGGCAGATTACACACAATACAAAAATAATTCTCTATTTTTTAAGTGAGACACGAGTTTTTTTTTTAAGTATTTATGCTGAATCCAAAAAAAAATCATAAAAAAAGGCATCCACCGTGAAGTTTTTTTTCAAAAAACACACCTAAACTTGCCAGACAACTATTAAATTGAAAAAAAAAAAAACGTTTTAATAAATAGTGTAAAACTGTATAATCATTAAAATTATGGAGTAAAACTATTATTTTAGACATCTTTCAAATTCTGAATCTACATTTATCATAAAAATATTAGGCATACATCACCTTTAATTTACAAGGGTGCTGTGTGGTTGGTAAAATGCTTTTTTAATTAAATAAATGCAATGTAATAATAGTTTTGTTCAATACTAATAAGAATTTAAAACAATTTTTTAATTTAGCGGTTGCACATATTTATTTACGGAAAAATACTTAAAAATAGAGTAGAAACGGAATACGCGGACGTAGAAGCTGAAGAACAGGCAGGCTTTAGAGCAGGAAGATCCACAATAGACCATCTGTTCTCACTGACACAAATCCTAGAAAAGAAAACCGCATTTGATCAGGAAAGTCCATGTCTTGTTTGTTGATTTAAAAAAGGCCTACGACAGCGTGCCCCTAATGAGATTGTGGGAAACACTATAACAGAGTAATGTAAGCACCGAAATAATTAAAGCCGTAAAATCCTTATACCAAGACGCAAGAAGTAGTGTGAAAACCAAATATGGTATAACAACAGGGTTCCAGGTCACAAAGGGTCTCAAACAGCGCTGCTGTATATCCCCAACGCTATTTAAAATCTATTTGGAGAGTGCACTGAAGAACTGGAAAAGGAAATGCAGCAGTATGGGATTACCACTGGATGACGATACTACATTGTACACGCTATCATTCGCAGACGACCAGGTAGTAGTCGCTCAGGACATCGATGATATGGAATACATGATACGAAAACTTATGGAGGAATATGAAAAATGGGGCCTAGAAGTCAACATTAAAAAGACCGAGTACATGTGCGTCGGAGGACAACAGCAGGACTTGAAACTGGCCACAGGACATACCATCAAAATAAGTATTTGGGAACGAGAATATCTAGGGACGGAACACTGGAAGAAGCAATATTCGAGAGGAATATCCAAGCAAGAAAAGCGATTGCCATGCTTAATAGTATACTATGGGACAAAAACATAACCACTGAAAATAAGAAGAGAATTTACAACTCAATAGTGAAAAGTATAATAACTTACAGCTCCCATTGAAGGAAAGAACAGAAAAAATACTAAAAGCTACAGAAATGGATTTCTGGAGACGAGCAGCCAGAAAATCCAGAAAAGACCGCATACCAAATGACATGATAAGACGAGCTTTAGAAATAAAGCACGATATAGTGGACGAAATCAGAACCCAACAGTTGGTATGGTACGGACATGTACAGAGAATGTCACAAGACCGACTACCTAAAAAGATTTTAAATTGGAACCCTCAGGGAAAAAGAAAGCGAGGAAGACCACGCCAAAGCTGGAGAGCAGAAATCAACAAGGAAGTACTAGAGAGAGATCTGGAGGAGGAGGGGATGGAGAAACCGGGAGGAGTGGAAATTAGGCATCGGAAGACGGAAGACGTTATAAAACCGATTGAGAGCATTTAAAAATGTCCGAAATAATAATTTTATTCCATAATTATAATCATTATACAGTTTTACATTATTTTTTTAAAATGTTTTTTTTTTTCAGTTTAATAGTTTTCTGGCAACTTTAAGTGTTTTTTCTGAAAAAACCTCACGGTGGATGTTTTTTTTTTAGATTTTTATCGGATTCAGCATAAAAATATACTTAAGGAAACCCTTGTCTCACTTAAAAGACAGAGAATTTTTTTGTATACCTGTTATATAGAGAAATAATTAATAAATGAACAAAGAAGTTAATTTTTTTTTCGTGAATCTACGAACTTTTCGATTCATCCACTATATTGTTTTTTCATGCAAACTAATAATACTTTTGTAGGATGAGTCACTACTGAGATCTTTGGCGCATAAAAAATGCATGCCGCTCCTGAAATTACCCCAGCTACGCCTATGCCAGCTGACCTTTACTATTATTATTTCGTGCTTTTTGTTTCGCATAACCAGATTGTTAATAACAAAATATAAAAATAATAAAGTTTACTTGCAGAAGATTCTAGTTTGCAATGAATATTTTCACGACTGAAGATTTAATCGAGGTGAAAGCGAGAGGTCTTTGCTCCGCGAATTGTAAATTAGGTCAAAATTATACTGCGAGCCATCTTAAGTGATGATGACTAACAGCTGATCGCCTTAGGATAGACAGAAGTAAATTATATTCAAATGCATTTATGAGGGAAATCGTACTTAAATGTATTAGCGTTTATCCATCATTAAAGTAATTTATATGTAGTATACAAGAAGGTATTAAACAAACTAACATAATTAAATTTAAATGAATATGTTGGGAATTTGGAATCTTTGGCACAATGACACTACTCAGTATATATCACCACTACACCAAACACTTCAGTAGCGATAAAGCTAACATGGTTAGCAACACGCGCGTTGAGTGCAAAAATAAAGTGTTTAGTGTAGTGGCGATATATACTGAGTAGAATTTAAATGACTTAGGCCAGGGCAGGGGTGCTCAAATTTGAACTGCTGGCGATCTACCTCAATATTGTTAGACTACGATCGATCGACTCTGAGAGGCTGCAAGTAAGTGTGATGCAGGATTATCGTCTAGGTAGGGTGTATCGTGGCATAGATATTAGTTTTCCGCACAATATGCATTTTTTTAGTCAAGGTAAGTGTAGGTCTGCTCTAAAATGTCAATGAAAAAACTCATAATTATTCAAAATTGCGAGTTTATTGGTTCTCATAAAACGAACAAGTTCTAGTGTCTAAACTTAACTAAAGAGTGACTTTGGATGTTGAAGCGTGGCACTGCATGTCCTCAGCATACTTTTCGTAAGATGGTACGTAATTACCGTGTGCTAATCGCAAGCATGATGACATATGCTCGTCAGTTAGTCGATTGCGATATTTTGACTTAATTATATTCATTTCAGAAAATGCAGACTCGCACAAGTAACCAAGCACTCAAACATTGCCGTCAGTTGAAGGGCGATTTGCCTTAGATTCGGATATTTATCTGCAGATATAAAACACCAGAATTTTGTATCAGATGCTGTGACTTTGAGATGTATATCTGATATAATCTGCACTAACTCATTTTCAACAGAACATGAGTCCATGTTAAACTGACTTGCTATTTCAGTAGCTAATTCCTCAATGTTTTTACACGAAAAAGGATAACTCATAAATGATGCGATATTTGCCAATTTACTGAAATCATAAAAACGTATTTTGAATTGGCCCAAAATATTTGATAATTCTGCCTCATAAATATCATAATTCAACTGAGAAATCCTTGCTTTCAAAGACGGACAATTTTTCAGATCCTTTCTTTTCAGTTGATCTATCATAAGTTGCAATTTACTTTTGAATGCGTTTATTGCGCTAATCATCTCAATAATAGTTTTTTCCTTTACCTTGAAGCTCCAGATTAATGGTGTTTAAATGCATTGTGATGTCTGTCAAAAATGCCAAATCAGTCAGCCATTTTCCGTTTTTCAGCATCTGAGTATCATCACCTCTTTCGTCCAGAAAAGCTGTTATTTCGGGCAATAATTCTTGAAACCTTTCTAGGAATTTTCCGCGACTCAACCACCTGACGTCCGTGTGAAGAACTAAATCAGTGTCTTCAGCTGACTCACTATCTTCCAACTGCAATTTAAAGAGCCGTCGTTGTAAGCTACGTGCACGGATAGAAATCACAATTTTTATTGCAATCTCCTCCATGTTTAGAACTTTTGAACACAAAACTTGTTGACGTATAATGCAATGGAAGGAGAAAAATGAAGGGAAATCATCATTAGCTCGACACAATGCCACAAAACCGTTTTTGTTTCCAGTCATTGCTGGTGCTCCATCGGTTGTAATACACACTAGTTTATATATTGGTAGTTTGTAGTTTGTTACAAAATTGAAGAAAACGTTATATATATCTTCGCCACGGGTCTTTGCTTTCAGAGGAATCATTGTCAAAAACTCTTCCTTAGCCGACATGTCATTGAATACCATTCGAATAAAAATACACAGCTGGACAGTGTCTGTCATATCGGTGGATTCGTCGAACTGTAAAGAAAAGTATGTACATTCCATGATATCATGTTTTAGTTTATTTGCCATGTCCTGACTCATGACTTCAACACGCCTTGTGACAGTCGGACGAGATAACTGAAGTTCTCTAATAGCAGACATAATCTCTGTTTTATTTTTAAAATCTCCAAATAAAGTCTCACCCGCTTCAATAAATGCTTCCTTCACAACCAATCCATCATCAAATGGTTTCTTGTGTTTCGCCAATATATGAGATATTTTAAATGACGCGATCGTTGCAGCTTTTGATTGTTTGGATGGTCTTGTGAACATGGTTTGTTCTTTTTTCAAACAAGTTATCAAATCACGTACTTTTCGTTTTCTTAATTCACTCTGTGACGGAAAATCCTTTTCATAGTTTTTCTGAACCGTTCTATGATGCCTCTCTAAGTTCCCACGATTAGGTATTGCAACTGACGCACGGCAAATGAAACAAATGCACTTATCCTTTACCATACAAAAGAAAAATTCTTCCTCCCAATCGTTATTAAAATTATAAGTTTTACTTTTCTTCGCCGCACTCATTTTGGACTATTTATTAATAAACTTTGTATCGATGTATCGCCTTCAAGTTACAACTCAGACTGACTCCTATTCCTGCAGGCGCAACATTTATATCGGCGTGAACGGAGTCTCGAATGTTCCCGTCAAACACGCCGCCCGAAGTTTCTAGAAAAATCGGCGGGAATCAAAAACGCGGCTTTTCTTTGATAAGTGCCGCGCGTTCCTTTGATAAAGCCGCCTTTTGCCGCTAGCAGGGGGTTATTACGATAAAAGAAAGTGATGAGGGGGTTATTCTGGCCTAATTGTGGATCGAATAAATTTTAGTAGTTTATTCATTACATTTCGTTTTAGTTACCTAAAACAAAATCTGTGAATAGTTCTATATAGGAATTTTTTTCTCGAGATCGACTCAAAAAGCATTCGATCGCGATCGACCGTTTGAGCACCCCTGACTTAGGCCTTCGTTGTAAATAATAGCACTGATAATAATAAGTTTGTTTCTAAGTTTTAGAACTAATTATACAACAAAATTCTCTGTGTGTTAAGCGAGACACGTGTACGTATTTTTTTATGCTGAATCAAAAAAAATCATAAAAAAAGTCATCCACCGTGAGGTTTTTTCAGAAAACATTTAAAGTGGCTAGAAAACTATTAAATTAAATAAAATTATAAATTCCAATAAATAATGTAAAACTGTATAATCATTAAAATTATGGATTAAAACTATTATTTCGTACATCTTTAAATGTTTTGAATCTATATTTATCAAAAAAACTTTAAAATATTAGGTTTTAGTGTCTTAGGCAAGTTTTTAATAAATTAATTATGTTCATTTTTATAACTTCATTTGCTTTGTTTTTTGTTAATAGGTTCTCTATTAAAATTATTGTTTCGTCTGGGGGAACATTTGGAAATAAGTTTTTGACATCGAAAGAAACTAATTTAGAATTATCTGGTATTGTTTATATTCTTAACTTCATCCAGGAGTTCGTATGAGTTTTTGATACCGTATTTAGGTTCAAATTTGCTATGATATTTGATTAAATCAATCAATAAAAAAGGATGACGTCTTATATGCTGGAGCAGACATATAGGAAATAACTTTAAACATTTAAAAATTTTTTTTTTTTTAAAAAACGGAAAATTTTTAAATCGAAAAAAATTTTTAAATCAAGACTGACAATACTATAGGGAAATATCTTAAAAACTACAAACCACAAATCAATAAAGATAATAAATCAGGAGTATATTAATTAACATGTGGGTCATGTCCTAAAACATACATAGTACAAACTGGACGTACATTTATACAAAGAATTACAGAACACGAAAAAAGTTTCATCCATAGAAAGTCTAATTCAACATATACTAATCATCTTTTAACAGAGAATCATACGTTTAATAAGAATTTCAAAATTTTACATACCCAACAAAAAGGTTTAAAACTAAACCTTTTAGAGACAATGCAAATAAATCGATTAAGGACTACAGGAACTTTAGTCAACGACCAGGTAGATTTAAACAATTCACCATTATTAAATTATTCTCCTAATTCAATGTCTGTGTGGGTTTTCCAATAATATCAATATAATTTAATTAGGTTTAATATTATAATTAAGAAATAATATAAACATCAAACCTAACTTGACAGTGTAAAATGCAGATCTGAAGAAGCTGCATCAACAGCGAAACGCGTCACCATAGTTATAAATAAACCAGTGGAAATTGACTAAAAAACAATCTTTTATTATATATTTATAATGAACTAGCCTGGCCCGCGGCTCCGCTCGCGTGGACTTGATTCACTACTATCGTCACTGCTTATTCCTTATTTTACCCAAAGTAATAAAATATTTCTTATTTATTATTTCCCCTTATCTCCCAATATTTCTCCTTATCTCCCATTATTTCTCCTTATCTCCCATTATGTCACCATAACTCCCATTATCTAGACTTATCTCTGCTTATCTCCCATTATTTCTCCTTAACTCCCATTATTTATACTTATCTCCCATTATCTCGCCTTATCTCCCATTATCGAGGCTTATCTCGACTTATCTCCCATTATTTCTCCTTATCTCCCATTTTCTCACCTTATCTTCCATTATCTAGGCTTATATCGAATTATATAGAACATATGTACAAATTTATAAAAACACGTAAATCGGATAAGTGGTTCTCGAGTGATAAGCGCACTAACGGACAGACAGAGAGACGTTGCATTTTATATATATTATAGATTATAGATATTCTCTGCTGCATAATATTGTTTCATATTTAGTGGTTTAGACTGTGTATTGCAAGAGAACGTCCTAGCGGCAAACTTTTTTCCGACTTCATTCACTATTATCGTCACTGCTCATTCCTTATGCTACCTATCGTAATAAAATATAGCCTATAACCTGGCCGGAGAACACATGTATGTTTTAAAAAAAAAAAAACGAAAATCGAATAAGTGGTTCTCCAGTGAAAAGCGCACTAACGGACAGACAGACAGACAGATAGAGATACGTTGCATTTTATATATAGTATAGATATAATAAAATATATATCTATAACCTGGTCAGAGAAAAATCACGTAAATCGGATAAGTGGTTCTCGAGGGATAAGCGCACTAACAGACAGACAGACAGAGAGACGTTGTATTTTATATATATTTTAGATATAGATTATTATTATTATTATTATTATTATTATTATATAATCTGGTCAAAAAATATATGTATGAATTTAAAAAAAGACAGGTAAATCGGATAAATGGTTCTCGTTTGATAATCGCACTAATGGACAGACAGACAGAGAGACATTGCATTTCATATAGATTATAGATATTCTCTGCTACATAATATTGTTCCATATTTAATGGTTTAGGCTGTGCATGGCAAGGAACGCGCTAGCGGCAAATTTTTTTCCGACTTCATTCACTATTTTACGTCACTGCTCATTCCTTATGCAACCTATGGTAATAAAATATAGCCTGTAACCTGGCCAGAGAACATATGTATGTTTTTAAAAAAAAAGTACGTAAATCGGATAAGTGGTTCTCCAGTGATAAGCGCACTAACGGACAGACAGACAGGCAGACAGACAGAGAGACGTTGCATTTTATATATATATATATATATATATATATATATATATATATATATATATATATATATATATATTATAGATTTCCATCAAGTAGAAGCTACAACTATCCGAAATTTGAAACATTTGGCTACGTAGCTTAATTAAAGGTGGTGTATGTGGGTTTTTTGTTAAACATGAATACTAAAATCTAATATTTTTAGGTTTTTATAAATGTAGATTTAGAACATTTAAAGATGTCCGACATAATAGTTACGTTCCATAATTTTAATGATTATACAGTTTTAAAATGTATTTTTTTCAATTTAATAGTTTTTCTGGCAACATTAAGTGTGTTTTCTGAAAAAAACTTCCCAATGGATGTCTTTTTTTATGATTTTTTTTGGTTTCAGCATAAAAAAATACTTAAGAAAACACGTGTCTCACTTAAAAGACAGGCTTTTTTTATATACCTGTGTTATAGGCGGACAGGTCTCAGAGTTCAAAGTAACATAGTTTGAAGTTAGAATTATTAATGTAGTTTTATCAGACGCATGCTTAAATGAATCATTTTTCGCACTTATTATAAATATAGATTATATTCCAAAAGAGCTAGTTTTTTTTTAGCTTTTAGTCAATCGTTAAACGATAGAATTCTAGATTTAAATCAAAGTTTAATATAGTTAGTAAATTATGGTAATTTTAAAGTAATTTTCCTTGAGGACAGAGCGAAACATTATTGAAGTGTTTCAACAAATAATTAATGTTATTAAATATCGCCTTGAATTCTAAGTCCAATTCTAACAAAGAATGCAAAAAAAGTTATTTTAAATAGCGGTTAGTATTGAACTGTTTTACACAGTGTTTCAAAAATGATACTGCTAAACAGAACGATATAGTAGTCTTGTCATAGAGATCCAGGAATATATAGGTTGATCAGTGTTGTTTGGACTTTGTAGCCGTAGACAAACTCGTCAGATAAAGCGCTTGTACCTGCAATTTTTTTTGTTAAATTTTCTTTTTTTTTGCAAATTTACTCTTTTGGGCGATGAACTTTTTACGGTGTACATAAAAATCTCGATAATTTGCTTATAGTAATATATGTTTCTGACGTCGCTGATTCATTTTAGCAAAAATTTTAAGGAATTTAAATTATTGACCAATTTTGATTTTTCTTCGCTGTATTTTCTAGTTTTTTTCAGCCGATAAAGAAAATACGGGGAATTTCTGGTTCAACAATATTATTTTAAGGTACTTAATATATTATAATAATTTTGGCAAAAATTAATCTAAGTTTCAAAAAATGGCCAATTTTCAATTTATTTCTTTGTTTTCAATTGAAATTTATCAAGAGGGAATTATTTAACGAGAATAATCTACTTGTATGAGGAATATAAAAATGAGTAATATTATTTCGTTCGAAATAAGTTTTGTTTGTGATAATTGACCATTTTTGGAACATTTAGTTTTTTTTTATATCAGGTGTACAAGTATGAAATGCGGATTTCAGACAACAGATGGTGCACCAATGCAGTTTGTGCTATAAAGATTTGACAATGCGCCATTTTGTTGTGTTATCAGTGTCAGACGCACACGAGTGATAAATTGGAAAAGTGAGTGTTGTGTTGTGTGTGTGTCGAAATTTATACCGAACAAAGAGCATTCGCGGACAGCATTAATTTTTTTGTTTTCATTTGAAGAAAACTGCTGTTGAATCATACCGATTACTTTGAGAAGCTTATGGTGAACATGCTCCATCGCAAGATACGTGTAAACGATGGTTTCGGCGTTTCAAAAGTGATGACTTCGATGTTGCAGACAAGGAACGTGGAAAACCGCCAGAAAAATACGAAGATGTGAAATTGCAAGCATTGTCGGACGAAGATGATTCGCAAATACAAAAACAACTCGCCGAGCAATTGGGCGTTAGTCAACAAGCTGTTTTCCAATCGGCTACGAGAGATGGGAAAGATTCAGAAGACCGGCAGATGGGTACCACATGATGAACGACAGGCAAATGAAAGAGGGCAAAAACACGTGTGACATTTTGCTCGCTCAGTACAAAAGGAAGTCGTTTTTGCATCGTATAGTTAGAGGGGATGAAAAGTGGATTTATTTTGAGAATCCCAAGCGCAAAAAATCATGGGTAGACCCAGGCGCACCATCCACAGCGACCGCAAGACCAAATCGCTTTGGCAGAAAGACGATGCTCTATGTTTGGGGGACCGGAGGGGCGTGGTTTATTATGAGCTGTTAAAACCTGGGGAAATGGTTAATATTAAACGTTACCAACAACAATTGACCGATTTGAACCGTTCGCTGCTTGAAAAAAGACCAGAATACCGAAAGAGGCTATACAAAGTCACACATGTTTTTTTAGAAAAAATCCGCATTTCATACTTGTACACCTGATAAATGTTTATTAACGTGCAAAATAAATTGCATTCTTCCATTGGATACTTGTAATCATAAAGTTTTCGATTTCAGGCAATGCAGATTAGTTAATAGTCGTACATTTTTTAATTACACAGGTGTACGAAAAAGTCTTTTAAGTGAGACTCGGGTTGTCATAAGTATTTTTTATGCTGAATCCAAAAAGATCATAAAAAAAAGGCATCCACCATGAGATTTTTCCAGAAAACACACTTCAAGTTGCCAGAAAACTAATAAATTGAAAAAAAATACATTTTAGATAATCTAAAACTGTATAATCACTAAAATTATGGAATAAAAATATTATTTTGGACATCCTTAAATGTTCTGAATCTACATTTACCATAAAAACTTAAAAATATTACGTTTTAGGCTTCGTGTTTAACAAGAAACTCGCATACACCATCCTTAACTAAGCTACGTAAGAAAACGCTGTTTAAAATAAATATATGCAACCGCTAAATTAAAAAAAATGTTTCTAATTTTTATTAATATAGAACAAAACTATTATTTCCAGTGTTTTTTGAAGTTCTCAATTCTGATTTGACATCACAAAATAAAGTTTTATGTTCAGTTTCAACAAAAAACTCGCTTTTAGCACTTGCAAGGGTGCTGTGTGGTTGGTAAAATGCTTTTTTAAGCAAATAAATGCAATGAAATAATAGTTTCGCTCAATATTAATAAGAACTAAAAACAATTTTTTAATTTAGCGGTTGCACATATTTATTTTAAACAGCATTTTGCTACGTAGCTTAGTTAAAAGTGGTGTATGCGTGTTGTTTGTTAAACATGAACACTAAAACCTAATATTTTTAAGTTTTTATGATAAATGTAGATTCGGATCATTTAAAGATATCCGAAATACATTATTAGAATGTATTTTTTTCAATTTAATAGTTTTCTGGCAACTTTAAGTGTGTTTTCTGAAAAAACTTCACGGTGGATGTCTTTTTAGTGTTCCGTACGGAACACTTATAAGATCACTTCGGTGTCTGTCCGTCTGCCACACCCGATTTTCTGCGAAACTATTTGTCATAGAAAGTTGAAATTTGGTAATAATATAGGAATTGATGGCCTCATCAGAGCTATGTAGTTTTGAAAATTAAATTTTGACTTACGGGGTTAGTTTTAAGGGGGGGGGGGGGAAATCGGAAGCGAAAAAAAATTTTTCTTACTAGGTAATCGAGTATGGTGTCAAATGAGAGCTTATGAAAACACGAGTAAAAAATACATATATAATGTAATACTTGCGCGCACTCTTCTTTGTATTATTTTTAAAAAATCGTGAAAAATCGCTGTCCACCCGCCTTATCTCGAAAAGTACTGATCAAAAAATTTTGAAAAAATTCTGGAATATTCCCCAGGGGGTGTAGATTGAATGAAAATTATCGCGAGTGCATTACCTTTAATAATTTATCGGGTATAAAAAAAAACAAAAATTTCAAGGTCATCAATTTTCAGTAAAGATTGGAAACAAACTTTGTTGAAAACTCATTTGGGGTGTGTTTTGTGAAGTCACTAATCATTTTATACCAACGTAACAACATTTTTTATTTTAAAAGCAATCAACGTACGGAACACTAATTGTGCAAGTTCAACTTGCACTTGACCGGTTACTTTATAATTTTTTCGGATTCAGCATAAGAAAACACATGTCTCACTTAAAAGACCTAGGTTTTTTTTTATATATCTGTGAAATTTATGAATTTTTCTTTTCTGAAAGCCTATACGATGCACATAACTTACTTTCAAAGAATGACCTTATCATCTTCATGACGTCTTCACCTTTCATAGTAGTTTTTAGTGCTTCTTTGATGTCCTCCAGGTGAATATATTTAACGAAAACGAGTAACTGACAACATGAACTAACATCGGTGCACTCGTCAAGTTGAAAGGAAAAGACAGATAAAATTTGTTCGGAACGTTAAGCTGTCCGTCTCGAGACTTTTCTCTTTTACACCTTTCTTCGAGAGGTAACGGAATGGCGTGATCGCTGCGGGCTACCCGGTTAGCTTGCCTCCGTCGGATTTTGCCAGGAATAAAGAGAGATGCGTGCGCCAGCCGTCCACTGATTACGTCGCATATCTCGTGTGTTGCTAAGTATAAATGAATTGTTAATATTTTAACACGTACTTTTAAATTCTAAATATAATTTTGGTTTTTAAAATTGATAACCGGCGACTACCACAAAAAGCCAAGGCGCCCCTCTTGTGGGTCGTGACCCACCGGTTGGGAACCAACGCTCCATGAAGTATCCATGATATAAGTGATCGTTCCTGAGGGAAATGCTCTATAGTTCAGCCGATATAAAAAAAAGTACGAATATATAAACCCCAAAGTTTTAGGTTCAGCGCGGCCTCGTTCATCCACCCTAATTTGACGATTTTCTTCCAATTTAAAATGAAGAACGTATTTTTGCACTACTCCGCACAAAAATAACATTTAACATTCTTGACCTATGAAAGAATGATTGAAATCATTTTCAAGTTACAGTGGTTCTTTGTATTCAAATATTTATTATTATCTTTTTATTAAAATTGTATTTTCTTTAGTTGGTCGTTGAAACGTAGGAAATTAAAACAGCTGAATAAGAAAGTACTGTTACAGTGGTTAAATATAAAAAAAAGTTTGATTTCAATATTGAAATGAGGTCGATTCTGTGGTAACATGTAAGGTGATATTTATTTATTATAGATTAATTAAATATATTTAAGATATTATTTATACGGGTGCGTTTTTATATGGTTTTAAAAATGTCGCGTACTGTTACCACATATCAATTTCTATTTTGTTTCATTTGTTACTCAAATTAATTTTGATCTTGGCTTATTTCCGTTTTTAATTAATGAGGACACCATTTTATAATACTGTAAGCAAAAGAGTGCAGAGAAATTATTTATAGTGACCAGAATTTGGAGAGATTAATTTTTTAATTCTGGTCACTATGAGCATCTTCTCTGCGCTCTACAGTAAGATGTATTCGATGCTACCAATCGCCTCACTCCACTCTACACTTTCAATATATTCTACTATAAAATTCACCTAAAATACTAGGTGTACAAGTATGAAATGCGGATTTTTTTTTTTCTGTTAGAACATGTTAAATTCGGAAGAATGATAAAAAGTACATTATTGAAAGTATGCTCCATCGCTTGTTATACATTTTTCCCATCTTTCGGGCAATTTGTGAATACCACGCCAGTAAAAATCTTCCCCTTTTGCTGCGAACCATTCACCGAGCCATTTTTTCACATCTTCGTACAAACCAAAGCGCTGCTCAGCAAGCGCGTGTCCCATCGATGCAAACAAGTGGTCTGTCTGGTGAGTAAGCCGCATGGGGTAGAACTTCCCAGCTGAGTGCTTCCAACGTGTCGCGAACTGGTTTTGCCATATGTGATGGAGCATTGTCATGAAGAAAAAATGACTTTGTGTTGCGTCTTTCGGTATTCTGGAATTTTTTCAAGCAGCGAACGGTTCAAATCGGTCAATTGTTGTTGGTAACGTTTAGTATTAACCCTTTCCCCAGGTTTTAACAGCTCATAATAGACCACGCCCCTCTGGTCCCACCAAACACAGAGCATCGTCTTTCTGCCAAAGCGATTCGGTCTTGCGGTCGATGTGGATGGTGCGCCTGGGTCTACCCATGATTTTTTGTGCTTGGGATTCTCTAAATAATCCACTTTTCATCCCCTGTAACTATGCAATGCAAAAACGATTTCCTTTTGTACCGAGCGAGCAAAATGTCACATGTGTTTTTGCACTTTTCCATTTGCCTGTCGTTGTGGTACCCATCTACTGGTCTTCTGAATCTTTCCCATCTCTCGTAGCCGATTGGAAACAGCTTGTTGACTAACGCCCAATTGCTCGGCGAGTTGTTTTTGTGTTTGCGAATCATCTTCGTCCAACAATGCTTGCAATTCCACATCTTCGTATTTTTTTTACGGTTTTCCACGTTCCTTGTTTGCAACATTGAAGTCATCACTTTTGAAACGCCGAAACCATCGTTCACACGTATCTTGTGATGGAGCATGTTCACCATAAGCTTCTCGAAGTAATCAGTATGATTCAACAGCAGTTTTCTTCAAATGAAAACAAAAAATTAATGCTGTCCGCGAATGCTCTTTGTTCGATATACATTTCCACATATTGAACACAACAACACAACACTATGCACACACTTTTCCAATTTATCATTCGTGCGCGTCTGACACTTGATGACCCAACAAAATGGCGCAGTGTCAAATCTTTATAGCACAAACTGCATTGGTGCACCATCTGTTGTCTGAAATCTGCATTTCATTCTTGTACACCTGGTATATAAATTTATATATATATATATATATATATATATATATATATATATATATATATATATATAGTAGTTTTTCGGGTATCCCGTGTTAGCTTAAAGTCCCTTGATGCACGGTTTCGCTGACGTTTCGATGGAATATCATCCAACTTTTTTAAAGCGTTGCTCACTGGACGGTGTCTTGGCGTTGAATGTTGAATTTCTTATAAATTTAAAAATTAGTTCTAAATTAAAAAATTTTATATATGTATATTCGTGTTAAATAAAAATATGTAAGTAATTATATATATATATATATATATATATATATATATATATATATATATATATATATATATATATATATTTATATTTTACGTGTTCTTGGAATTAGATCATTAAAAACTGTTCTTGGTTCTGTTATATATTTATTAACGTTTCGACCTTCGGAAGAGGTCTTCTTCAAAATTTGCTCTAAAAGATTACATTAGAAGAATTAAATATAGCTAGTATTAATCCGTTTGTTGTATATTTCGGGGTTAGATATTTGTGTCTTTTCGTAGTTTTTAATTTAATAAAATTAACTGTATACATTAATGAGGGCCTTACCTTAGAAAGTAGTTCATTTTGTGGGGTGTTTAAAACACTATTAATATCACATTTTTTTTCTTTCTACAAACAAACCACTTAACTTGAAGGACTTTACATGACTGGTAGGTAGATACGGTTTAGGTTATTTACATCTGTTTTTTCGTTTATTGCAGTGGGTGTCAACCGAATATGAATGGATTCGAGAATTTCTCTTTTTTTTGTATTTATTTCGGTGTTGATAATTTTGATGTTTTTGAAATCAAAGGTATGCCTTTTATTTATTTCATGATTCGTAAGGGCTGTACTATTTTTTTTGTCGTATTTATGGCCTTTGATTCTATTTTCTAGATATTGGCTTGTTTGCCCGACGTATATTCCTTCGCAGTTATTACATTTGATTTCGTAGACTATGTTACGTTTTTTATTATTTGGGGTTTTGGTTTTAAGCCTGGAAAAATTGGATGAGAGCAGATTATATGATTTATGACATAACCGGATTTTGTAGTTTTCAAAAAGTTTTTTTGAGTGGTTGGGATAGGCCATTTATAAACGGTAGTGCAATATATGTTTTATGGTTGTTGTTGGATGGTTTTTTACTTATTGGGGTATTGTAAAAGTTATGTATTCGTTGTTTGAAGATTTTGTTTATAAGGTACATCGGATATTTGTTAAGTGTTAATGCTTCTTTAGCTTTGGTTATTGCACTCTCTCTGTATTCTGTGTCAGAAAGCTTGATTGCTCTATCTGCTAGACCTATGATTACAGATTTTTTTGTGAATTCGGGTGGTTTGATTTATAATTAAGGTATCTAGAAGACCATGTATTTTTAGTGTACCATTCAGTTTTTATATTTTCATTATTGTGGTGTAAAGTTACATCTAAGAAATTTATCTTATTGTTGTCTTCTGTTTCGAATGTAAATTGAATATGTTTGTGGTATCTGTTGAACTTTTGTATGATATAATTAATTTGGTTTTTAGGTATAGCGGTCAAGCAATCATCAACGTATCTGTAGAAAAATGGAATGTTGAAGTTTAATTTTGGTATGATATCAGTTTCTAAGTCTTCCATTACTAATTGTGCAATTACGCTGGAAATAGATGCTCCCATTGCACACCCATTTATTTGTTCGTAAATTTTATTTTCGTATTGGAAATACATCGATTTTAGAATAAGTTCTGTTGCGTTTGTAAATTCATTCATAGGGATATCGGTGAATTGTTTAATTTTATCCCAGTTTTTCTTAATGGTTTTAACGGCTAATGCTATGGGTATACTGGTATATAGTGATATGACGTCAAGTGATATTAAGATATAATTATTTGGAAGTTTTATGTTTTTAAGTTTATCTTTAAATTGGAAAGAATCTTTAATGTAGTGATCATTTTTATATAAGATTTTGTGTAAGATATCTTTCAAGTGTTTGGAATATATATATATATATATATATATATATATATATATATATATATATATATATATATATATATATATATACATACATACATATATATATATATATATATATATATATATATATATATATATATATATATATAAATTACTTTACATCAAATGGAGATTAACCCGAATGTCGAAAAAGATTTTATGCAATAAAACTGATATTTTAAAACCATGTTGTGAAGATTAGTATGATCGTAGGTCAAGCATAGAAACTAAAACTACAGGACCGTTGCTTAGATTTTTTCTGTAGTCTTGAAGTCAAGGTTTACTTGCGCTATTGATTGATCAGATCAGTGGCAAAATTAAGAATTAAATAGATTTTTAACAAAAGGTTTTCAAAGGTGGGACCGCGAATACCTACTACAGATTTACAAATATTATTAAAAATATTTATTTTATTACAAGCAAACACATGTTCAATACAATTTATATTTTGTGGGAAGCGCGGACGTGCATGTTAAAAGATAAAACGATGTTTTAAAGACTGTTTATTTAGAAAATAATTCTGGGTATTATATTGTTTGCGGTTAAAATACCAAATATTTAATTAACTATCACTAAATTTCAAGAATCAGTTAACCATAACAGGACAATACACTCTTCCGGAAGTAAAACTGTAATTATTTATTAAACTAATTTATTTATTAAATTAATTTATTGATATCATAACACAAAAATGTACTTTTTGTACATCCCTTGAAAAAAATATATATATTAGTGTATTAGGTAGTTTGAGAAGATTCCGATAATATCACCTGTGCTAACAAATATTAGATATAATTGCAAATAAAGGATTTTATCCAGTGCGGTCCTCACAAACACGTAGGTCTTAAATAAATTCTAAATTAGATCTCCTCACAGTAAAAAATAACTAAATTTCTTCACCTTCATTATCAACGCCGGTGTGCCCCAAGACTCCAACCTGTCTCCTACTCCCTCATTTACATTAACGATCAGCTGGAAAGAAACAGGAATCGAATCTACAGCTTTGCGGATGACAGTACGCTTATTTCCTCATTCGCTTTGAACGCTCGAACGTCTGCTACTCATACAAATATCCGCAAATAGCAGGAAGTCGTCAACTTAACAATGACCTGGAAGAAATTCTTTCTTGGGGTGACACTAAGTAAGTAGAGTTTAACACTACAAGCACCTAGGCGGCATTTTCTTATAAAAAAGTTAATATTGCTAAACCCGACGTAGTTATGTTGAGGCACTCCATTCCTCCAGCATCATCATTCAATTTTCTGGGCGTTAATTTGAGAGCAAGAAAGTCTTAGCATGAACATGTCGCAAGAATAGCAAAGAAAGTTTTTCAAAAATTCGGAATATTATTTCGAACTAGAAACCTTTACACTTTACAACACCTGTTAATTCTATACAAAGCTCAAATTCGGCCAACGATGGCCTACTGCTGCCATGTTGGCGCGCTGCTCCCAGACCTGTTGGATTCTATTCAGAGGAGAGCTGTTTGTCTAATTGGAGACTCAGAGCTGACAACAACCTTGATTCCTTGGAATACCGAAGAACCGTTGAGGGCGTGAGTCTATTCTACAAGTATTTTCATGGAAAGTGTTCAATGGATGTAGCCCGCTTAATTCCTCCCAGAGTGGTGCATGCTAGAAAGACACGTCACGCTAATAGTTCACATCCATATGAAGTTCAGCTTGGCACTCCTTTCCAGCGGTCTTTTATATGGAGATCATTATCCCCTTAGAATGAGTTGCTCAGGACTGTGCTTACCACCGAAGTACAATTTAGAGCGATTCAAGATCAATGTGAATGGTTTTTTCGGCAGACTTGTAGAGCTTTAGTAATTCGACTCGATATTTTAAACGATAGTTTTAATCACTAGAATAAGCTGAGTAGACGGAGACTCATCATGATCTTCAGATTCTTTAACTCTAAAAACCGCCATAGAGGAAGTGTTACACTATATATTAAAATTAAATAGTTTTATGAGAATTTTTTCTGGTTTGTGAGTAATATTATTTTTTGTCGAATATATAAGAGGTTAACTGTTATAGTTCTTTCAGAATCTAAATCACGAAGAACATACTTTCCCATTTCTATCGGTCCGTTTGTTTGCATGTCTGTTAGATAGTTGTCACGATAACTCTTAAACTAAATGAGATATCGATTTCAAAGAACCCTGCACTAATCTTATGGAAATTGGATCCCCATCAAATCAACTGAAAATGCAATAACTTATGCTTCAAGCCATTCTGATCAAAAGTCTCAAGGACACAAAGTCCAAATATGGATAGATTAAGAATTATCGAGCGTGGAATTAGTAAAAAAAAACCCGTGAGAAATGCTATTTTTGCGTTGTTTTAGGGACTTACTTTGACTAGAACATCTTTCTACGAAAAATTAAAACGGGATTATATGTTTCTTGGGTTGCTAATTATGAATAATACTGGTCATTTTTGGAGTCTTTTTAGTGTTCCGTACGGAACACTTATAAGATGACTTTGGTGTCTGTCTGTCACCCGATTTTCTCCGAAACTATTTGTCATAGAAAGTTGAAATTTGGTAATAATATAGGAATTGATGGCCTCATCAGAGCCATGTACTTTTGAAAGTTAAATTTTGACTTAAGGGGTTAGTTTTGGGGGTGAAATCGGAAGTGAAAAAAAAAATTTCTTGTTAGGTCATCGAGTGTGGTGTCAAATGAAAGCTTGTGAAAACATGAGTAAAATATATATATATATATATATATATATAACAAAATTTTTTATCTTGAAAGCAATCAACGTACGGAACACTAATTGCGCAAGTTCAACTTGCACTTGACCGATTATTTTGATTTAATTCATATAGAACAAATTTTCACTAAAAATTTTAACGGAATTTTGTTTTGAGTTAATACTTACGAATATAATAATTATTTTAAGTCAATTTGATCTTACTTTCCAATAGTGTTTATTTTTGACTAACTTTTGGCCCTTTTCTGGATTTAATTAGAGTAGAACATATAAAATCTATACTTTATTTTCAAGAACTGTAAGGAAATTGTTAAGAAGGAATGGTGAAAGTTATATGGCCAAAAATAAACGCTATTTCAATTATTATATTCCTAATTATCAGCTCAAAAAACATGTTCTAGACGAATTAAATAAAAAAAAAAGACTTCAGAAATGGCCAATATTAAAAAGTAGGAGTGAAATGGGTCAAAAATAATTATTATATTCATAATTAGCAACTCAAAAAACATATAATTGCGTTGGAATTTTTCGTAAAATCATGTCATAATCAAAATAAGTTCTTAAAAAACGCAAAAATAACATTTTCTCAACGATTTTTTACTAGTTCTACGCTCGATAAATTTTAAACTTTATTTCCATGGAGACTTTTGATCAGAATGGATTGAAGGGTAACATACTACATTTTCAGCCGATTTTACCGGGAAACAATTTCCATAAGGTTAGTGCGGGGTTCTTTGGTACACAATTTTGAGTGATATCGGGTCAGGGAAACAAGATAAAAGAAGTCTAGGTTCATGAATTTTGCACAGTTTTAATAGTATAATAACAATTTCTCCTGGCTTTCCGTTAGGATAATAAACATACTGTAAGCAATATTCTTGAAAAACATATGGACATTATACAGGACCTCTTCAACAGCGTATACAACACAGGTGATGTACCTCATGATTGGTTTACATCAATTTTTATACCATTGCCAAAAAAGAATAACCCTAGAAACTGCGAGGAATATCGGAATATAAGTCTAATGAACCACATCTTGAAACTCTTCCTTAAAATAATCCACTGAAGAGTACACGAAAAACTAAATGAACGTACTGGAAAAATACAGTTCGGCTTTAGAAACGGACTAAGAACGAGGGACGCACTATTCTCCATCCGCGTTCTGACTGAAAGATGTAGGGATGTCAACTCTGATGTCTATCTATGCTTCACGATTTCCAAAAAGCCTTTGATATGGTAAATCATGAGAAAATGATAGAAATACTACAATCGTGTAACATTGATGATAAAGACTCACAATTAATATCAAATTTATACTGGAACCAGACTGCCAAGATAAAAGTTGAGAATCGCATGTCCAAAGAAATAAAAAGAAAGAAAGGCGTACGTCAGGGTTGTATTTTGTTACCCCTGTTATTCAATGTCTATTCGGAGGAAATCTTCAATAAAACACTTTCTGAAAAAAATAACCTCCGCTACGCTGATGATACTGTCATTCTAGCGGACAGTGAAGAACGCCTACAAAGACTTATGAATATAATTGTTGATGCATGTGAGGAATATGGAATGAATCTGAATACGAACAAAACCAAAACAATGGTGGTGAGTAAGAATCCTAATACAAACCTAAATATTAAGGTACATCAATAAACACTTGAAAGGGTAACAAAAATAACATACTTAGAAAGTGTAATTAGTGAAGATTGGAACCATTCTATGGAAATACACTCAAGAATTGAAAAAGCACGAAGTTGCTTTAGTAAAATGAGCATCATACTGTGTAACTAGGAATAAAAATTTAAACAACTATTTAAGATCACCACTTATGTTTATTATATTATTGCTGACAATTGTTTCGACACATTGTGTCTTCTTCTGGAGCACGATGTAAATTAACTAACAAAGTATGTTACAGAATATATAGTTTACCTAATTACAAGTACTAAATTCATTAAGAATGTTTACCTTAATACCTAGAACAAGTTCAATAAAAGAGACCCTCCCCCATCTAATTGATCATTGAGTAATAAACCTGAGGATTTTTTCTGGTTAATTTCTACCTGTCTAAACAATTCAGTAATTTTCCTTTCTTTCCCTTATGCAAAATTTTGAAGTATGATTTTCATCTGTTAAATGTTTAGCGTAATGAGATTTGTTATTTTTCATTCTATAGCTTTGTTTATGTTCCTTTATTCTTTTATAAAAATATCTGCCTGTTTGTCCTATATAACACATGGGCTGAAAAGTCCCGGGCCTAACACATAGATGGCGCTAGTTTTATTGCAGTCACCTTTTTTTCAGTTAATACTAACCTTCAAAAGACAGCTGTTAAAATTTCATGATATTCTATTCATTAGTTTGTGAGTTATTGTGCTAAGAGTGTCGCTACTTTTGTTATTTTCAAAACAATGGATCAAAAACAATTTCGTGTTTTAATTTTACACTGCTTCTTGATGGGAAAAAATACCGTTCAAGCGAAGCAATGGCTTGAAAAGTGTTATGGGGACTCCGCTCCATCAGAAACAACAATAAAACGTTGGTTTGCTGACTTCAAACGTGGTCGTAGAGACACCGATGATGCAGAACGCAGTGGACGTCCAAATGAGGCGGTAACACCAGAAAACATCAAAAAAATCCATAAAATCGTTTTGAATGATCGAAAAGTGAAGTTGCGTGAGTTAGCTGACATCGTAAAGATATCAAAAGAACGTGTTGGCTTTATATTGCATGAGCATTTGACTATGAGAAAGCTCTGTTCAAAGTGTGTGCCGCGTTTGCTCACTGTTTATCAAAAACAAGAACGTGTTGATGATTCTGAGCAGTGTTTGGCCATTGTTAGAGCGGCGCTGGAATGATTGCGTTGCTCTTGATGGAGATTACGTTGATGAATAAAGCTAATTTTGAACCAAAAAAACCGTGTTTTCTTTGTTAGGCCCGGGACTTTTCAGTCCATGTGTTACGTTTTATTGCAAGTGCCACAGCATAATTCATAAACCCCCGTTTTATTTTCTTTTTTTGTTTTACTTTTATTATTTTTAATATGTCGAGCTAATGTGTTATTTGTACGGAAAGCGATGTTTACATGATTTTTATGGAAAAAATTTTGAATTTAATCAATCAATTTTCCTGTATAACTGAGTGTATGAAATTGATGTATTCAAATCCATTAACTTCGATCCAACAATAACTTTCCAAAAATTAATTAAAGATGTGCTGAAAGACATAAGCATTTTCACAGAGAATGAAAAATTCAGACTCGTCTCGATGAACCCTCAAGTTCCAAAACTATATTCTTTTATGAAATTACATAAAAATAACTCACCAATTCGTCTAGTAGTTTCATACATAACAGCGCCAGCTTTTTCTTTATCAAATAAATTGATTGAGGTTTTGACAAAATATTGTAAATTTCACACCTAAATATAGTATTAAAAATAGTAATGAATTGAGAGCAAAAATTAATCCGTTAATTATACCAAGTAACTCCAGATTTATATCGCTTGATGTACAAAATCTTTTTCCTAGTATACCACCATCAGACGCTATAATTTTGGTTCAAAGATTACTCAATAAAAATAATGTTAACCCAATAATTAAACAAGAAATATTAGACATCTTAACATTGTGTTTAGACCAGAATTATTTCGAATTTAACGATAAGACTTATATAAGTAAAAAAGGTTTAGTAATGGGAAACCCTCTTAGTCGAATTTTATATGAAATTTTCATGGACCATTTAGAAGAACAAATCAATAATTCTCATCTTTTTAAAAATGTCTTTTATTGGTACCAGTATGTAGATGACATACGGACTTGCTTTACAGGCACAGATCGACAATTTAAAACTATTTCTGGATTATATTAACCAACTTCATAATAATATTACTTTTACAACAGAAATAGAAACAAATAAATCGATTAATTTCCTAGATTTAAAAATGTCAAACAAAACGAATAAACACGATTTTTAAATCTTTCATAAACCAACATACTCAGATATAACTATACACGCTAATTCTAACCACCCGTTCACACATAAAATCTCGGCTTATAATAGTTTCATCCATAGACTAATAAATACACCATTAACCGAAGAAAATTTTCAGAAAGAATTAAATATTATAAAATAAATTAGTATAAACAATGGGTACAGGAGCGACTGCGTAGATAATATTTTAATGAAAAAACAATTTAAAAAAGCAATAGGACTGGTGTACCCGTACAAACAACTAAACAAAGAAAAATTTCATACACTCACTTATACTGGAAAATTGACTAATAAAATTCAAAATTTTTTCCATAAAAATCATGTAAACATCGCTTACCGTACAAATAATACATTAGCTCGATATATTAAAAATAATAAAAGTAAAACAAAAAAAGAAAATAAAACGGGGGTTTACGAATTATGCTGTGGCACTTGCAATAAAACGTATATAGGACAAACAGGCAGATCTTTTTATAAAAGAATAAAGGAACATAAACAAAGCTATATAATGAAAAATAACAAATCTGTTTACGCTAAACATTTAACAGATGAAAATCATACGTTCAATGAAGATTTAAAAATTTTCCATAATGGAAAGAAAGAAAAATTACTGAATTGTTTAGAATAGGTAGAAATTAACCAGAAAAAATCCTCAGCTTTATTATTCAACGATCAATTAGATGGGGGAGGGTCTCCTTTATTGAATTTGTTCTAGGTATTAAGTTAAATATTGATAATGAATTTAGTACTTGTAATTAGGTAAACTATATATTCTGTAACATACTTTGTTAGTTAATTTACATCGTGCTCCAGAAGAAGACCCAGTGTGTCGAAACAATTGTCAGCAATAATATAATAAACATAAGTGGTGATCTTAAACAGTTGTTTAAATTTTTATTCCTAGTTATTGAACTCCTGGTTGAAAAACTTACGACAGTGAACAAACATGACATCTACTGAACTGTGTAGAGCTGCAAATCAGATGGGCAAATGTGATCGCCTGCGTCCTTAGATGATAAGGCACATTAAAAAGAAGAAGAAGCAATATGAAATAATGAAACATGTAACGGGTTAAATGGGTGGGAAAGAGGATTAGAGGGGTAGCTTCCAACAGATAATAATCTTTTATTTTTCAGGTAATAATTGCGTCAGGATCAGCTCGGGGTATTAGGTTTATTAGGTTCTTTATTTTTAAAATTGTAATTTTTTTGTGTCGATTGAGTGATGCTGCCGTTTCATCCATCATCCTGCCGACTTCTTCAGAGCTTGTTTCAGAACATAGAACTGTTTTGATTCCACTTACACACGCCTTTTCAATTAATGGACCGAAAGGGGAGGGAGAGCTTCATGGATTTGTTCTAATCGGTGTCCTGTGGAAGATTATTATCAAAATTTTTTATTCCGATTCAGTGTTTATAACCAAATCAAATTAATTTATTTATGAATTAAAATTTTTTATTAGTGTCCAAATCTTTAATTTGATAAATAATTATTATTAAGAATGGTGAAAAAATGCCTGCATCGATAATATTTAATACAAAATTAATAAAAAAATATCTTCCAACGGTGCTTAAAAATTCTAAAGCATAACGCAATTGTTTTTAAACAAGTCGTACGTGACGAACACTTTTATTCGGGAAAGTTCGCTAACCTCGGAAGTATGAAATTTCAATCAAACCATTATATAACCTCTACTTATAGCGATTGTGACTGTTTTAAGGTGGTTAACCAATGAGATCTGTTTTTGGTCTGCTAAGAAAGTTTTTATTTTATATTATCGTTTTTGTAGTGAAATCTAGGTGTATATTAGAGGCCTATAGTTTTTACTTTCACACCTAAGAAAACTGGATTATATTATTAAGATGTGTTCGGTCATATTTAAATAAATATTTCTATATCTTATTTGAAAGTGTCTAAGAGAAACAAGCTAGAGCAAATTAAGTGTCAGTGCTCGCTGAAAGAACGTTGATAGAGACAATAGCATAGATTTTAACTTATAATTAACATTTAGAAAAATCGGCAGAGTGATTTATCCAGAAGGACAATCCAAGCATGAAAATATATTTTTATTAATGGCAAAATAAAGGGTCTCAAAATGATCTGACATTTTAAATTACGCGCCATTTTTTTTGTGGCGAACATGGAGTACTAATCTTTGACAACTGGCATCCGGAAGTATTGAGGTTTAGTCATGGAGAATTACACGATCGAGCAACGTGTAGAAATTGTGAAATTCACTATAAAAATGGTGAAAATTTTGCAGAGACGGTTCGAAAAGTCCGCACGTCTTTTGATCATCATAACGCACCATCTAGCAACACTGTGGTGGAGCCGCAGTGAGTGCGAGTGTTGACGAAAGTCCTTCCATCTCGATTCGCCATCGTGCTCAGCGATTGAACATTTCAATATGCTCTGTGCAGCGAATTTTGACGAAAGATCTGCATTTGCATGCTTACAAGATCCAATTAACACAAGAACTGCAACCAGCAGATCATGCGCAGCGCCGTTCATTCCCCAATTAGATATTAGAGCATCAACAAATCGATGGTGATTTTTCGAAGAAAATCATCTTCCGCGATGAGGCGCATGTTCAACTTAGTGGCTTCGTAAATAAATAAAACTGACGAATTTGGGGGACCGAAAATCCATAAGTGATCCAATAGCTTCCCATGCATCCACCACGAGTCACTGTTTCGTGTGGATTTTGGGTTGGAGGACTGATTGGGTCGTACTTTTTCGAGAATGCTGCTGGAAATGCGATTACCGTCAATGGTATTCGGTATCGGGACACGATAACCAACTTTTTATGGAATGAATTGAACGGCATGGACTTGGAAGACATATTCTTTCAACAAGATGGTGCAACCTGCCACACCGCGGGCGAAACAATGCAGTTATTGCCGCCGCGGAGATATGAGTTGGCCACCAAGATCGTGCGACATGGTGCCACTGGACTTCTTTTTTGCGGTTTTCTGAAATGAAAAGTGTATACCAATGATCCACAGACCATTCCGGAGCTCGAGAAAGAAATTAGATGCACCATTAATGAAATTAGTCCACAATTATGCCAAAATGTTATTGAAAATTTCGTCAAAGGAGTGAAAATTTGCAAACAGGGTCGAGACGGCCATTTATCGGATATTTTGTTCCACACATAATCTCCATGTTTGTACCTTATATTAAAATAAAAACATGTACAGAGAATAAAGGATGATAGACAGGTGAAACAAGGGTATGAAGCCAGAGTACAGGGAAAACAGAAGCGAGGAAGACCTAAACAGACCTGGAATGAGACTATTGGAGGTATACTTAAGGAGAAGGGCAAATCCTGGAGGGAAGCAGTGAAGATGGCAACGAATAGAGACAGATGGAAGAAGTTTATATGTGGAGATTGAGAGGGAAAAAAGGAGAACATATAACTGCTTTACACCATACGGTAGAAGGGATATACGATTACATATATATATATATATATATATATATATATATATATATATATACATGCCATATATATATATATATATATATATATATATATATATATATATATATATATATATATGGGTGTTGGGGGATATTAGGCAGACAGTCCGACCGAACCCTTCAAGCCATTCCGAGTTCAGATCAGGAGCAAAGCAATTATCTATTTCATACTCGAGGTAGTCAAAAAATGCCAGTTAGCACCAAATAACGGTACACGATAAAGTTTTGTGTGAAACTTGGGAAAACCGGTGAGGAAACGTTGAGCATGCAGGTCTACAGGTACCAAAGTTTATCAAGAGCACAAGAGTTTAGGTGGCACAAGGACTTTAAAGATGCCAAAGAAAACGTCGAGGTTGAGGAACGTTCCGGGCGCCCGTTAATCTGACGAACTTGTTACAGGGTGGCGCGAGCGAGGGGCGTTTTGAAGTCAGATCGACGGTTACATATTCGTTTAATAGCCAACAACTGGGAACTTACAAAATATAGTGTATTTAAAAAGGATGAGTAAAGAAAGCACTTTGGAGACATTTACAATTGAAACCTAACATTTTTATTTACACGCTATTTCTATTAAAATTTAAAATTAATTAAGAATGACACAATTAATCATAAAATCATCACCTTTCCTTTCTGGTGATTTCTAGAATCTTAATCAGCTGCATATAATCTAACAAATGTAGAGTATATTTTTAGTCTGAGTTAACTTTCAAGTCAACCCGGAAGATGATCAAATTGGTTAACCCGGCCCTGTTCTTCTGCTATTGACAATTTATGTATCTCTACATCCATAAAATAAATCTTGAAAGTTTTTTCTTAGTATGTATGATATCATCTATTTGCAAATAGTGAAGAAATTCAAGGTTTTTTTCAAAAAGGAAGTGGAACTAGTCCAGCAACTATTGTTATTCATTCCGTGTAGCATTTAGCAACAAAACGAAACCTTAAAAAAAATTAATATGTCATTGTTTCAATCGCACTTTTTTCGTGAATGTAAAAAAAAATGCAAAAAAGTTTTTTAGTCAGTACTTACCTTACAGTTGTGATGATGATGATGTTATTCGGGTCTGAGCGCATCGACAGCTAAGGTCATTTGGCGCCTCATATTAAGATTATTTTGTATTAGACTTGGAAGTTAATTTCCTTCAAAAATTTTTTTATGTTGTCTTTATGTGTTTCAAAAGATTCTAAGGCTAATTTCAGATTTGAACGAATGTTGTATTTGTCTCTTATATTTTTTGTGGTGATCCGACTCAAATATGTGTATGACAGATAAAGGAGACCCACAGGTAGGGCATAGAGGTGTTTTTCTCTGAAATGACCGTGGGAAGAAAACGTGTGACCCACCGCCAACCTTCTCAATAGTACAGTGTCCTTTCTTTCCATGGTAGAAGAGTTCAAAGGCGGGAAGACATTTCGTTTTATGGACCACAGTATATTATTGGAGTCTTCCAGATCCCACTGTAATTGGAAAAGGGATTTATGGATGGTCTTAAGGAATATGTTGAAGTCCGAGAAGTGATTTTCCCCTGTATTCATAGAGCCTCTTTCAATAGTTTAGAGTTTAAGAGTTCTGCATAAGTATCCGCTTTGTCATTGCCACTGTTGCCCATGTGGCTGGGTAACCAAAGAAAAGAGATGGACCGATGTTTGAGTTTTGGTGTGTACATTAGATCAGTGATGTGACCGATGTAGTTATAATCTAGATTTCTTGATTTAATGGCAGTGAGAGCCCTCAGGGAGTCATAAATAATTAAGGAAGGTTTGTTGGACGTTCTTGAGAGGGAATATCTGATAGCCTCTTTAATTGCAAGGAGTTCAGCAGAGAAGATGGTAGCATTGATAGGAAGTTTGCACATTTTAATGGTGTTTTGTGAAATAAAGGCTGCTCCTACCCCTTTATCTGTTTTAGAGCCGTCTGTGTAAAAGAGACAGTGGTTTGGATAGTTTCTGAAGATTCTTTCTAGGAACAGTTTATTAAGAAATGCATTGGAGTAGTCTGATTTATTATAAGAATGTAAGTGAAGGTCTATGGAGGGACGTGGAGAGAGCCATGGGGGAAAAGATGTTTGGAGAGGATAATTGTATTTTGGAGGGGAAATGTTATGGAGAGAGACCAAGTTGAAGATTCTTTTGGGGATAGATTCCGGAGGGGAAATTTGGTTGCGTTTGTGAGCATTGAATAGATTGAGAGAGGTTCTGATATGGGAGCGAAATAAGGATGAGGAATAGTATTTTAGAAGAGAGAGCTGCCTTGTGAGCTGTAATGGAGGTATAGTTGATATACGCTGAATGCTTGGGATAGAGGAAGTGTAGAATGCTCCCGTGGCAAAACGTAGGGAACGATTTTGGATGGAATCAAGGGATTTTTTAAGGTGGGGGACCTTACTGTTGTAAAATAAATAATAAATGTTACTCTCACATTTTAAAGAAAAAAATGATACCTTATGTTATTAATTGCACAATATTAAAACGTCCCAATATTTCTTATATGTGAGGTTCACAACTATATTTGACATTACTTTTCTTCTAACCAAAAACAAATTAAAAGTGGAATAATGCCATTGAATTTTTTTAAGGTATTATCTCTACATTTCTTCCCTACTCGAAGTACTATACAGGTAGTAAGTTTTAAATCAATATATCGATTCCTTCGGTAATTATCGCGGCAATATAACACCACGAAAATAAATTGAAAATAATATTTTTTGCCCGGTTTAGGTCGTCAAGTGGGGTGGGGTTTTTGAAAGAATTTCCATTCTTCGCAATGGAAGCAAAAAACATACTTCAGGATTACATTTTCAAAAAATATATGGTAAGATATTAGTCACAAAAAAAAACAATTGAACAGACGAGGTCCTGCATGTTTACAAACTAAAATTTGACATTTCTTTCTACATAACAGTTAAAATAGGAAATAATGCAAAATAACATAATCTAAGGGGCGTATAACAAATAATATGCGAAATTACCCCTCTATACATCATCAGTATACCCCATTGTAAGTTTGACTATAAAAAAGGATGCTTAAAATTTGTCCAATATTGCAACCAAAAACCAGGGAGAATTTACATTCTAACATGGGGTAAAAAGTCTAAAGGCTTTCCGAGAGATGGCAGCACAAACAAAAAAAAAAACACATAATTTTCAGTTAGTTTCAACTCTCAGCTCAGTCAGAACCCAAGAATGGCTTGAGCAGTGTTATGGGACTTAGTGAACTTAAATGGGGTCGTACAATAACCGATAATGCACCATGTTTCGGGCGTTCAAATGAGGCAGTCAGGAATTTATGCGTCGATTCGTAACGAAATATAGAGTTCAACAGGTAGTCCGCGGAGCAGCTGCAACCGCATGAAAGGCGACCGAAGGGTCCAAAAACACAAACATCAGTTGAAAAGATTTTGGAAAGTATTTTTTGGGATGCGCGCGAAATAATAGCAATTGACTATGTTGAAAAGGTTCAAACACTCACCGGAGACTATTACTTTGGTTTATTGGTCTATTTGAATGGTAAAGTCAAGAAAAACAGGCTACATTTAGCGAATAAAAAGTATTGGACTAATTGGGCTATAAATTGCTTCGTCATCCACCGTATTCACCAGATCTGGCTCCCAGCGATTATTACCTCTTTTCAAATTTGAGAAGGTGGCTCCAGGAAAAGAGATTTGGCTTAAATGAAGAAGTCGAATGGGAGACTGAAGCTTATTTTACAGAGCTTGACAAATCATACTATATTAAAGGTTTCCAAATGTTGGAAGATCATTGGAATACGTGTGTAGCTCTTGAAGGAAACCATGTTGAAGATTAAAATCGATTTTTGGCAAAAACATCGTTTTTTCTTGAAAAGTCCCGGGACTTTTCACCCCACGTAGTAGTGTCCTTAAAACTAAACAGTATATAAAAACTTCTGTCTCTTTCGCAACCTTCCTTTGAAGCAATATCCCTCAAAAACATCTTTAACGGTCTGTCTGTTTGCCGGTCTGTTGGATGGTTGTCAGTATAACTCTTAAACTAAATAAAAGATCGATTTCAAATATGGTACACAATTTTGGGTGATATCGCTTCAAGGAAAGGAGGTAAAAGGAGTCCAGGTTGATGAATTCTGTATAATTTCAGTAGTATAATATCAATTCCTCCTGATTTCCGATGGGATAATAAAAAATACTATAAGCGGGAAGTTACAATCGGAAAAGTGAATCAAGAACTGGAATCCAATAGAAGGATACGCATGAGATGGGCGGCTTACGGTAAAATGAAGCAAGTCTCTCAGTCCAAACTGCATTTAAAACTTAAAAGTAAAGTATATAACGAATGCATTCTACCAGTAACAACATATAGTAGGGAAATTTGGGTTCTGACACGGAAAGTTATTAGAAAATTGCAAGTCCACCAGAGAGCAATTGAAAGGAAAATCCTAAATATATCACTTAGAGACTGCAAACCAAACGATTGGGTCAGGAAAAAAACAGGATTCCACGACATAATCGAAAGGATATCTTCCCTCAAGTGGAACTGGTCTGGCCGTGTGGCCAGAAATACAGATAACTGGAGCGGAAAAGTGACCAGATGGAGACCATGGGGGGGGAAAAGAAGTGCTGGCAGACTTGAACAATGTTGGTATGATGATATTAAGAAGTCAGCGGGGCTCAATTGGTATCAAACTGCTCAAAAGAGGGACATATGGAAGCACATGAAAGAGGTATAGAACCAAAGGATAGAGAATGGCTAGAGGAAAAAAAAGCAACATTATTGATAGTGGGAGATAAATGGGTAGGAAAGAGGGTTAGAGAGGTGGCGTCGAAATATATAGTAATCTTTTATTTTGGCAAAAATAAAGTCCCGGGACTTTTCACCCCATGTAGTAGTATCATTAAAACTCTTTCACAGCCTTCTTCTGAAGCAATATTGCTCAAAGATTGAAAGTTTCTTTTAGAGCTCAATATATGTATACCAAATTTCAAATTAATATCTTATTTTGTTTGAGAGTTATCGTGGTAATAGGCTGATAAACAGACTAACGGAAGTGAGTGACCATGTTTTTTGTGACTAACATATGAGAAAATGCAAAAACCTAGAAGAATATTTAAGAAAAGTAAATGTATCACATTAATGCCAATTTTAGAATTATACTTAAGAGAGTTTGAACGGAACTCAAAAATTAGTCATCCTAATCTATAATTTAGATAAGAACAAAACAGTGGACGCTATACCCACAATTCAATTCAAAAGTCATATTCATTGTTCACATTTAAGTCAATAATCAGTTCATAACGTATAAAAAAATAATGATAAGATCTCTTTATTATAAAAAACTGGAACTTTTAGGTTTTTTTTTATGTAAATTCTAATTAAAACTTGTTGTACCTTGTCCTAGTCAACCGGACCATAACAATTTTATTATTATAAACAATCATTATCTTTTTCTAGAACTCGTTCTCCAAACTGGTTTTTGTAAATTTAATCTACCATAATAAGGATATATTATGTATGTAAGTACCTGAAATTACATCACAACATACGTAATATTAGCTTTAATGTATATAATTTAATATATATTTTGTTTCGGTAATTTTTTATAGGCTCCCAACATTATAGCCCAGCCGACAGAGGCATATTTTGACGAAAAGCTCTCATTAAATGTTAACAGGCTGCATTTTGGCATACACGTAGTTTTTTGGACCTAGAATAAGATAATAAAGTTTGCTACTCTCAAGAGTACGCTTCTTCTTCTTCTTTTAGCAGCCTTTTGCCACCCACTCATGGACGTAGGCCTCTTCCTGTCTTCATTCCACTCTATCCTTGGCTATAAGGTGTCAGCTCCTGCCCACCTATTGTTTTACGTCATTGATCCATTTTTTGGCTTCTCATATTTCTCCTGTGTCTTCTAGGTCTCCACTGTAATAAATGTTTCGTCCACTTTTTATCCGCCTTCTCTCTAGTGACGTGTCCTACCCAAGTCCATTTTAGAGATGCCACATGCGTTATGACATCCTCGATGTTGGTTCGTAGACGTATTTCCTCGAGTATTTGGGACTTCGCATATAATGCATATAATTTGATTTTGCCAGTACGTACCTCGCAAACAAGCAGTTCTAGAATCGGTACTAAATTTGACTTTCCCTCCCTAAAGAATAACTTAATTCAAGTATTGCAGTCAAAAAGTTGAGCACACAGTTACTACTGAAATTGCAAGTACAGTATAACCCCGATTAACCGAGTCGCGATTATTCGAGCTCCGGATTAACCGAGCCTGATTATCCGAGGTACGCGCGTCTATGCTGCGTATTAACCAAGCTTCTAAAATATGTATGTAGAAGAATTGAAGCAGGAGAGACAATTAAAGTTGTTGCACGAGATTATGGAGTAGATGAAGTAACAGTTGGAGATTGGAAAAGAAACCGCACAAAAATAGAAGAGTGGTGTATAAATCAAGCCTCCTCGTCCTCAGGAAGAAAATCAATGAAAACCGGCGACTATGAAAAGGTTAACAAAGCTTTATTCATTTGGTTTAACCAACAGAGATCAAAAGGTGTGCCTCTGTCAGATCGAATTTTACAACAGAAAGCAATAATCATTAGTAGGCAATTCCCAGAGATAGATCAGTTTACCGCCAGTTCTGGATGGCTTGACCACTGGACAAAACGGTACGGTGTACGACAACTAACTGTATGTAGTGAAAAACTTTCTGCTGATGTGTCATCAATTGAGAAGTTTAAGCAGAACTTTAAAAAACAAACCGAACATTGTGGATACACATGTGATCAAATTTACAACTGTGACGAAACTGGTCTGAATTATAAAATGCTTCCATCAAAAACATTGGTATCTCGATAGGAAAAATCAGCTCCTAGGCACAAACGAAGTAAGGAAAGATTAACTATAATGGTATGTTCCAATGCATCTAGCAAGCACAAAATCCCACTGATGGTGATTGGCAAGTCTGCACGTCCAAGAGCTTTAAAAGACATCTCACCCAAAGCAGTCTATTACAAAAGTCAGAAGAGCGCTTAGATGGATGCGACCTTATTTACTAACTGGTTTAAAGAAGAGTTCGTGCCATCTGTGACTAAATTTTTGAACAGAAACCGTCTTCCTATTAAAGCAATTTTGTTAATAGATAATGCCCCCTCTCACCCTGGAGAAGGACTTCATGTGGGATTAGAAAGGTTACAATGAAAAATATTATTTACTGAGTAAGTCAAGCTTGGGATTCTGTGCGTACTACCACTACTCAAAAATCTTGGTCAAAAGTTATTGATTTTGAGGACTATAATGACAGTGAAGATGATACTCCATTAAATGAATTAGCTTTGAAATTGAGAAGCCATGGAGAAATGTCCTGTTCAAATTTTGACAGCCAGATAGAAGAAAAAGAAAAAAAGTTTATTTGAATTAATACAAAAATTAAAAGGTTGCGAAAATGTGACAAGAGAAGATGTTGTTGAATGGATTACAGCAGATGATTTAGAAGAAGAAATGAGTACTGAAGAAATAACGAATACCTTTCAGGAAACCGAAAAATCAGATGACGATACCGAAACGGCGGTGGTTGAACAGTTTCCCACTAAGATCTCTCATTAAGAAGGTTTTGCTTCTTTGAAAAAAGCTTTGAGGTATATCGAACAACAACCAGAGGCAACCCCAGCGGATTCTTAATAGATGGAGAAACATTGCAGCGAGAAAAAGAAGATGCAATATGAAACAGAAGCGCATAGATACCTATTTCACTGTTTTATAATGTATGTACCTATTTATATGTTAAAAACGTTAATACATCGGTTTAAAGTATTGGTGTTTATTTTTTTTGAATGAATAAAAAACAAATCCGGATTATCCGAGTTTTCAGTTATCCGAGGAGGGTGCCCCCACGTTACCTCGGATAACCGGGGTTCTACTGTAATGAAAAAATAACATAATTTTCAGATTCCTCGATTCTAAGAACCATCAAAATGACGTATTTTCTCCCTCCTCCCCTTAAAAGCTCTATGTATTTGACTATAAATAATTAGTATACAATTCGTTCATTATCACGTTCAAAAACCAAGTAAAAATCTCCAAATACTGTTGACGGGGTGACTATTTAATATTTATCGACCCTCTCCCCTTTTACATTTTTTCCCTGCGATATCACTCAGATACTCTAGGTTCCTTTATTAGTTCAAGCTCTGTGTGTGTACTAATTTTGAAGTGGATCTCAATTGAAAATTATCACATGCGGATAGACAAAAAGACCGACGAAAATTGGAATTATGTTTTTCATAATTTAAGAACCCTAAGACTGAAAAAAAATTATTACAAATTCAGCGAGGGAAGTAAACATTGGTGAAGCTACTTACTTCGAATTCTCCTGGCGAATAGCTTTGATCTTGCTATTTGGCCTCTTCCTCTGTGTCTTTTTACATATCTCGCCGTTTATATAAATACAATAATAGATAAAGAGCTCTTTTGTTATTCAAAAACAAGAAAAAGGAATATAATGCAAATAAATTCTAACAGAATACATGCAGTCTACCCATTTCACCCACTTCTCGTTCAGAAAATATAACCTTATTTTTATTACATATCCTTAATATCATACAAGTACCAGATTTGACATCGATATTTCGTTTCGTTTGAAGTTACCGAAGAACGAAGAGAAAAAGATCAACAGATCAACTGATTGATCTTCAGTAGTTTCCATAAGTTTTTGGTTTTGTATTATAGCAATTTTTTCTATTGATGATGTTATTAGTGTTATGGAAATTAGAAGCTATTAGGTAAACTTCAAAAACAAAATAAAATAAAAAATAGAAAGTTTGTTTCAGATATTTTACGAAATATATATAACTAAATTAGATTGCTATAAATTCGAATAAAAGAGAGGGAATCTATTAGATTTAGTATCGGTAACTTATGTTACAAATGTCATAATACTTACAAAGATGCAAGTGTCATTATAGAGGTCTCTCTTCAATACGTCAAATTTGAGATTTCGTAGTTATATTTAGAAATCAATACGTGGTAAAGACAATAACCCGATTTCTATAATTTACTAATGATCTTATCTGTTTTAATAATTCTTTTTAGAGGGAGTTTATATATATATATATATATATATATATATATATATATATATATATAATAATGTCTTTATTGTAATTTACAAAAGGCGAAATTGAGCCAGGCTTCCTCATTTAACCTATACAGTTGATTCAATAATAATAACTAAATTTATATATTTGAACTAAAAACTAATACATAAATATAACTGTGACACAAATGTTGTTTGAGACATGGTAAAAACACAATAATACTACGTTTCGACGCAATGGTGACATAAGAGACTGGATCAAAACAGAAGGCAAATTATGCACGGGACGGCAGTATTATCAACATGTTGCGTGCCCTATGTTTAAACGCGGTGGGTTATAATTGTCTTAAGTCTGCAAGCAACTTATTGTAAGACATTGATATCCGATAGCTAAATGATCGTTCAAATAAAGTTGTTCTATGATAAGAAGGAGTGATGGTAAATTTATGCCTCAAATCTAAGGCATGAGCATCATATCTAAATTTAACTTTCTGATACTGATAATTGGGAATTTTTTTGAAAATAATTTTATTAAATAGAACCAAACTATATAAATGTCTTCTTTCGCTCATAATTAGCCACCCAATCTCTTTCATTCCAGCAGTCAGTCCCCTCTCATACTTTCTTATGCCACCAATTAGACGCACACTACAGTTCTGCATACGCTGTATACGTCTGACATCCCGCTCCACAAGACAGGGTCCATACACAGTGTCGCAGAAAGCAAAGTGTGACAGCACCAATGATTCGCACAAGGATTTTTTCAGAGCGGCATTCAAAAGGTGTCATTGGTTAAAAATAAGATTTAAATTTGCAAATGCTTTCCTGATACAGCCGCTAATATGTTCTGAGAATCTCAATTTAACGTCCGGCAATAATCTCAAGTTCCTGTCAACATTGGAAACCTGTACTGTGTCAATATTTATACTGACATGTATCAGATCCTGATATTGATCCCTACATTACTCTCATCCAAATAAAAGTAATTGACTTTTTTTAGGATTCAGTTCAAGACAATCGTTTAGTGAAACTTTCCGAAGATGCTCAAGCTCATTTGAAAGTTTATCATTCGCCTCCAGAATTTGTTCGGGTTGAAATGAGATGTAAATCTGCGTGTCATCTACATATAGGTGCGTTGAGACGTTCTTCAGGTTCACAGTAAGTTGAGAAGTGTACAATGTGAAAAGTAGAGGCTCAAGGATTGACCCTTGAGGCATAATACACTTAGCGACTACCTGACTGGGTTGTTTACGATTAATTTTTACACACTGTGTTCTGTTCTGTTCTGTTCTCGAGATAGCTCTTAATGGCCAAAAGCAAAATATGATTTATTCGATCAAAAGCTTTCGAGTAGTCCAAGAGCACCAAGGCAGTGAGCTTACCACGGTCCGCGGCCGACAGAATATCGTCCGTAACTTTGAGAAGTGCAGTATATATATACATATATATATATATATATATATATATATATATATATATATATATATATATATATATATATATATATATATATAACATATATATAGGTCATCAACCGCACCCCCATTCATCTATAAACTGACGCAATTTATGAGGACACAATCTGGTCCGGATTGAAGCTTAAGATATCTAGTTTTGAATTTTGAGTGACATATTAAGAAATTGTGCTGATCTGGACTCAATACCGAGCCAAATCTGAAAATAGATTTCAAAAAATTACAGAAAAACTAAAATAAAAATGTAATATCCTAATATAAATAATAATCTTATTCTACCCCAAAAAACTGTTGTAGGAAAAGTGTTTTTTTATGACCACAATTTTCGTAGATATTTATCACAGCGAACTTGCCATATTTTGGATATTGAACAATTTTCTACTCGAAAACTAAATCTTGTAGAGAAATTATGTAAGAGACAAAAAATACTAATTTTTATTCGTAGAATCACCATAAATTTTTCAGAATTTGTGAAGCACTTATTAACAATTCGTTATTTTGATCTATATTACGATTTTTTTGTTTCTAAAATAATTTGCCGGTACAAAAGCTTTATTTTTAGGACAAAAAAATTTTTCGTGTACGTTTTCGATGTAGAATTTTCGTAGAACACGATCCCATCATAAGATTTTCAAAATTTTTAAACAAATAATCATTAAACTCATTTTTCTTAAAATTATATATGAAATAGAAGATTATTATATATATATATATATATATATATATATATATATATATATATATATATATATATGTATATGCATATGACCATGTGCCTAGTAATTAGCTTACCTGTACTAAAGCTGCAGGTTGTAGTGGTCCATCATAATTACTATTGCCATCAAATCTATCAGCAACTTCACTGAGAAGTTCCAAATCCTGTTCTAGCTGCCTGCAGGATGCCGTAGCCGTTACATATGCCGATGCTAAGATAAAACTGCCCAGAATAAATGATACTAGAACAACTGTTACTGCTACAATTTTAGCTACTTGTACTGAGGAGCTTCTGGGTTTGTGGTAGGCCTGAAATTAGAAAATAAAAAAAATAAATACGTTATAGAATCCAGAAAAATCTTAAATTTTAAATAAGTATATACAGTCAGCCAATAAGACGGACTATATCATAAAAATCCATTATAACGTGGAGGGTTGCCGCCCAAAAACAATAACGATACGAAATTTTTCTGTGATGTAATGGCAACTCAACGGAAAAAATCAAAAAAAACCAATGTTTTTAAAAAAATGGTACATGGATAAAGTTTTCTGGTAAAGGGTAATACCTACCACTCTAGACATGTAAATGACTGTACCTATCTGAATATTGAATAAATTTATTTATCTACAGAATTTAAGTTCATCTAGAATCTATCAACAACACATCAATTTTAGAAGGCCAATTATATGGCGCAGGCATTGCAGATTAAAAACTAACATTTTTTAAACTGGCCGGAAACATAAATTCTTCAAATCATCACCTATTTATTTGAAATTTTAACTGTACCTTCAAAATTACATTACCTAGCGAACTACATACGGATTTTACAATTTATTTTGAACTTTTCTTTTTATAAACTTTTTTTTTACGTGATTTTTTACCGAAAAATGAAACACTTTCTTAACATACATAAAAAAAACAATATTTTTAATTCTTCCATGTACTTCCCGAGCAAATCTTATGTAGAACTCAAAAAAACTTTGCACTTTGTTCCAAGTAAAAAATTGGAGGAAAAATCTTTCCGGTCGCAGAGTACTTTGCTGAGTACTGGTGCCGCCATTATTTTAAATTTTTTTTTTATGATTTTATAAATGTACAATCCAAAATTTACTCAAAAGCATTTGAGCAAATTTTGGATAGCGTTCACTATATTTCAAAAACAAAAATTTCAAAATCAGGCTTTTTTCTTAGCTCTAGAGTGGTATTACAGTAGAACCCCGGTTATTCGAGGTAACGTGGGGGGCACCCTCTTCGGATAATTGAAAACTCGGATAATCCGGATTTGTTTTTTATTCATTCAAAAAATAAACACCAATACTTTAAACCAATGTATTAACGTTTTTAACATGTAAATAGGTACATATGTTACATTATAAAACAGTGAAATAGGTATCTATGCGCTTCTGTTTGATATTGCATCTTCTTTTTCTCGCTGCAATGTTTCTCCATCTATTAAGAAGAAGCAAATCCGCTGGGGTTGCCTCTGGTTGTTGACCGATATACCTCAAAGCCTTTTCCAAAGAAGCAAAACCTTCTTGATGAGAGATCTTAGTGGGAGACTGTTCAACCACCGCCGCTTCGTCATCGTCATCATCATCTGATTTTTCGGTTTCCTGAAAGGCATTCGTTATTTCTTCAATACTCATTTCTTCTTCTAAATCATCTGCTGTAATCCATTCAACAACATCTTCTCTTGTCACATTTTCGCAACCTTTTAATTTTTGCATTAATTCAAATAAACTGCTTTTTTTTTTTCTTCTATCTCGCTGTCAAAATTTGAACAGGACATTTCTCCATGGCTTCTCAATTTCAAAGCTAATTCATTTAATGGAGTATAATCTTCACTGTCATTATAGTCCTCAAAAGGAATAACTTTTGACCAAGATTTTTGAATAGTGGTAGTACGCAGAGAATCCCAAGCTTAACTTACCCAGTAAATAACATTTTTCAGTGTAACCTTTCTCATCCCATTGATAATATCCTCCTTTTCTGTGTATTCTAACAGATGTTCAAGATATAAACGCCTATATATTTTTTTAATGTTTTCGAGGATGCCTTGATCCATTGATTGCATTATGCTGGTTACATTTGGAGGAAAAAATTTTACAACAATTTCGCCCACATGAAGTCCTTCTCCAGGGTGAGAGGGGGCATTATCCATTAACGAAATTGCTTTAATAGGAAGACGGTTTCTGTTCAAAAATTTAGTTCTTCAAACCAGTTAGTAAATAAGGTCGCATCCATCCATGCGCTGTTCTGACTTTTGTAATAGACTGGACATGTCTTTTAAAGCTCTTGGACGTGCAGACTTGCCAATCACCATCAGCGGAATTTTGTGCTTGCCAGATGCATTGGAACATACCATTATAGTTAATTTTTCCTAACTTCGTTTGTGCCCAGGAGCTGATCTTTCCTGTCGAGATGCCAATGTTTTTGATGGAAGCATTTTATAATTCAGACCAGTTTCGTCACAGTTGTAAATTTGATCACATGTGTATCCACAATCTTCGATTTGCTGTTTAAAGTTCTGCTTAAACTTCTCAATTGATGACACATCAGCAGAAAGTTTTTCATCACATACAGTCAGTTGTCGTACACCGTACCGTTTTTTCCCAGCGGTCAAGCCATCCAGAATTGGCGGTAAACTGATCTATCTCTGGGAATTACCTACTAATCATTATTGCTTTCTGTTGTAAAATTGGACCTGGCAGAGACACACCTTTTAATCTCTGTTGGTTAAACCACATGATTTTCTTCCTGAGGACGAGGCTTGATTTATACACCACTCTTCTATTTTTGTGCAGTTTCTTTTCCAATCTCCAACTGTTACCTCAGCTACTCCATAATCTTGTGCAATAATTTTAATTGTCTCTCCTGCTTCAATTCTTCTGATGGCTTTTAATTTTTCGTCAATAGGAACGACGATTCTTTTACGCTCCATTATAATACAGTCCCTGGCCAAATTATTAGACGCACTGCAAGATTTCATGTAAAATATTAATTACCGAGTGATATTGTACCGTTTTATTATTTTAAATTGATTTGTTTTTTATTTTTATATTATCCAATCAATTATCTATTTATTTGACATAAATAAAACAGCATTAATTTAGAAAAGCATAAGTTTATTAAGTTTTAAAGAAAAGTGAAATTAATGTTAGTAAAAGTCAATATTTAGTTGAGCCACCTTTAGCCGCTATCAAAGCTTTAATTCTGCGCGGCATGCTATCAATGCAAGATTGTACTGTCTCCTGCATTTGAGGATGATGATTCCACACATGAATAATCTCTTCTAGGAGCTGGGTTTTGTTGGTAATCACATCTTTAGCCACATTTTCAATGGGGTTCATACCCGGCCAATCCAACAGAGGGATATTTTTTTCTGCCAAAAAAGCTTTAACAGACCGAGCAGTGTGGCAGGGAGCTCCATCTTGCATGAAAGTGAATGGTTCCACATTTGGAAACCATTCTCTGAGCTGCGGAATCAACCGATTTTGTAATACTTCTTTGTACTGATCTTGCCTCATTATTCCTTTGACGACGTACAGACGTCTAGTGCCCTTGCCGCTGATGACTGACCAAATCATCACTTTGGTGGGATGTTTAACCGTCGGGACGACACAATCAGGATGAAACTTTTCTCCATGACGACGACGCACATACTGAGCTTTATTCTGCAAAATTTCGAATGTGCTTTCGTCACTGAAGCAGACCTGTCAAAAATAGGAAAAATATATAAACTTCCATGTTTATTTGCTTTATTTAACTGAAAATGATAATAATGTATCAATTATTGATTAAATTGCTGTATCTTACCGATCTCCAGAAGTCCACATCTTTGTCTTGCCATTGTTTGGCCCACTTCAGGAGCTTTGCTTTCATTGCAGCTGTTAACTTGGGCTTCCTGGCGGGGCGACAGGCCTTAAAATCTAATTCTTTCAATTTTCTTCGAACAGTGCGCTCAGAAGCATTTACGCTCGCATCCTGGAGTTGTGATTTTATTACCTTTGTGGTAGCAAATCTGTTTTCTATACAAATTTTCTTCAAACATCTCTCTGACCGTGGAGTGAAAATTGGTTTTTCTACCGCATCTTTTCTTTCTTTCCGGGCTTAATTCCTTCCCTGACTCAATTTTCTTTTTTATGCGTCGTACACTAGCTTCAGAAACCTTCAATCTTCGTGATATTTCTCGGTTTGTAAATGTTTTCGCAATCACAAGGGCCTTCACTTCAGCTTTTTTACGTGGTGAAAGATCGCCTTTTCTACCCATAATGAAAATAGTCCAATTACTTTTTTAAAACACTGCATACAAAATAAACTAATAACTGAGTAGTATGAAACTGTTAAACAAACAATTACAGTCCATAAAGCCACAGAAACACGTCCGTACCTGACTCGATTCCGATCGCGACTGATACAGGTTTGTACTTATTTACGTTCATGTTTCACTTTGTCAACACAGTGCTGCCATATGTTAAAAATAAATACAAATATGTAGTCTACAATAATTCTTTTAAATAAAAATCAATAATATTGTAGTTTAAATATACCATTATTGCATAAAAACTCTTAAGAAACATAAAATTACTAAAAAAAATACAGTGCGTCTAATAATTTGGCCAGGGACTGTACAACAAACAAAAATTCAAACAAAGCAGTTCGTATTGCTTACACTTAATTACCAGAACTCCAACCAAATAAATTATGTGAGTATAGTCGTACTTCTCCGTAGGAAACGCTATAACTCCCTGCATTCACGCAAATTTACATGCTGAAAGAGTCCAAAAACATAAATAAGGGAACCCTTCACACGGGCTAGGGGGATTCCCCGAAGGTCCCGACGATTTTAAATGGAAATATGTACATACATATTTTAGAAGCTCGATTAATACGCAGCATAGTACCTCGGATAATCAGGTTCTTAGATTGGCTCGGTTAATCCGGAGCTCGGATAATCGCGACTGGGTTAATTGGGGTTTTATTGTACTTAAATAAATTATAAACTTGAACTATAAGATTTTTAAAAATTATCTGTAGGAAGTGTAGAATCGTGTAAATTTCTTCTTATAAATAAATGTATTTATTGCCATTTCACGATTAGTCTAATTTAATTATGTAATTATAGGAAATAGATAAAACTGCACCTTTCAAATGAAACGTAAAAACAGGGTCTCACTAATAAGATGGTAATTCAATGGACGTAATACATTTATAATTCATTATGTGAATTTTTAATTACACGTGAATGTACGAGGATGTTTTTTTAAGTTATTTGGCGAAATTTTGTAAGAATTCGTTGTATTTTGCCGTTTTTTTTTCTTTTCAAAAATAAGTAAAAATACTTTGGGACGTTAGTAACAAAGTTTCTTACTAAAAAGGAAAATTGACCAAAAGTGTATATAATTTTCAAGTAAAATTTTAGTCCAAACTTCTTTCGTTTTTGGCATTTTCACAAAACAATTGAACCTGTATCAACAAAAAAGTACTGTATGCAAATGATTGATTTCCAAAAGGGCAAAGGTATTTATAGCATAGTTTTTATCACAAAATGTCACTAGGAATTTCCATAATCCCTAGAAACTTGAAATGAGTTCTTACTTCAACTGGAATTCTCGGAAATCGCCTCAAAACGATCATCATGAAAAACTTGGAAATTTGTTCTAATAGGTTTTTAATTTGTGTTTCACCAAAAAGGCTTATCTAAACAATTTTATGATGGATACAATTAAATTTACCCAATGTAATAAAGGGGTTTAATTAGGTATTAAATTTTGGTAGTTACATTAAAATTTCTAGGTGGGCAAATACTTTCTGACGGTAGTTTATATATATATATATATATATATATATATATATATATATATATATATATATATATATATATAACAAGGGTTAAAGTTAAGTGACTCTAAATTATAATATGGAGAGAATAACAAAAATAACGCAAAACTACAGTCCCTGGCCAAATTATTAGACGCACTGTATTTTTTTTAGTAATTTTATGTTTCTTAAGAGTTTTTATGCAATAATGGTATATTTAAACTACAATATTATTGATTTTTATTTAAAAGAATTGTTGTAGACTACATATTTGTATTTATTTTTAACATAAGGTAACACTGTGTTGACAAAGTGATACATGAACGTAAATAAGTACCAACCTGTATCAGTCGCGATCGGAATCGAGTCAGATACGGACGTGTTTCTGTGGCTTTATGGACTGTGATTGTTTGTTTAACAGTTTTATACTACTCAGTTATTAGTATATTTTGTATGCAGTGTTTTAAAAAAGTAATTGGACTATTTTCATTATGGGTAGAAAAGGCGATCTTTCACCACGTAAAAAAGCTGAAGTGAAGGCCCTTGTGATTGCGAAAACATTTACAAACCGAGAAATATCACGAAGATTGGAGGTTTCTGAAGCTAGTGTACGACGCATAAAAAAGAAAATTGAGTCAGGGAAGGAATTAAGCCCGAAAAGAAAGAAAACATGCGGTAGAAAACCAATTTTCACTCCACGGTCAGAGAGATGTTTGAAGAAAATTTGTGTAGAAAACAGATTTGCTACCACAAAGGTAATAAAATCACAACTCCAGGATGCTAGCGTAAATGCTTCTGAGCGCACTGTTCGAAGAAAATTGAAAGAATTAGATTTTAAGGCCTGTCGCCCCGCCAGGAAGCCCAAGTTAACAGCTGCAATGAAAGCAAAGCGCCTGAAGTGGGCCAAACAATGGCAAGACAAAGATGTGGACTTCTGGAGATCGGTAAGATACAGCAATTTAATCAATAATTGATACATTATTATCATTTTCAGTTAAATAAAGCAAATAAACATGGAAGTTTATATATTTTTCCTATTTTTGACAGGTCTGCTTCAGTGACGAAAGCACATTCGAAATTTTGCAGAATAAAGCTCAGTATGTGCGTCGTCGTCATGGAGAAAAGTTTCATCCTGATTGTGTCGTCCCGACGGTTAAACATCCCACCAAAGTGATGATTTGGTCAGTCATCAGCGGCAAGGGCACTGGACGTCTGTACGTCGTCAAAGGGATAATGAGGCAAGATCAGTACAAAGAAGTATTACAAAATCGGTTGATTCCGCAGCTCAGAGAATGGTTTCCAAATGGGGACCCATTCACTTTCATGCAAGATGGAGCTCCCTGCCACACTGCTCGGTCTGTTAAAGCTTTTTTGGCAGAAAAAAATATCCCTCTGTTGGATTGGCCCTGATATGAACCCCATTAAAAATGTGTGGGAGCTGATGAAAAGAGAAGTGGCTAAAGATGTGATTACCAACAAAACCCAGCTCCTAGAAAAGATTATTCATGTGTGGAATCATCATCCTCAAATGCAGGAGACAGTACAATCTTGCATTGATAGCATGCCGCGCAGAATTAAAGCTTTGATAGCGGCTAAAGGTGGCTCAACTAAATATTGACTTTTACTAACATTAATTTCACTTTTCTTTAAAACTTAATAAACTTATGCTTTTCTAAATTAATGCTGTTTTATTTATGTCAAATATGTTAAATAGGTAATTGATTGGATAATATAAAAATAAAAAACAAATCAATTTAAAATAATAAAACGGTACAATATCACTCGGTAATTAATATTTTACATGAAATCTTGCAGTGCGTCTAATAATTTGGCCAGGGACTGTAAGCATTATTATTTTATTGGCTATACCACTATCATAGTAACTTGAGAATCAAGTTGGTAATAAACTTAATTTTGGGTAAACCAGTTATAGTTTTAATCAGTGAGAGTGATTCTTGTTTACTTGTGTTAATTGTCACTACTCAAGTTACGAGAGATGCTCAATAATTAACGAGACACATGGCTCAAAACAAAAAAAAAAATAATTCAACGACAATGAAATCTACACTACTTTTCGCCGCAGTCTCCATCAACAATTAGGAATTTTTTCCGTCGTTCTGTGAGCTTCTGAATTCCTGTAGTGTAGAATTGTCTGATCAGTCGTGTACAGATTTCCACTCAAAATTTTGCCATTTGGATTCAGTTTCAAAATGATGAATCTACATTTCATCACAGGTTATTCCGTTGAAAATTATCGCTTGAGTTCAGAACAAGTGCGAATTCGGTTGCCTTTATAGTCCTGAGTCGGTTGTCTCCGATAGGATTGCACGGTTCCAGTACTGATATTATACATTTCAGCAATTGTCGCAATTTTATATATCTGTCATCCCTGATAAGTTTATTTATGCAATTTTGTAGCGTTAATCGAAACTTCAACTAGTCTTTCCAAGCGAATTAAACTGTCCAATCCAGTTATACACATTTCCGCAGCTTAAACACTTTTCACCATACTGTTTCACACTTTCGAATAACAAAAATCTTATTACTGAATAATGGTCTTCTGCCGTACACACACAATTAGGTTATGTTTACTATTGTTTTAAACAGCTGATTCAATCCGTCGCCAGAGTTGCCAACTTGACCCTCAGAAAGTTTCATTCAAAAATATTTATTAGTTTTTCCACTATTGCTGTTTCTCTCGTTAATAACTGAACGGTCCTGGTAGTTTTATTCCATAGAAATACAAGAAATATCTCCATTACAAACTATTGCTAATGCATTTATCGTTTGTTCTACTTCTTTATTGTCTCTTTTTTCTCATCTCTGCCTTTTTAAATCTTTATGATCTGGAGTGTTTCTCACACATAAAGAGTAAAGATTCGATAAACTTGATAGAAATAAGTTTCTTCTTCTTTAAGTACCTTCTTCTCAGCTGAAGTTGACAATCATCAACTGGAATGCTTCTCTATTTTGAGCAAAACAACTAAGTGTCCAAGTCTCCCCAATATCAAACCACTGGCGCAGATTCCGCAGCCAAGAGAATTTTTTACATCTGACGCCGACGTCCCGTCTTTCTTCAATTTTCCCTTTATAATTAATTGTGAAAACTGTATTTGATCTTTATTCATCCTATTCAGGTCTCGTTCTTCCATCATATTTTTAATGGTCGTCGGTACAATCACATTTAAAATGAATCCAAACGTAACATGATTCGTACTTTAATGTTCATCCCTCAACTTTATATAACAGTGTAGACAGTACATCGCATTTGATGGCCAGCCATCGCGTAGTCACATTTATGTCCCAATTGAATAATATTGTTCTAATTTTGAAACAAGTATTCAGGGCTACTTCAATTCTACATCTCCTTATTGGATATCGTTGAATCAACACTCCAAGTATTTAAAATCTTTTTCTCTTTCTATGTCTTGTTTTCTTCTTCGTAGTCTAACATTGTGATACTTTCTCATTATTAGAAAGGAGCACCGTATCATCAGCATACCGGATGTTATTGATATGTTTCCCACTTATCTGTATTCCCACTTCTATATCTTCTAAGGCCGCCGTCCAAATATAAATTAAAAAGGAATGTCGATAAGATGCACCCTTTCTGAGGCCCTTCAGAATTTGTATGTCCGATGCCGTCATGTTTCCGGTCCTTGTTTGAGCTGACTGAATGGATAATCCTTATGTCCCTGCATTCTAATCCAATCTGTTTCGGCAAATGTATTAGTTTGCCGTACTTCACATTATCAAATACTTTATCGTAATCTATAAAACATGCGAAGACATTTTTCGTAATAATCATTACGGTTTTTATTTATTTATCCAATTTATGTAAAAATAAAGGTATATTCAACAATCAGCATTGTATTTAAACTTTTATAAATTCGCCTTAATTCATGGCAAACAACACACACTTAGTTCAAGTAAATAGTACTTATTATCCATTGCATTGGTTTTTTTATTTACTTAAAGAAAGCTTACAGAAACCGCAAGGCGGTTGTTGGTCTCTTAATGTGTTTTATGAAACATTGCTGGGATTTCACAGTATTTGTGTGAAGGCCATTATTTATTATATTTGATGTTAAGATGAGGCTTCGTCAGGTTAGGACTGTACATATAAACCGCAACACAGTTAAATTTTATGTAATATATACGTAAATATTAGCAGCAAAAGATGTAGGATTTTGTTTCTACGCGGAAACTGTGTACGGTTATAAAGGTCAAGCATCATTATCGCTTAAATATTACTTGACGGTACTTTCTTTTCTGTTACTGTCCACTTTTTACAGTTTTTTTTTATTAATTTTTAGCAGTTTCTTACCAAGGCGGGAAACAGACAAAAAATTATGACTGAACAAATACAATGAAGATCCATCATATTTCCAAAGTTAGCTGGGTTACAAAGTTCTTAACGTGGGAGTATTTGTAAACAATTGATGGCACCTAAAGGGTCAAAACTCAACTTCTTAGAATCCATAGAAATTTACAGACATTCAAAGGACCATAATATAAATTTACTGAATAGTCAATTAGACGTAGCAAATTCTGTTTTATTTCAACTATTTTAACATATAATAGACCCACATCTGTTCATCATAAAAACATAAAATACCAAAAATCTGTTTCAGTCTTAGTTAAGCGTTTGACAATGTAGTTGTACTACGAAATCGCGATAACGCTATTGTAAAATCTTTACAAATATATTTAGTGACAGTTAACAAAGTAATTAAGTAGTTTTATTGTTAAAATCTACTGCCACAAAGTAACGGACCAATCAATCAACTCTTTAAAAGAAGCAAGTACTGCAGACCAGTCCAAACTCTACTTTAAATTAAGACTCAAACACCGTATATCACTTCAAAACGCATGGTTCAACCAAGAATGTCTAAGAAACAACGTCTTCCCAAAATACACACACGTAAAATGCAACTCATCATCAACCTCGGCTCGGAAAGCTATCCATTCCTGCAAGATCACATGGCTGAAGGAAGAAGCTAAGAAATGGTTCCGCAACAGAGACAACCTCTTACTCCATATCAAGGTATTGCACTCTGAATTAGCTTATAAACTCCACCCAATAGAATTCGATAAATTTGATGATAATACTAGATTAAAAATTATCCAAATTATTCACAAAATTTATTTAACTCAATCAAAAAAACTTAAAAAACTAATAGAGAATAAAAAATATACTGAAACGTCAGATAATACCCCACAAAAAAACCTTCTATAATAGATTTATCAACATCTCTAATACAAATTTCACAGAAAGTGAGAAAAAACTGCGTGAAAAAGGACCAAAATATAACCCTAACTTTAATATAAAAAATACTACCGAAACATTAATATCCGAAATTGAATCAGCCACAAAAAACATAGGTGACCCAAATATTAAAAAAGAAAGAATAAAACATATAATGATAAACACAAAAAACACTACTTGCAGTAACCAAGAACAACTAACGATAGCGTCCATTCAGTCTAAAATAAAAGATAATACCTTAATAATAACTAAAACAGACAAAGGAAACTCCATCATAGCTCTTGATAAAAACCATTACATTCAAAAAGTAAATGATTTTTTGGAAAAAGAAAATCCAATAAAACTAAAAAAAGATCCAACGGATAAAATTCAAAAACAACTCAAGACCCTGCTAAATGCCTGAGCATTGTGGATGAAGGAGAAAAGTTTAAAATAATAAACCAAAATCCTACATCACCAAAACTTTATGGCTTGATAAAAATACATAAAGAAAATTCGCCAATAAGACCAGTAGTATCGTACAGCAACACACCCCCTTAAAAAATCTAGCAACACATCTCAACACCATCTTTAAAGAAATTACACAATTCAATCCAAAATACAACACAAAAAACTTTATAGACCTCACAAATAAACTTAAAAATATCTCCATCCCAAATAACGCCCTTCTAGTTTCATTCGATGTAACAAATATGTTCTCCAATATCCCAAATAAAGATTGTTTATAAATTACAAAAACTGTGTTACAAAAAAACAACGTCAATATAATAATACAACGAGATATATTGAAACTGTTCGAATTTTGTATAACCGGAAATTATTTTCAGTTCAATAATCAATTTTTCAAACAAAGAGATGGTCTTGCCATGGGGTCTCCACTTAGTCCTTTGCTAGCCGAAATTTTTATGTCAGAATTGGAAAACAGTTTTCTAAAAACTCAACACGCGAAAAATATTCTCTTTTGGTTTAGATATGTGGACGACATCTTAGTATGTTTCCTTGGAAATGATATTGAACTAAATTCCACATTAAATCACCTAAATAATTTACACCCCAACATAAAATTCACACTTGAAAAGGAAACAGATAATAAAATAAATTTCTTAGATGTTACAATTTTGAGAAAAAGAAATAGACTAGAATTCGATATCTTCCGCAAACCAACCTTTTCCGATGTCACCATCCCAGCTGACTCAATACACCCTAACTCCCATAAACTGGCAGCCTATAGATCTATGATCCATAGAGCCTTCAATATCCCTCTTAGTAAAAATAATTTAAAAAAGAACTGGACACAATCAAAAATATAGCACTCAATAACGGCTTCCAACCTAAAATAATTAATACCTTAATAAGCCGTAAACGAAAACAAATCACTTTCAGCTTAATCTACTCCGTAAAAGAATACCGAGAAAAGAAAACATTCATACCTCTGATATATTTTGGTCCCATCTCGGATAAAATATCCCAAGTTCTCACGACCGAAAAAACAAGAATAGCTTTAAAACCCGCTCAAAAATTATCCAATATATGTTTTAATGCCAAAGATAAAACTAATAAATACAATAAATCAGGAGTTTATAAACTTAATTGTCAAGAGTGCAATAGCTGTTACGTAGGCTAAACGGCACGGAATTTCAAAACAAGATTCGCAGAACACAATGCCTCTTATAGGTTAAAAAATGAAAAATCACACTTCGCTAAACATTTCTTAGAAACAGACCATACTTTTCCCAACATCATTTGTTTACAAATACTCCATATGGCACCTAAAGGGTCAAAACTCAACTTCTTAGAATCCATAGAAATTTACAGACATTCAAAGGACCATAATATAAATTTACTGAATAGTCAATTAGACGTAGCAAATTCTGTTTTATTTCAACTGTTTTAACATATAATAGACCCGCAACTGTTCATCATAAAAACATAAAATACCAAAAATCTGTTTCAGTCTTAGTTAAGCGTTTGACAATGTAGTTGTACTACGAAATCGCGATAACGCAATTGTAAAATCTATACAAATATATTTAGTGACAGTTAACAAAGTAATTAAGTAGTTTTATTGTTAAAATGTACTGCCACAAAGTAACGGACCAATCAATCAACTCTTTAACCCTAAACAATTTGGGAACTTTTGTAAATTCTAAAAGAACAAGCCGCGATCTTCCCAGAGCATTCCATTTTAATTTGACAAATTTGGTCTTGAGATAGTTAATATGTTTGCTGACTTCTTTCAAGTATATTGTCATTATAAGTCTTGTTTAGGTAGCAATCACGATAGTGACCTCTTATATGTCGGAATAGATTATTTCAATCTCTGCTATATAGTCACATTAAAACCCCTTGAATATTAACGAGGAACCTGGCCCTGATGGCTTATCTCTAGTGTTACTCAGGCACTGCAGCTTTATTCTTGCTCGACCACTATACATAATCTTTAATACATCCTTAGTCACGGGATTTTCCCTGAATTTTAGAAGCTTCGCTACATAACGCCTATTCACAAGTCAGGTAACCAAGATCACATAAGAAATTATCCACCAATAACCATCAGAAGTGTCATTCCAAAGGTCGTCAAACAAATAATAAATAAGTTCTTAATTATTTCTCAATTGAGCCGTAATACGAGTACTCGTCTGTTTGGATTCCAAACTGGAACGAACACTGACCTTAATATGTAGACTTTATTTCGGATTCTTGTGAGAGAGCCACCGACCTCTCTAAGGCGTTCGATAGTGTGACTAATCTAGTTTTTTTTTGTTTAAGCTGAGGAGTCTGGGTATTGGCGGAAAGATGCTTGATTGGCTGGGGATTATTTAACAAGTCGCTCACAGATTGCTCCTTCTCAATTTCTTCCTTCATTCCTGAGTATGTATGACATAAAAGTACGTATGTTTATGTATACAAAAAATACAGCAGCATTGAGACAAGAGTAATTAATGCATGATTTTATCCGAAAAAGTTCGAGCAAAATATGATAAGTATTTTAAACTTATCGACGTTAAATGCACATGCCTACATTTTTCTTTTTCTATTTTTAGATTAGTAATTACTGAATACGTTATTGTTTGATAATTTTAAAATGATAAAATACATGTTTGGAATAAATTTGATTGTTGGGAATTTTAAAAATAAACAATAAATAATTCCATTCACATATCTGATGATATTCATCTCTCGTAAAGGAACACTGAAGGTTTGCTTTAAAATGAAGGAAATTTTTAGAATAAATAACCAAACTGGAAAAATTTAAACAGGTGACGACGTCAAACAATTCTAGAATAATAGATTGCAAGGAATACAAAAAAATTCTCTGTCTTTTAAGCGAAACACGTGTTTGCTTAAGTATTTTTTTATGCTGAAAAAAAGACATTCACCGTGCCAAAAAAATTATTAAATTAAAAAAAATACTTTTTAATATATAATGTAAAACTGTATAATCATTAAAACTATGGAATAAAATTATTATTTCAGACATCTTTAAATGTTCTGAACATACATTTATCATAAAAACTAAAAAATATTTGGTTTTAGTGTTTATGTTTAACAAAAAACACGCATACACCACCTTTAACTAACCTACGTAGCAAAATGCTATTTAATCAATCTGTCCACAAAATTGACTTCTAAAACTGTCAAGGGATATACATTAGAGTGCATTTTGCACCCTTTGGTTCATAAATAGTAAACTGATATTTTTTTTAATACTAAACACTATTCCTCATGTTTTGATATAAAATTCGAATTTGAAACTTAAAAAACTATTAGAAATGATAGTTTTCTCCGAAAAAAAAATTCTTGTTTAGCTTATTTACTTAAAAAAAGCATTTTACCAACCACACAGCATTCTTGTAAATGTTAAAGTGAGTTTTTTTGTTGAAACTGAACTTTAGTTTTTGATGTCAAGGCAGGATTGAGAACTTCAAAAAACACTGGAAATAATAGTTTTGTTCAATATTAATAAAAATTAAAAACAGTTTTATAATTTAGCGGTTGCATATACAGGGTTACAGGGAAAGTCGTCCTAGATAATTAAGGACGTTATAGTTTAGGTCGTTTCTGACCGATTTGACTCTATGACATGATGTCCTAAACTTAACCGTTTTCGAGATATTGAAGTTTAAAGATTTTCTAAAAAAAACATGTTTTTTTTGCTTTTATATCGATTTTTTTTATTAGAGGTTCTCGAGTGCGATTTTTTGGTTATTTTTAGTTAGTCTGTATGTCAAGTATCAAAAATCATCAAAAAAATTTGAATTAGTTACTAACAGTTTCAAATGGCGGCTTGTTAATATTTCTAAATTGCGAATTTTTACCAAGTGTTTCCTACTTTAAATCAATAAAGAGAAAAAAAATGTATGGAAGTTATTCTGCAAATTATTTTAAAAACTTTTACGTGTTTTTAGCTATCTAAAATGGTATAATATCTACTGGATCTATTGAAAATTCTAAGAAAATGAGATTTTATTAGGCCCAAATGTAGAGTAAACATAATAATAGAATTTAGATACTACCAATTACCGGTTTACTACCTGCACCTTCAAACAATAAAAAGAGTTGGGTAAGCATTTTTTCCGGTCGGGGTACTCTCTGTGCGAGTGACATTTTCTGTTCACTAAACATTATTGAATGATTTTTAGTCTGCTCATGCGATTCGTCCGTGGTAGATGTACTATACCGTGCTTTTCAAAAATATCTGTGTTTCATCTTCTGACTGTGTGAATTGGCTCGTAACTGGATTTTGATCTCTGCTTGTGAATATGGCAACGTATACCAACGAGGAATATGCTAGCATTCTAATGTGTTACAGATTTTGCGAAGGAGTGTCGTCGCGTGCACGTGATGAATACATACTGCAATATCCTACTCGTCGTGTACCTGACGTTAGCGTATTTGATGGAACTTATCGAAGACTACGAGAAACTGGTTCCGTACAAAGACGGCGGACTGACATGGGACGACGAAGACGAAGAAAACGAAATACGACGTCTCTTTGAGGTGGACCCAAACACATCTACAAATGTTGTCGCACAACAGCTTGGTATTTCGCAGTGGAAGGTATGGTTTGTAATGCATACTGTTGGGCAACACCCTTACCACTATACGCCCGTGCAAGTCATTGAAGAAGGGGATCCGTTGCGACGATTAGAATTCTGCAGATTTATGCTCAATGCCGATGTCGAAGATGCATCTTTTTTTAAGAAAATACTATGGACTGACGAGTCGAAATTCGACAAAGACGGTCTTACAAACTACCACAATGCCCACTATTGGGCTTCTAAAGAGGAAGGCAGGATCACAAACACGATTCAGTTTAAATGTGTGGATGGGTATAATTTCAAATTATTTGGTTGGGCCATTCTTCCTGTCAGATAATTTGAATGGCGAGGAATACGACAATTTTTTGCGGAACGATTTACCTAATTTGATGAAAGACCTACCTATTAGTTTGAGACAAAACATGTACTTTCAACACGATGGCCGCCCAGCTCACTACAGAGGAAGTGTTCGTGCATGGCTCAATGACAATTATCCCAACAAATGGATTGGAAGAGGCGGACCCATACCTTGGCCGGCGAGAAGCCCAGACCTAACACCGATGGAATTTTATGTGTGGGGTCACATGAAAAGTCTCGTATACGACCAGATGACTCCTATCGAAAACGTGGATGTCCTAAGACAAAAAATAATTGATGTGGCTGACGAAATGAGGCGGCACTTCACAACCAGCGTTGTGAAAAGTAATTTAAGAAAAAGAATGAGAATTTGTGTTAGAAATAAGGGCGACCATATAGAACATGAATTATAATTAATAAAAAATATTAAATTTTTCGTATTTTCACCTAGAACTAAAAATTTACCTTTTGCTACCCGAGCCCGCTTTAGGTGTCATTCTGTGTACAGTTTTCCTATTAAACTCCTAGTATTATACCTTTTTTGATAGCTAAAAAGACGTAAAAGTTTTTAAAATAATTTGCAGAATAACTTCCATACATTTTTTTTTCTCTTTATTGATTTAAAGTAGGAAACACTTGGTCAAAATTCGTAATCGCACTCGAGGACCTCTAATAAAAAATAATCGATATAAAAGCAAAAAAAACATGTTTTTTTTTAGAAAATCTTTAAACTTCAATATCTCGAAAACGGTTAAGTTTAGGACATCATGTCATAGAGTCAAATCGGTCAGAAACGACCTAAACTATAACGTCCTTAATTATCTAGGACGACTTTCCCTGTAAACCCTGTATATATTTTTAAGCAGCATTTTGCTACGTAGCTTAGTTAAACGCTTTTGGAGTTATGTTCATTCCAAAAGTAATTTTTCTAGGATTCCCAGTGTGATAATGTATAGAAATGACATTCTGAAGTCTCCGTCGGGCATTGTTAACGCGTTTGTAGATTTTTTCAAAAGTGTCTTTACATTGTCGGAACCAGAAGCGACTTGTCATTCGCTTAATACGTCGTGGACAATTGTGGAGCTCTCGCCCATCACTGAGGATGAAATATTGATGCCTACGAAAAAATTAAAAAATAAGATGACCTCTGACCCTGAAAATATTACCTCGTTTCTCATTAAGGACTGGGCGACTGACTTTGTAAGACCTTTAAAGTATATTTTTAATTTATCAATTAAACAGGGTGTTTATCCGAAACGATGGAAAGAAGGTAGATTATGTCCTATTTTTAAGAATGGAGACAGGGGAAAGTTGAAAATTACAGAGGTGTAGTTCTACTTTGTAACTTCTCAAAGGTTTTTGAGTCAGTCTTGTATGCACGTATCTATAGCCAAATTAAAAATCAAATTTCTCCTTATCAGCACGGATTTATTAGTAAGAGATCTACGGTAACAAATCTAACTGTTATGCCACAGTTCATTTCGGAAATATTAGATGATGGTAGGCAGGTTGATGTTATTTATACAGATTTCTCGAAGGGCTTTGATAGGATCGACCATCATGTTCTCATCAATGAGTTATCTTTCTTTGGTTTTACGGATGGTGCCAGGGCTCTTATAAGTTCTTACTTGTTTAATCGAACTCAGTTTGTAGCCTACAACGGATTCAAATCAGAAAGATTTGTAGCTACCTCAGGCGTTCCACAAAGTTCAAATTTGGGACCCTTGCTCTTCATTATGTTCGTAAATGACCTTTGCGATGATTTAAAATGTAACAGACTAATTTATGCTGATGATCTAAAAATATTTATGCCAATAGAAATAACTGAGGATTGTTTCTATCTACAAAGCCAGTTGAATTTTGTACAGTCTTGGTGCTGTGAAAGTAAACTACATCTAAGTGCTCAAAAATGCAAGGTTCTGACATGTACTAGGAGGGTAGCGTCAATAGAGTTTCAATATAGAATTCAAGACCATAATTTAAGTAGGTGTAGCACAGCTAAGGATTTGGGAGTTGTTTTTGATGCAAAACTAACATTTACTCAGCATATAGCATTGAAAGTTTCTGAAGTAATGAAGTCTTACGGGTTCATCATTAGGAATTGTAGGGGTTTCACTGATATTACATCACTGAAGGGTTTGTATTTCTGCTTTGTTCGCTCGAAAATAGAATATGCAAGTATCGTTTGGAGTTTATGGTGCATAGAGTTTCACTTGAAAAAGTGCAGATGAGATTTCTGAAATTTCTGTTGTTTAAGATTAGTGGAATGTATCCTGAATGAGGAATCAGCAGCGATTATTTGTGTGAACAGACAAATATTCTTAGCCTGGGAATCAGGAGAGTTTGTACCTCAATATTATTCCTATATAGAGTATTGCACAATATAATTGATTGCAGGGCTATATTGTCTCGTATTAACATCATTGTGCCATGGATACACTCACCATCAAACATGTTTTTTAGATGTAACAGACCTAATACTAATTTGTCATTGAATTCACCTATTCATGTAATGTATATTTTAATCATATTTGTAATGTTTGTGACATATACTGTTGTACTAAGAAGCAATTAGTACAGACTGTCATTGAATCTGTAAATGTCTAAATATTTACCCTTATAATGGGAAACTGTTGAATAATAAATAATTACTAAAACCTAATATTTTTAAGTTTTTATGATAAATTCAGAACATTTAAAGAAGTATAATAAATAAACTCCAAGTAACCCAAAGAGCAGTGGAAAGGAGAATGCTAAATATTAGACTCCAAGATCATATTCCTAACATTGAAATATGAAGAAGATCAAAAGCGACAGTAATATAATGAATATATATATTAAGGTGGAATTGGGCGGGGAATATTGCAAGGCTGAATGATAACAAATGGACACGCCGTATAGTTGAATGGAGGCCTAGAGAACACAAAAGATGCAGAGCTATACCACAGACAAGATGGACGGGCGACATAAAAAGATTAGCAGGACACGATTGGATGCAAAAAGCAAACATCAGAACTTATTGGAGACAACTTGGGGAGGCTTACATCCGACTATGGATGGAATAACCTAATGATGATGATGATGATGGAAGATGTCCGAAATAATAGTTTTATTCCATAATTTTAATAATTGTACAGTTTTACATTATTTACTAAAATGTATTTTTTTCAATGTAATAGTTTTCTGGCAACTTTAAGGTAGTACTGTCGGTCGTAGAATTACCGTTCAGAAAATTATTATAAAATATGAACAACTTTTTAATACATTTATGTTTATCGAATAAATGAACAAATCACAAAATAGAATCAAATTAAATATTAACGATTTTTTAGTTATTGTCTTCTTTATATTCGAAATAATTAAAAAAATTTTCTAATATTTTTTTTTCTTTTGGTAACTTTAACAGCACCGTTCTCGTCTTTGCCTAAAATTTGGACTATACCAGGATATTTATTTTTTTTTTATATGTCTCTTCAAGCATTTTATAAGTCACGTTTGCAGCAACCATTTTTTTCCTCATACTTACAGATACACAATCTTTTAATAATTTTCATTCTTTAATTGCAACTCAAGAAAGGACCAAGTAAATCATTTCTTGTAATGTTTAATTTCTTTAAAATCTCATCCAACATGACTACGTCATGAAGGGCATCATGTGCTTTATCATTATTTATATTTACTGGAGTGTTCACGTCGGTTATAAGGTTGGGTGTCACAAACTTGCCATGTTCATCTCTTAATTTATTTGCTAATGCAATTTGCTTGAAATTTTTCTCGTATTTTTTTTTGTGTAACTCTTTTGCCTTTCTAATGAAATACTTTTTTTGTATGAATTAATTTTGACTCCGACATTTTAGTAAACATACGTACATATCCTATAACTTGTTGATGTTTGCGCAAGATCAAGCGTTAGTGTCTTGCGCCAGATTTAAATATTGAATATTTTGAGTGAAACAGAGTTACTCTAAGCATATCTCTATCTCTTTTGCTTTACGCGGCTTTGCCAAATCTAAATACTACGGAAGTCAATTGAGCCAAAGCACACATTTGAAACTTGTGGTATCGACAGTACTACCCTAAGTGTGTTTTCTGAAAAAAACCCTACGGTGATAAAAAATACTTAAGAAAACACTTGTCTCACTTAAAAAAGAGAATTTTTTTTATATCCGTGTGTTGATGTACTTCAACTCCTTTATGAAGATAAGCAAAGTTCGTGAATATCAGCATAAAGTTAGAAGTAGAAGTCAAAACTGTTATTGCATGGCATTTGATAGATGGGTCTGGGTATTAATTGATAAGATTACTTAGTTATAAGTAGCTAGAATACTAATTATTACTTTATAAAAGTCTATATGTAAAAGAGTGATTTAATAATTCATTAATTTTCTTTAATTTTAATTACCCTGCTCTGTTGCATAACTTCATTGGTCTAGTTATCGTAACGTTATGTAATATTTTAAATCGGACGGTAATAAAATAGTACATTTACGTCTAGAATGTAATAAATTTAAAAGTAAATATTTACGTAAAATAACGAATATTAATTTAAGCTACTTAATTTGTGTGATCCGATGTAAAATAATATATGTAACATTGGACCAAGTAAAAGAACACTCAGTGCTTTTCCTATCTCAATCAAAGACATAACGCGTAGGCCTAAAAAGTTTTTGGTCTGACACATAGATGTCGCCCTTTTCAAAATATCCATATGATTTTAGGAAGTACCAACCTTCAAACGATATGTGTCAAAATTTCATGACATTTCGACGATTAGTTTCCAAGTTACAGTGGTTTTAGTAACGCTACTTTGGATATTTTCAAAACAATGTAAAAAATCGAATTTTCTGATTAAACATTGGTTTTTGATGGGAAAAAACACGGTTCAAGCAAAGCAATGGCTTGGTAAGTGTTACGGGGACCCTGCTCCTGAAAAATCGTTCATCATTTACTGGTATGTGGAATTTAAATGCGGTCATACAGATACAAATGATGCTTAACATTCTGGACGCCCAAATCAGGTGGTTACACCGAAAAACATTAAAAAAATCCAAAAAATTGTCTTGGATGACCATAAAGTGAAATTGCGTGAGATAGTTGACACCCTAAAGATATCAAAAGAACGTGTTGGTCATATTTTGCATAAATATTTGGACATGAGAAAGGTCTGTTCGAAATGGGTACCGCTTTTGTTCACAATGGACTAAAAACAACAACGTGATGATTCTGAGCGCCGTTTGGACCTGTTTAAGCGCAATAAAAAGGATTTTTTCATGCGATATGTGACAATAGATGAAACGTGGATACACCACTACACACCGGAATCAAATCGGCAGTCAGCGGAGTGGACAACAGCCGGTGAAAGCCGCCCGAAGCGACCAAAGACAAAACAGTAGGCTGGAAAAGTTTTGGCCTCTGTATTTTGGGGATGCGTATGGAATAACTTTCATCGACTATGCTGAGAAGGGAAAAACTATAAATAGCAAATATTATATAAAATTATTGGTGCGTTTAAAGGCAAAAATTGCAAAGAAACGACCCCAAATGAACAAGAAAAATGCTCTTTCATCAAGATAATGCACCATTTCTCAAGTCAATGGCTACGATGGCAAAATGTCATGAATTGAAGTTTAAATTGCTTCCTCACCCACTGTATTCTCCAGATTTGGCCCCCAGTGACTATTATCCATTCGCAGACCTAAAAAAAATGCTCGCGGGGAGGAGATTTGGCTCCACTGAAGAAGTTATCGCCGAAACTGAGGCCTGTTTTGAAGGCAAAGACAAATCCTTCTACAAAAAAAGTATAGAAGTGTTAGAAAAGCGTTGGACTGATTATATCGCTCTTGAAGCAGACTATATTGATGAATAAAGTCGTAGCTAAACTAAAAACTTTTCAGTTTACGTCTTATGTTATAGTTTTATTTACCAGCCAGTCCGGACGCTTGGTATATAGTTCACAACAATGTTTCCAAATTAATTTTGTTTTTAATTAATTAACGGGCAATGTCCAATTTTAAAACAATACAATAAAATATCTTAAGACGACAATAAAGTAAAAAAGAAAATTTTAAAATAAGAATGAGGGAAAGAGAAAAAAGAAAAATTATAATAATAATAATAAAAATAGAAAAAGAAATAATGACTGTAACAATAAGTACCAAAATGCACATCATACTCCACACAACTGTCTATAAAACACAGATCTTCCAACGAAAAAGTCCAGACTGGGATGCTCACTGGCTCACCTAGATACAAAATTGTTGCATCCGTAGTTGTTCCTGTGGGATGGCACAAAAAAGTGTGCCTCGAACGGGTCACCCTGGAAGGTACATGCAGACCAATTTTGTCCAGCAGAAAGGGACAATGGTAGTTACTATGGAGAATATTATAAAGCATTTTGAGATCGATAGCAACTCTGCGATCTTGTAAAGTTTTAATGTGAAGCTCGGATTCTATCTGAGGGTAGATAAGCCCAGGTCTATTGATCTTAAAGGCAATGTATCTCAGAAATTTGTGCTGCACTCTCTCAATGCATTGAACGTGAGTACCATAGCAAGGACTCCATACACTGGAGGAATATTCTAAACGAGCTCTAATCAGTGAACAGTACAGCAGCTTGATTGCAGCTATACTATTAAAGCCCAGTGTAATACGCTTAATAAATCCCAAAAGCTGGGGAGACTTGGAAACGATATTCTGTATATGAGGTATAAAAGTTAATTTTGAGTCAATAATAAGCCCTAGATCCTTGACCTCAGACAGTCGTTCAAGAACAGCATCCCCGATCTTGTATGGATAATCTTAATGTAATACTTGCGCACACTTTTCTTTGTATTATTTTTAAAAAATTGCCAAAAATTGCTGTCCTTCCTTTATCTCGAAAAGTGCTGATAAAAAAATTTTGAAAATATTCTGGAATATTTTTCACAGGGTGTAGATTGAACGAAAATTATCACGAATGCATTACCTTTAATAACACAGGTCAACATTTGATCTAAAAAAAACACTCGGAGCGGTATGGTCCTTACAGGGTTTTTGGGGTCGCTGATTACGATGAGCGGGTTGGTTAACCTTCATCACATCAGATTCAAGGTGATTTGAAGATCAAATAGAGAAAAAACTGTAGGAAAAATCTGAAAAATTTCATGCGTATGTTTTTGAGGTCCCTGAGTCCGAATCCGTAGTTTCTTTGACCTTACGCCTTTTCCCAGAGGTCATTTGAAGGTCATTTGAAAGTGAAATAGAGAAAAAACCGTAGGAAAAATCTGAAAAAATTTACGCGTTAGTTTTTGAGGTCCCTGAGTCCGAATCCGTAGTTTGTTTGACCTTACGCCTTTTCCCAGAGGTCATTTGAAGGTCAAATAGAGAAAAAATCGTGGAAAAAATCTGAAAAAATTCATGCATATGTTTTTGAGGTCTCTGAGTCCGAACCCGTAGTTTGTTTGACTCAAGCCGCCTTTCAGAGGCCATTATAGGTCATTTCATCATCAGTTTATGTTTATTTGAAAAATATGTATGGTCATTTTGCGTTGTTAAATTTAATTTTGTTTTTATCGTACACTTGCGAAGCATACAGAGGTTAATTTACGGTACATTTTTATTGATTGTATCTTATACATATCATTTTACATTTATGTTAATATATCACAATCAAAAATGTCTTTTATGCTGCCCGGTCATTACAAGGGAATTAATATGTGAAATATAAGCTAAATAATGGCAGGTAGACTGATGCAAGCAAATGTTTTAATACTGTTTAAAGGTACTTATTAGTAAAACTTAAAATATTGTTCATATCAAAAATAGACTATACTAATATTTTGAGTAGTTTTGTGACTGTGAAATAGACTTTTAAAATCTAAAAAAAAATTGACCTAATTTTTGTACTCTCGATGTTCGTTCCATATATCTAGTAAATTTAAAGTCCAGCCCGACTGTGTTTCTTGAGGTATAAATGAAACATTGTGCGCTATGTTATTTTTAAATTTCGTTTTATAACTCAATTCCCAATACATTTCAAATTAATAATGCTAATGTAGAACAACCTTGTTATCAAGTAACCCTTAATCTGTATACTTCAATACTTAATCCTTGTCGACAAAGAAACTCTAATACCCAATACCTTTGAACCCAATAACTTACTTGTACAGTAATCCTTATATCTACTCATATTGTCTTATATAATACCTCAATGCGTAAGTTAACTACTAAAAATGATTCGGCTCATACTTCGTAAAGAGTCTCGAGTGTCCAAGTAGATTTTCGAAATCGCGCAGTCAGTATTTAATATGAATTAAGCATAAGAGTTTGCTTCTTTTAGTATTTATCAAAGCATGTTTGAAGTACTACTCTAAACGAGAACGCTTTCGTTTCTCGTGAAATGATCTTCGACTTGCTTTTTTTTTTATGAGATTTATTTGATTCTCGCTTCAGGCTCCAGCAATAATCTGCCAACATGTTTATCCCCCAAACACCTTGATACCTTTTTTCAAATTCACTCAAGTCTTGGTGCATTCTTTCTCCATGTTCTTCGCTAAAATCTCCGAGATTTTCAGGGAACCAATCAAGGTGTGAATGGAGAAAATGCAGTTTCAGACTCATTAAACACCCCATTTCTTTATAATTTTGTACTAAATTTCCAACAATATTTTTGTAATTAGGCTCTTTATGATTTCCAAGAAATTTAGTCGTCATCTCTCTAAAACTTTGCCATGCTGCTTTTTCTTTGGCATTCATTTTCCTCTCAAATGCATCATTTTTTAGGAGGTCTCTTATTTATGGTCCAGTAAATATGCCCTCTTTTATTTTAGCTTCAGAAAGATTAGGTAGCACTTTAAAAATATGCATGAAAGCAGGACTTTCGTTTCGGCTCATGGCCTTGACAAGTTGCTTTGCAATACCTAGTTTGATATGCAAAGGTGGAAGTAGGACCTTATTGGTTGATATCAAACTTGGACCTATGATGTTTTTTTTTTCACCTGGAATTAATTCTTGTCTCAACGGTCAGTCTTTCCTCACATAATAATGCTCATCTCGAGCCCGACTATTCCACTCACAAATAAAGCACGGATAAAAAGTGTTTCCAGATTGCTGTCCCAGTAATATTGTAAATATCTTTAAGTCCCCACAAAGTTCCCACTGGTTTTGATCGTAATTCAATTTTTGCAATAGCAACTCAAAATTATGGTATTCTTCATCTAATACAACAGAATGAGCGACTGGTAAAGGGGAATAAATATTTCCATTATGTAACAAGATAGCTTTTAAGCTTTTTTTTGAAGAATCTATAAACAGTCGCCAATCACTTGCTGTGTATTCTATACCGTAGTCTTGCACTAACCCTTCAATATTATGGCAATAGACTAGATTATTCATTTTAGTAAAATATTTTCTGAATGGACGTTCTCTCGAACGATAGACAGAAATTTTTGTTCCTGTGGATAGACAATTTTTTTCTTTTAGCCTAGATGCTAAAAGCTCTGATCTATCTTTCGAGAGTCCCAAGTCTCTGCACAGATCACGTGTTCGAATGTTTCATCTGGCATATCTTCATCAGTTACCACTTCTTGTTCCAATTCATTAATTTCCATGATATGATCAGAATTTATTTCAATAAGAACTGGTAAAGTCACAGATGTTACATGTGGATATGAAATAGAATCCTTATTCTTTCGGTTGTACCCTTTCAAGTTTGTTAAGCAGAAGTAACAGTCGGTGGTATGGTCTGTTGGAGGTCTCCATATCATTGGCCGAGAAAATACCTGGTTGCTAATTCTATATAGAACATTGCGGCATTTATGACATATAGATTTTGGTGTGTAAGAGTTATCCAATGAGCTTGTATCAATATGATAAATTTGGTGATATTTTACTTTTAACGAATCCGAAAACATGAATTTCTTTTGTAGAATTTACTCCCCACAAACAACACAAAAATTGTCGAGTTTAATGGAACATGACGAATTTCTTGTAGCATTTGACTCTACAGAGGCCAAGTTTCCCACCAATGTAGAGCTACGGTCGCATGATGACGACGCCTGCGGGCCCGCTTTCCCACCCTGACCAGCCGCCGATTCTGGGTTTCCGGGACCCTGTCTCGTAATTTTTTTAGGAGTAGTTGCCGTGACGGCATTAACTCCGTAACCCAGGGACTTCGCCGGATAGTGAGACAACTCCGTTGCCCACCGTCACCACATGGAGGTGCCCTGGGTGCAACTACACCTTAATACTGGAGTATAAAGCGAGACTGAGCTAAATTTATAAAAAAAGAAGAGAATAAATAATTTCGCGAGGAATGAAAAAGCATTTTATTGTCAAAGTAAAACTCCAAATATATACACAAAGATACTTAAAATGACCACCGTATATCTTTTGAGCATAAGATCATGCAGGATTTGATCTGAAAAATAATAGATGAATTTTTTCAGATTTTTTCCACGATTTTTTTCTCTATTTGACCTTTAAATGACCTCTGGGAAAAGGCGTAAGGTCAAACAAACTACGGATTCGGACTTAGAGACCTCAAAAACATACACATGAAATTTTTCAGATTTTTTCTACGTTTTTTTCTCTATTTGACCTTCAAATGACCTTGAATCTGATGTGATGAAGGTTAACCAACCCGCTCATCGTAATCAGCGACCCCAAAAACCCCATAAGGACCATACCGCTCCGAGTGTTTTTTTTTAGATCAAATGTTGACCTGTGTAATTTATCTGGTATATAAAAAAAACAAAAATTTCAAGGTCATTAGTTTTTCAACAAAGATCGAAAATAAATTTTTTGTTGAAAACGCATTTGGGGTGTGTTTTGTGAAGTCTTTGATCATTTTATACCACCGTAACAAAAATTTTTATTTTTATTTTAAAGGAAAGAACATTAATTGCGAAAAGTCAACTTGCACTTGGCCGGTTATTTTAAAATATTTAGAACAAACTTTAGCATCAATTGGGATTTTTCGTTCAATTCGGAGAACTTTTTCCACACTTTCAATCTGTGAACTTTTTCCACTTGCATTAGTAATATTTACATAACCCTCATTCACTTTTAGAAATGCATGAAAAACTACATTTAAATCCTTTTGCAGGCGACTTTCACAATTGTAAATATAGCATAAAAGTATTTTTTTGATTTTTCACGAAAAGCAAAAATTTTTAAGAAAATTTTTAATATTAACACATTCAATGCTCATGACACGGATCCGTGTCACCTCCCACATGTAGTCACATGCGCATGACACGGATCCGGGTCGCGCGTATTTGTAAACTCAGGTTGGCACTATATCACAAGCACCCTTTCAAAGCAGTTGTAGGCTTGTTAGCATATAGCCAAAGCATAGAAAATTTATATTTTTCGCGCCGTTTCTGTATAGGATTTTCGTAACAGCTGATATTAGAACAAAATGGAGGATAGTGTTGCAGGGCCTTCGGAGCCGAAAAAAAAAGAAATTTACTATTAAAAACCCTGGTAAATTGACTGAAGATGAGCTTCAGGCAGCATTATATGAATCATTTAGCGACTTTGATACTGATGAAGCTTCGGATTGGATTCCTAGTGACGACAATCATGATGAGAGTTTTAGCACATCCGACTCGGGTAAGGGTGTTTATTATGTTTTTTTTTTTTGTACTCGGAAGGCAAGAAAATTATTTTGATTCCAGATGATGGTGTACCTTTAATAAATTTGACAAGAATTAATGTGGCCAATGACCAAGCATCAAATAATCAAGTGCCTGACGCAGATAATATTTCTTTTTTATGGGATAACAATTCAAATGGAATGTGCAACTTTCCATTTTCTAGAAGAAATGAACTTCTTGTGCCTTTACCAGGTGACAAACCAATCGATTATTTTCGTCTTCTGCTCGACGATGATTTCCTGAACCTGATAGTGGAGCAAACCAATATTTATGCCCAAGAAGTATTTTATCAGCCAGGTATATCTGAGAAATCTAGAATTGTTCGATGGAAACCATTATCGGCAGTGGAATTACTTACATTTTTGGGTCTGGTATTACACACAGGGACGATAAAATTAAACAAAATTCAAGACTACTGGAAAGTGCATCCACTGTTCAATTTTAAATGTTTTTCGAGTCATATGAGTCGTGACAGGTTCCTCCTCATTATGCGATGTTTGCATTTTGCGAAGAATCCTACTGAGGGTCAAACTACAGATGATCGATTATATAAGGTATCACCCATTCTGAATTTTTTCAATCAAAAGATGGCTGAAGTTTACTACCCAGGAAAACAACTATCGCTGGATGAGTCCATGGTTTTATGGAGGGGCCGCTTGTTATTTAGGCAATATATAAAAAACAAGCGGCATAAATACGGTATGAAGCTCTACATGCTTTCTGAACCAAATGGCATCATTGTAAATATAGCTGCTAACAGACTTATTGTACTGGAACACTTCGTGCCGACCGAAAATATAATCCAAAGGAAGTTGTTAAAGCAAAACTGGAAAAAGGAGAGACTGTAGCCAAATATTCAAAGAAAATAATGGTGGGAAAGTGGAAAGACAGGAGGCATGTTCTTTATATATCAACGGAGTTTGAAAATGAAATGGTTGAATATACAGATAAAAGAAATAGAACACGATTAAAGCCTTTGCCTATCCTTGAATATAACGAGTACATGGGAGGGGTTGACAGACAGGATCAAATGACCTCGTATTATCCATGTGAAAGGAAGACGCTTCGGTGGTATAAGAAATTAGGTCTTCATATTATCCAACTAATGCTTTTGAATGCGATTATTTGCATGGAAAATATTCTTCACAACAAAAAATGTCATTATATCATTTCCGGCTGGCGGTTATAGAGGAACTGTTGGGAATAGAAAAAAAAAGCTACTCTGGATTCCAAAGCAACAACAGTTGTTTCCCACCACCCAACAAAAATTCCTGACGTTTCTACTAAAAACGAAACCAAGAGAAAAAGGTGTAGGGTATGCTCGCAAAATAAGATTAGAAAAAGCACTATATATCACTGCGAGAAATGTCCTGATATGCCTGGTTTATGTCCAGGAAATTGTTTTGTAATATACCATGCCAAATAATGCTTTCTATCTTACGAATAAATATTTTTTCTGTTCGTTTTGCCTTTTTCATGTATTTTATGTTCGATATACTTATTTTATTTGTTTCAATATATTTGTATTCTCCAATTCTTTTTTTTTTATGAAACGTAATGTAATTTTAATTTTTTTTTTTCGCATGCAAGAAGAGAAGAACATTTTGAACGTACTGACACGGATCCGTGTCAGTCAGTAAAAAACAAGAAAATGTTTGCTATATGCTCATGACACGGATCCGTGTCACGCATACAAAGTTCAACGAACACTCGGTATATGTCGGTAAAAATAGTGAAATTATATTTATAACAAGGTAATAAGAAAAAAATATTAAAAAAATAAAATAGCACCCAGGTTCAGAAAGCTTATAAAAATCCGCAGCCAATGTGTTAATTTACACAGACGCTTCCGGCAGATTTAAAAATGCACCCCAAGTTTGATTCCTGAAAAAGCCGCGAGATGTCGTATTGAATAGAGGAGCGATATTAAACATCATTCTCTAAAGTTGCTTTTGATGCAATTAACTTGTACAAACTGATCAATCCAAAACAGTGATATTCCTCTTACCTGATTATATAAGTTTTAAAATTTCACTGTAATCAATAGCATTAATGTTTTGTCTTACTTATCTAAGTGCAATAACCTTTTAAAGACTTTCCCACGAATTATAGGCGTTTAGTACAAACACTCCTCTTTAATTTACAACCTTTTATTTCGAAGAGAACCTATAAGCCTCGTTGTCATTAATTAATAAAGTTTAGTGGCGTTTATTTATTTCTAAAAGTGAAAAATTTTAGAAATTTTAGAACGTTCTTACTTATAGGGCATAATTCCATAACGTATGTCGACCAACACTAATAGTTATTTTATTTTTAAAGATGTGGCACGGACGCTACTGATGTCTTTAGATGTAACCTTCAATTTAGTCGTAAAAAAATTAAAAACTATTAATTTTAGAATCTACAAATTTATTACCTGTTTTTTTTCTGTTAGAAATGCATGAGCAGTTCTCGTACTAGGTACGTCGTCTCACAAGTCATAATTAGGAGCGCTATTATTTGATTAGTTGTTGATTGTTTTAATTTGTAATTATTTTTTAGAACATGCAAATTGTTGATGTTAAGTTACTAACTAAAATCAAGGGCATATATAAGTGCACATGTAGCTTGAATTTTCAAAATTTAAAAGATAGTGTCGAGAAGTTGTAAAGCGAAGAAGTTTTCCTGAGAACATAGATTAAAAAGGACGTGGAGCATTAAGTGTCATAGCGCTTATAACACCTCAAAAATTCCACATCCTTTCGGTCAGTCGGTAAGCCCGTTAGTCAAAATTTCACTAAATCTACTATACCACCACTCACACTGCCAGATAATACTATTGTAACACCAGTTTAAAGAGCTTTTTAACCTATCCTACAGAAAGAGAATATTTCCTTCCTGCTGGAAGTGCGCTACAGGTCAGCATATACCCAAAAAAGGCGAGAAGGCCTTGCCAAACAATTACCGATCAGTCGCACTACGTTCAATAATATCGAAAGTCATGAAAAAGGCTATCAATCAGCATCTTCTAAAATATCTGGAAGGACTGAATATTATTAGCGACTATAAATATGGCTTTCGTAAGCAAAGATCAATAGGATATCTTCTAACTTATGTAACACATGTTAGGAACTACGCAATAGAATACAGAATCTCAAGTAGTTGCAGTTGATATAACCAAGGCATTCGACCAAGTTCGGCAGGATGGATTGTTGCTTCAGCTACGCTCTTATGGTACGTCTGAAAAGTTCTGTTTATGGCTCTCATGTGTCCTCAGAAAGAACGCAAATAAAAATCGTCCCAAATCTCTCAAACACATCACCAACATTAAACCACTTTTCCCGTCATCAGACTGGAGCACAATACTCTGCATTATTAATTTAACTGCTCCAAATAAGCTATTTATTGTCATTATTAAATTGTACAATTTACAGCATAATTTTATTATTAATCCACAATAAGATTTTAATCATTTTAGTACGCTTTCTAATGACATCGTTGTATTACAAATTATAATGATTCTCACCTGAATTTGAAATACTATTATTACTGTTTTCATGAAAATCTTTTTTACATATGTTAGTATTTATTGTAACTGCTAATCCATTATATATATATATATATATATATATATATATATATATATATATATATATATATATATATATGAAAAACTTGATATTGTTAGGGTAAGCGGTCATGGAAATAGGGCTAAAAAATTTCAAACATCTTTTTAGCTACGCCAAGCTTTCAAAAATACTTTATTTTCTTCTTCAGAGCTGAAAATACAGTAGAAAATTAAAACAATTTTTTTCAATGAAAATTAACATTGTCGTTGGTATCCATGAGGAAAATTGAGAAAATTATGACAGAAAATTTTTAAAAATATAAATATAGTTTACTACTCCATTTGGTTAGGCCAGCTACAAGCAGCAGTGTGGTTTTAACGTGATTTTATTTAAATTTGTTTTTATATTTTACATTCCTGTTGTTAAGCGTCTTTTTACCTTCTGGTGAAATTGTGGTTAATTTTTTCTAGGAAAAACCAAGACGTTGAAGTTTTGTTTTATTTTCTGAAGTTATATAAAAAAATAACTTAATATCAATTTTTACAACTTTAGAAAATTAAACAAAACTTGGTCTTGGTTTTTCCTAGAATAAATTAACCACAACTTCACCAGAAGGTAAAAAACCTTAACAGGAATGTAAAATATATAAGAAATTTTAAATAAAATCTCCTTAAAACCACACTGCTGCTCGTAGCCGGCCTAACAAAATGGAGTAAACTATATTTATATTTTTAAAAATTTTCTGTCTTAATTTTCTCAATTTTCCTCATGGATACGAACAACAACGTTAATATTCATTGAAAGAAATTGTCCTAATAAGCATCACCTAGCTGTAACTATTTTTTGATGTTAATATTTAAGATTTTTTTTTCTTTTGTAAACCTTAGATACTGATTTTCTACTGTATTTGTAGCCCTGAAGAAGAAAATGTAGTATTTTCGAAAGCTTGGTGTAGCTGAAACGGTGTTTAAAAATTTTTAGCCCTATTTCCATAATCGCTTACCCCAAGAATATCAAGTTTGCTGTTTAACTACTAGGTCAAGATTACCCTTCCCCTCTATATATATATATATATATATATATATATATATATATATATATATATATATATATATAATATATATATATATATATATATATATATATATATATATATATATATATATATATATATATATATATATATATATATATATATAAATATATATATATATATATATATATATATATATATATATATATATATATATATATTATATATATATATATATATATATATATATATATATATATATATATATATATATATATATATATATTTATATTTATATATATATATATATATATATATATATATATATATATATATATATATATATATATTTATATATATATATATATATATATATATATATATATATATATATATATATTGTTGGTAATCACATCTTTAGCCACTTCTCTTTTCATCAGCTCCCACACATTTTTAATGGGCTATTACCCGGCCAATCCAACAGAGGTATATTTTTTTCTGCCAAAAAAGCTTTAACAGACCGAGCAGTGTGGCAGGGAGCTCCATCTTGCATGAAAGTGAATGGTTCCCCATTTGGAAACCATTCTCTGAGCTGCGGAATCAACCGATTTTGTAATACTTCTTTATACTGATCTTGCCTCATTATTCTTTTGACGACGTACAGACGTCCAGTGCCCTTGCCGCTGATGACTGACCAAATCATCACTTTGGTGGGATGTTTAACCGTCGGGACGACACAATCAGGATGAAACTTTTCTCCATGACGACGACGCACATACTGAGCTTTATTCTGCAAAATTTCGAATGTGCTTTCGTCACTGAAGCAGACCTGTCAAAAATAGGAAAAATATATATACTTCCACGTTTATTTGCTTTATTTAACTGAAAATGATAATAATGTATAAATTATTGATTAAATTGCTGTATCTTACCGATCTCCAGAAGTCCACATCTTTGTCTTGCCATTGTTTGGCCCACTTCAGGCGCTTTGCTTTCATTGCAGCTGTTAACTTGGGCTTCCTGGCGGGGCGACAGGCCTTAAAATCTAATTCTTTCAATTTTCTTCGAACAGTGCGCTCAGAAGCATTTACGCTAGCATCCTGGAGTTGTGATTTTATTACCTTTGTGGTAGCAAATCTGTTTTCTACACAAATTTTCTTCAAACATCTCTCTGACCGTGGAGTGAAAATTTGTTTTCTACCGCATCTTTTCTTTCTTTTCGGGCTTAATTCCTTCCCTGACTCAATTTTCTTTTTTATGCGTCGTACACTAGCTTCAGAAACCTCCAATCTTCGTGATATTTCTCGGTTTGTAAATGTTTTCGCAATCACAAGGGCCATCACTTCCGCTTTTTTACGTGGTGAAAGATCGCCTTTTCTACCCATAATGAAAATAGTCCAATTCCTTTTTTAAAACATACAAAATAAACTAATAACTGAGTAGTATAAAACTGTTAAACAAACAATCACAGTCCATAAAGCCACAGAAACACGTCCGTACCTGACTCGATTCCGATCGCGACTGATACAGATTTGTACTTGTTTACGTTCATGTATCACTTTGTCAACACAGTGTTGCCATATGTTAAAAATAAATACAAATATGTAGTCTACAACAATTCTTTTAAATAAAAATCAATAATATTGTAGTTTAAATATACCATTATTGCATAAAAACTCTTAAGAAACATAAAATTACTAAAAAAAAATACAGTGCGTCTAATAATTTGGCCAGGAACTGTATATATATATATATATATATATATATATATATATATATATATATATATATATATATATATATATGTATATGTACTCGTATATGTATATGTATATGTATATGTATATATGTGGATCATTCTTCATCAATCAGACCCCCGGTTGATAATCTTCTTCTACCCCACAAAACCTACAACTTTTGAAGGAAAAACTTTTTTTTAATGACCTCAATTTTCGGAGATATTTATGACAGCGAATTTTCCATATTTTGGATATTCAACAATTTTTTACTCGAAAACTAAAGCTTTTAAGGAAATTATGCCTGAACACTCATACTTTATGAAGAATTGCCCAGGATAGAAAACAATTCGCCATGATTACAGCCCAACTTCAATAATTGAGATGCCACTATAGGAAGATGTTTTTTTAAGTCGCTAATCGCTGGTAATATTGCTCGAATCTTGTACAAAGGTGCATTTAAAAGGTGGCATTCCAGAGAACAAATAAAAAAAAGTGTCATGTTTATTGAATTTGTCCAAAGTTACAACGTCTTCAAAATGAATAAAACTTCTGAAAACATTAGCTATAGTTTGCAATTTTAGTACGATAAAAGAAAAAATCCTGCGCAGATTCATAAAGAAATTTGTGTTCTTTTTAAAATCTTACCAACATCACAATGTAGCTAATAAACACACCAAACCTAGGTAAGTTAGATCATTAAATTCGCGTTTTATCAAAACGATCACAGGAACAATTAAAAACTAATGGTACCACGGTACGACCGTATAAAAACATCTAGTTGCCAATTTTTTTTTTAATAATCAAACCTTCTATTGTTCGTTACATAACAAAGCATTATTTGAATAGTGTTATTAGCGTTTTTTAATAAGTATTTGTGTGCGGTTGGTTCTGTTTCCACACTTGCATGCTAATCAGAATATCATGATCAGCAGAGATCCTGTTTTATTTTTTTATGTAAATCACCGCTTCTATGTATGTTTAGATTTTTGTTAATGTTAAATAAAATGTATTTTTGCTTGTTTATTTTAATAATTATTACCCTATTTTTGTATGGTAATATTATATGGTAAGCTAAAGAATTGCGTTGTATAGACTATTCACTCAAATAGCAGCTACTTGACCGGAAATAAAAGTCCCTAAAAGGCTTAAGAAATTTGAGGGCACCTATTTTATTAGTCCAGGGGTTTTGAGCTCTCATTAAATGTTCACAGGCTGCATTTAGGCACACAGGTAGTCTTTTGGACGTAGAATACGATAAAAAAAAGTTTGCTGCAGCTAAAAAACTACCTATATGCCAAGATACACCCCGCTAACATATAAATGAAATCTTTTGGTTAAAATTTGCCTCTGGCGACTGGACTACTTATAAGAAATAATAGTCTATGAAAGTGGCTGGGGAAATCTCCTAAAAAAACAAGATAAATATATTTTTTCTGCAAAAGCAAAAATTTATTTCACAATATAATCTCCATTGAGCCCAATAAATTTTGTGTGGCGCCATTTCAATTTTTTTATTCCCTCAGAAGAAAGTTTGTTGGACTTAATATTCATTTACATCACAGATAACTTCCTCTTTTAACGAAACATTTTCTTCCAAGCTAATTTTTGAGATTAAGGAATAAAATAGTTATTTGGGGCAAAATCTGGAGAATAGGAAGTATTGGGAACTATTTTGAAACCCAGCTAGTCCACCTTTGTTATTGCAGATGTGTGAGTACGCGCCTTGTCCTGGTAAAGAAGGAATTTTTAGCGAATTAATTGTGGTCGCTTCTGCTTTAACTACTATGAAAACGATCCAATAACGTTACGTAATCAGCTAAGTTAGCTTTGAGCGGCAGCAACAGCAAGATCACAGTATCAGTGGCAGCAGCAACAAGAGCACTTGAAAATGCCAAAAGAGATTTTGGCGAAACGTCGTGCAAGTTCATTGTTAGTCGAACGGATTGAAACTCGGAATTTTAATGCATTATATATAAATATATACATATACATATATATATATATATATATATATATATATATATATATATATATATATATATATACGAAACAGACGATGAGTGGCTTCCTTGACGCGTCGGGAACTCCCCGACGTCTAAAATTTCACTGCTGTCTATGTTTTGGTTAGTCGACGAGTGTTATAAGTTACTCATTACGCCTATTATTATCGCAAAGGTAATAGTTTTGTTTTAATAGATATTTTACAAAATGGAGCGTCATAATAATAAGCGTAAATCTATTGTTATTACCTTAAAAGAGAAACTTGAAGCAAATCAACGTTTATATAATGGTGAACTTCTTAAAAATATAGCGAAGGATTTAGGTGTAGCCGTGAGTACTGTTTTAGAGTGGAGAAAAAATCGCGAAAAACTTGAAAAATGGTGTAGTGTTTGTCATCGCCCACACAGGTACGAAAAAGTATGGAAAGCGGTGAATACCAAAAAGTGTATAATTCTTTATTTTTATGATTTACACAGAATCAAGAACGTGGAATACCAATTTCAGGAACAATTTTAAAACATAAGGCAGTGAGTTTAAGCGAAGAGTTGCCGATTATTGAAGCGCCTGTAAATTTTTCTGCAAGTGATGGATGGCTAGACAGGTGGAAAAAAAGACATGGTGTACGTAAATTGAAAGTTTGTGGAGAAAGATTGTCGGCTGATGTATCTGCTGCAAAAAAATTTGCAGAGAATTTTGAGCAGCTTATGAAAGAACATGGTTTAAAACCAGACCAAATCTATAATTGTGATGAAATAGGTTTGAATTACAAAATGTTGCCGTCAAATACCTTAGCTTCAAAAACGGAAGCTGGAACACCTGGTTACAAACGTAGCAAAGAACGTATTACTGTTCTTGCATGCAGTAATGCTTCTGGAAGACACAAACTCCCATTATTATGTATTGGTAAGTCAGCAAATCCACGAACCTTTAAGAATATTCGTCGCAACGCTTTTCCTGTTTTACATAAAAATTAAAACAATGCCTGGATAAACGCGACTCTATTTAAAGAATAGTTTTTTGGAGATTTTGTTCCCAAAGTGGAACTTTTTTTAAAAGAACATGGATATCCTAGAAAATGTATTCTGTTACTAGATAACGCCCCCACTCACCCAAGTGCGGAGCAACTTGAAAGTGGAGAAATAAAAGCAATGTTTTTGCCTCCTGCTGTAACTTCTCTCATTCAGCCTATGGATCAGGGTGTACTGGAAAATTTAAAACGCAATTATAGGCGTTTGTTATTGGAGCATATTTTAGAAGAAGTAGATGAAGATGACAATCTTACTAATTGTCTAAAAAAGATAAATTTGAAAAATGTTATATATTGCATAGCTTCAGCCTGGAATCAAGTAAAGAGTAGTACTCTGGAAAAATCTTGGTCAAAATTGATTCGACAAGAGGAGAGACATTACTCAGAGGCAGAAACAGAAGATAATGAAAGTTTACATAAAATTATTACAAGAATATCAGGATGTGAAAGTGTTACGGAAACCGATGTTTGTGAATGGTTAAACAGTGATAGTGTGGAAGATAAAATGACTGACCAAGAATTAATTAAAAATGTATGCAAAAATGCTAATAAAATAGACAGTGATGACGATGATGATAACGAAGTAGAAGCCTTAAAAAAGCGTTAACTTATGTAGAACAACAAGAAAATGCAACTGCCGCGGACGTTTTGCTTATGAAACGTTGGAGAGACATTGCAGCCAAAAACAGAACTAACGTAAAACGAGTGCGGTTAAAAATTACCTCATTTTTAAGACATTAAAGTTGAGAATGAAACTGTTTTATTTTCGATTTTCCGTACATATACATAAAATAAGTGAACTAATTGTTCTATTCTTTGTTTTATTAAATACGTATGTACATAATAGCATATCGCATAAATGCTTTTAAGTCAATCTGCAATGTTGTATTCATTTTAAACTTCTATTTTATAAAAAAAAAATCGAGTTAACCGAAATTTCGATTATCTGAAATCACTTTGGTCCATATTATTTTGGATAATCGAGATTCTACTGTATATATATATATATATATATATATATATATATATATATATATATATATATATATATATATATATATATATATATATACGAGGCTGGTTTGAAAAGTCCGTGCAAAAATAAAAACTACTTATGTGTTTGAGGTAAACCTCAGTCTCCTTTTAGGCTTATACACTTCGTCCAACGATGTTCTAGTTTGTTGATCCCTTCCGAATAATAGGATTTGTCCAAGTCTGCAAAATATCCATTAGTGTCTGCAATCACCTCCTCGTTTGAATAAAATCTTTGTCCCGCCAGCACATTTCTTCAAATTGGGGAACAAATAGTAGTCCGAGGGAGCCAAGTCTGGAGAACAGGGGGGATGTGAAACGAGTTGGAATCCTAGTTCCATTAATTTTGCGACCACAACTGCTGAGGTGTGTGCTGGTGCGTTGTCGTGATGGAAAAGGACTTTCTTGTGAGCCAATCGCGGGCGTTTTTCTTGCAGCTCGGTTTTCAAACGGTCCAATAACGATGAATAATATTCACCTGTAATAGTTTTACCCTTTTCCAGATAGTCGATGAGGATTATCTGTTGCGAATCCCAAAAGACAGTCGCCATAACCTTTCCGGCCGAAGGAACGGTCTTCGCCTTTTTTGGTGCAGATTCTCCCTTGGTAACCCATTGTTTAGATTGTTGTTTGGTCTGAGGAGTATAGTAATGTTTCCATGTTTCATCCACAGTGACGAAACGACGCTTAAAGTCCTCCGGATTCTTCTGGAACAGCTGCAAACCATCCTTGCAACACTTTACACGATTCCGTTTTTGGTCAAGCGTAAGCAATCGCGGCACCCATCTTGCGGATAGCTTTCTCATGTCTAAATGTTTATGCAAAATATTATGTACCCATTCAGTCGAGATGCCCACAGCACTAGCAATCTCATGCACCTTAACTCTTCTGTCATCCATCACCATATCATGGATTTGATCAATGATTTCTGGAATCGTAACCTCCACAGGCCGTCCAGAACGTTCAGCGTCACTTGTGCCCATATGGCTAGTCCGAAAATTTTGAAACCACTTATAAACTGTTCTAATCGAAGGTGCAGAGTCACCATAATGTTTATCAAGCTTCTCTTTAGTCTCCTGAGGCGTTTTGCCTTTCATAAAGTAATGTCCATTTCTTGAAAATCACTCGACTTCCTTGATTCACACCAATGCCAAACACAAAGAAATAGATCAATATGGCTGAAACTTGGTGTGCGTTCATTCAAGAGATGCTACTAACTAAACATGACCTCGATACGCGCCGGTGATGCCATCTCTCGGACTTTGCACGGACTTTTCAAACCAGCCTCGTATATATATATATATATATATATATATATATATATATATATTAAATTACATTGCATTAGTCTCTAAAAGATAATTGTTGTATTCAATTGTTCAATAAACAATTAATTTTTATAGAAAACTTCTGTCACGGCGAAAGGAATACTATAAATGTGCGGTTTAGATAATTATTAGTAAATTACTGTGAAAGTGTGAAAAGTGGCAGTAATTATAATTGTAATATCTATTTTAAAGATGGCTTACACGATATCTTAACTCTCTATTAAACGTTTATACAATACAACAATATTACTGTATTAGGATGTTATTCATTGTAAAATTACTCTTTAGCTTGCTTACCAGGTGTACAAGTATGAAATGCGGATTTTTTTTCTAAAAAAACATGTTAAATTCGGAAGAATGATAAAAAGTGCTTTATTCAAAGTATGTTCCATCGCTTGTTATACATTTTTCCCATCTTTCGGGCAATTTGTGAATACCACGCCAGTAAAAATCTTCCCCTTTTGCTGCGAACCATTTATCGAGCCATTTTTTCACATCTTCGTACGAACCAAAGCGCTGCGCAAGTGCGTGACCCATCCATGCAAACAAGTCGTAATCGGAAGGAGCCAAGTCTGGTGAGTAAGCCGCATGGGGTTGAACTTCCCAGCTAAGTGCTTCCAACGTTTCGCGAACTGGTTTTGCCGTATGTGATGGAGCATTGTCAAGAAGAAAAATGACTTTGTGTTGGCTCTTTCGGTATTCTGGCCTTTTTTCAAGCAGCGAACGGTTCCAATCGGTCAGTTGTTGTTGGTAACGTTTAGCATTAACCGTTTCCCCAGGTTTTAACAGCTTATAATAGCCCCTCTGGTCCCACCAAACACAAAGCATCGTCTTTTTGCCAAAGCGATTCGGTCTTGCGGTCGATGTGAATGGTGCGCCTGGGTTTACCCATGATTTTTTACGCTTAAGATTCTCAAAATAAATCCACTTTTCATCTCCTGTAACTATACGATGCAAAAACGACTTCCTTTTGTACCGAGCGAGCAAAATATCATACGTATTTTTGCGCTTTTCCATTTGCCTGTCGTTCAACTCATGTAGTACCCATCTACCGGCTTCCGAATCTTCCCCATCTCTCGTAGCCGATTGGAAACAGCTTGTTGACTAACGCCCAATTGCTCGGCGAATTGCAATTCCACATCTTCGTATTATTTTTTTAGCGATTTTCCACGTTCCTTGTCTGCAACATCGAAATCACCACTTTTGAAACGCCGAAACCATCGTTCACACGTATCTTGCGATGGAGCATGTTCACCACAAGCTTCTCGAATTAATCGGTATGATTCAACAGCAGTTTTCCTCAAATAAAAACAAAAAATTGATGCTGTCCGCGAATGCTCTTTGTTCGGTATAAATTTCGACATATTGAACACAACACTAACATATGCACACACTTTTCCAATTTATCACTCGTGCGCGTCTGACACTTGTTGATGACCCAACAACAATCTTTATAGCACAAACTGCATTGGTGCACAATCTGTTGTCTGAAATTCGCATTTCATACTTGTACCCTTGGTATTTAAAGATTTAGGCAAAAATGTTAAATCTAGAAGTTGTAACGTTTTTAAAGAAGAGAAAATCACACATTTTGTTTTTGATGTATGCCATAAACTTTAGGTTCTTAAATGAAACACCTTGTATGTTATTTTTAATTTTTATAAAGCTCATAATTATAGAAGATTTATTTTTTATGGTGTTATTGTGCAAGATAAGGAAGAAAAAGCTCTTTTCCTAACTTTTCCAAAATAGGCTATAAGTGTTTCATAATTATTGTTTCGCACTAAAAGTGAGAAACGGAACACTTAAGGAATTACTTCGGTGTCTGTCTGTCCGTCACAACCGATTTTCTTCGAAATTATTTGATATGGAAAGCTGAAATTTGTCACAAATATAAAAATTGATAGTCTAATGACAGCTGTGTAGTTTTGAAAGGTAGATTTTTACTTTTTTTTATGAGTCTAGCACACGTGCTGCAGGGAAGTCCCTAAAGCGCTACAGAAGCGACACGTGTGCGGAAAAAGCGATTCACGTTGTTCTTAAATCGCTGTAAATTCTACTCGGTGGAAACACAGTCCTGGGCAAATTATTCCAAAGGGATGATGTTCTCCATATAAAAGACTGCTTGAAAAGCGTTGTACGAGGAGTAAGCTGAAAGGCCAACCGTTCTTCGATGTTACAGCGAATCAAGGCCGTCGATCAGTTCCAGGTCTCCAATCAGACGAACAGCTCTTTTCTGAATAGAATCCAACAGATGCAATGTATGTTTGGAAGCGGAGCCCCAAACATAGGAGCAATATTCCATAGTTGGTCGAATTTAAGCTTTATAAAGAATTAACAGTTGAGGTGGAGTGTAAAATTTTCTGGTTCGAAATAATATTCTCAACTTTTGAGAAACTCTCCTTGCTATGCCTGCGACATGTTGATGCCAGGACATATTTGCTCCCAAATTAACATCCAACAAATTGAGTGACGATGTTAGAGGAATGGAGTGCCCCGCTATAATTATGTCGGGTTCAGCAACGTTAACGGCAACCTAGGTTTTTGTAGCGTTAAATTCCACATGGTTACTGTCACCCCAAGATAGAATTTCTTTCAGGTCTTTGTTAAGTTGAATGACTTCCCGCTGTCGGCGGATATTCGTCTGAGTAGCCGATGTCCGAACATTCAAAGTGAATGAAGAGATAAGCGTACTGTCATCTACAAAGCTGTAGATTGGGTTCCGGGTCTTTTCCAGCAGATCATTAATGTAAATGAGAAAGAGAGCAGGAGATAGTATGGAGCCTTGGGGCACACCGGCGTTGATGGTGAAGGTGTTAGAAAAAAAATCCGTCGACTGCCACTAGTAAGCCCCAATTACAAAACATCCTGTATATATTCGTTGAAAAGGTGAAACCTCTAATATAAAATTATTTCACTGTGAAAGTGAAAGAAGAAGAAGAGAAAAAAACACGTTTCCATTCGCCTAAAAGTTGAACCCACATTAATTTTGGTATGTTTATAATTTCTCATGTGTGCAAATATAATAGCAAATATAAGTAACAGGTCTCATTAAACCTCCGTCATACTAATTATAATTTTATGATAATTATGTTAATTTTTAGTTGACGCCGTCCATCTTAGGACATAGCGGTGTGTAATATACTTTTTAATGGCTTATTGAAACGCGAAAGTAGGCTTTTTATACGAGATACGCATATTTAAATTAATAAATACATATCAGAGACTGAAAAAGTAACTTTGACCATATAAATACATATTAGCAGAAGTTTTTTTTATGAACATAGCACATATAATGCAGGAAATTCCCTAAAGCGCTACAGGAGAGTCGGATTTCGCCACGTTAACGTTTTTAGAAAAAACTCCCGCCTGGTTTCTTATAGAATTAAGTTCTACTTGGTTACTGTGGCTTTAAGATACAATTTCTTGCATGTCTTTGTAAGCTTAAACGGCTTCCTGTTGTCCGAGGATGTGTGCATGAGTAGCTGATGCTCAAGCAATTAGAATAAATGAAGAAACAAGGGTACTGTCATCGGCAAATTCTGTAGATTAGAATCCTAATATTTTTCAACAGATCGTTAAGGTAATGGAATAGTAAAGAAAATAGGAGACATTATGGAGCCTTACGGCACACCAGCGTTAATAGTGACGTTATTAAAAAGAAACCTACGAGGATGGATTGAAAAGTTTTTATTTTTCGACGTAATCTCCACTTACCTCTATGTACTTCTTCCACCTGCCTTCCAAAGCTTCCACACCTGTTTGAAAAAAAGATTCCTCAAGATCTTGAAAATACTGGTTAACTGCAGCTTCATTTGATGAAAATTTCTAGCCACGGAGGTGTTTTTTTAGATTTGGAAACAGATGAAACTCCGAAGGTGTCAAATCAGGAAAATAAGCCGGGTGGGGCAGCAATTCGAAACTACAATCACGAATTTGAACCACAGATTCAACTGACGTGTGAACGCGAGCATTGTCCTGATGGAATAAAACTTTCTTTCTCAGTAATCCTGGGCGTTTCTCTTTAATTTCTTGACGTAAACGACGCAAAAGGGTGCAACAGTAAGTCGAGTTTATTGTTTCGCCTCTCGGAAGGTAGTACACCATAATAATACCTTTATCATCCCAAAAAAAAAACTGACGCCGTCACTTTTCCAGCCGACAAAATTGCCTTCACTTTCTTTGGGGTCGGTTCACCAGATTTTTTCCACTGCTTAAATTGTTGTTTTGACTCTTGAGTATAGTGGTGAACCCAGGTTTCATCCATTGTCACAAATCTGTTAAGAAAATCTTGCGGTTCAGCCTCAAACATCTCCAAACAGTTGCGAGAAATCGTGAGTCGAATTCGTTTTTGTTCAACTGAAAACAATCTGGGGACCCGTTTAGCGAAATTCTTAGAAAATCCGAGTTCGTTGGCAATGATGTTTTGTGTTCATTCATACGAGATGCCTATAGTGTCTGCAATCTCCCTAATAGTTAATCTACGGTCTTCCAATATGAGATCACACACTTTGCCGATGTTTTCTTCAGTCGTAAACGTCGTGGGCCTGCCGGAGCGAGGGTCATCTTCGATGTTCTTTCGTCCACGTTTAAATTCTGCAACCCATTTTGTCACAGTGGTATATGACGGAGCAGATTCCCCTAGTGTTGTTTTCATATCATAGTGGATCTCCTTTGATGTTAATTTTTTTTAAAACAGATACTTGATGGCCGCACGTTGTTCGATTTTTTCCATTTTTCCAAAAACGCCGCATTTGGTCTCACTGAACTCGTTCTAACATAAAAACCACAAATTCTACAGCAACAAAATTTTATACTGTGACAACCAAAATATGAACTCATTGAGGGTACTATAATAAAAAATATTTTAATTATTTTTTGTTGAGGCCGCGAATTTTTCAATCCAGCCTTATATTAACTGTAAAAAACGCTCGCTGAGGAAACACACACGTACAAAGAGCTACTCAGTATATATCATCACTACACCAAACACTTTATTTTTGCACTCGACGCGCGTTTCGCTAACCATGTTAGCTTCATCAGGAGCGATGATTGACTGTCAATCATCGCTCTTGATGAAGCTAACATGGTTAGCGAAACGAGCGTCGAATGCAAAAATAAAGTGTTTGGTGTAGTGGTGATATATACTGAGTAGTATCATTGTGCCAAAGATTCCACATTCCCAACTTAGTACGCACAAAGAGCTATAATCAAAACCTTTCGATCACACCATAAGAGCGTAACTTAGCCAACAACCTATCATACCAAACACGATCAAAAGCCTTGGATATATCAAGTGCAATCACCAAAGATTCTCAAAAATACTCAATTGCGTTGAAGCCGTGAAGACGTGAGGCACACCGGCGTTGATATTGAAGATATTAGAAAGAAATTCGTCGGCTGTCACTGGTAAGGATGTTTTCACGAGACATGAGAGCCATAAATAATAATAAAATTTAAAAATAAGACAAGTAGTGTTGATGGCATTAATGTCAGAATTTTAAAACTAGCATTTGAAGTAATAGGTGATTGCTTTCTGAAACTAATTAACACTAGCCTAGTAAGAGGAAGATTCCCCAAGAATGGAAAATGACAACGATTATTCCTATTGAGAAAGTAACTAACACTAAGAGATGTGAAGAATATCGACCAATTAATATGGTAGATACATATGAAAAACTTCTTGAAACTATTGTAAGCAAACAAATGAGAAAATACGTAGAGGAAAACAAGTTGCTTACATATTGTCAGGCTGGTTTTAGGAAAAATCATTCTTATGAAAGTGCACTACAGACTGTTATTTCCAAGTGGAAGTCTTCTATAGGTGAGAAAAAATTGGTTGGTGTACTTCTACTTGATTTTCAAAGGGCTTTTGAAACTATAAACAGAAAGTTGTTGGTTCAGAAATTGGAAAAATATGGTTTTGAGGGAAATGTGTTAAAATGGTTCTGTGAATATCTGGACAGCAGAACACAACAAACAAAATATAATGGAGCGTTATCTTCCATTAGGATCAATAGTCATGGTGTTCCACAGGGCACAGTGCTAGGACCTGACTTATTCATATTATATATAAATGATATAGTGAAAGTCATAAAAAAATGTGAATTACAGCTATTTGCAGATGACACAATCCTCTATTATGAAAGTGATAACATAACAGATCTAGTGCAAACAATAAATGAAGACTTAGATAGGTTACACAAGTGGCTGTGTTGTAATAGTCTTAGTGTCAATGTTAAAAAAACCAAATTTATGATACTAAAAGGCAAAAATAATACCCTAGATAACACTACTCATAATGGCATTATGATAGACAATGACAGAATTGAACAAGTTAAAGAATGTAAATATTTGGGTGTAGTTATTGATGAAAATCTATCATTTTCTAGTCATGCCACTTATATAACAAAAAAAGTATCAATAAAAATTTATTTTTTATGTAGAATAAGTAAAAATTTAAGTACTTGGGCTAAATTGCTAATATATAAGTCGATAATAATGCCCCACCTCAATTATTGTTCCACAATTCTCTATATGTACCAACAAAAGAGATATAGACAATCTCCAGAAAAAGCAAAACTGGGCATTAAGATGTATAATAGGTTGTAATAGGTATTCAAGAATAAAAGATATGTTGAAAACGACAGACTTATTAAGTGTAAAACAAAATATCTTTTTAAATACAATGATAGTTGTTTTTTAAAATTAAAAATAGAATGTACCCTGAACATATTTTAGAAAAATTACAATATGTCAATGACATTCACGCATATAACACTAGAAATAGATTGGACTTTTATGTTCCCACTGTGAATTCATCATATGCTGAAAATTGCTTATTCCATCGAGGACTTATAGAATTTAACAATCTTCCAATAAATTTGAAAAATGCAAACTTTGTAAACTTTAAAAAATTGTTAAGAAGCTACAAAATAGATAACCATAGCATTTAAGTTAGTCTGTAATTATATATATTGTAATTGTACTTGTTTAGCTTTGCTAATAATAAAGATTATTATTATTATAAACAAATTTTTCAGACATATCACAATCAGTCATGCCCAAACAATGCCTTGGATATATCAACTGCAACCGCTCGAGATTCTTCAAAGTATTCAATTGCGTGGTTCCCATCATGTGTTATATAAGTTAAAAGATGTGCTTATTGAGGATCGCTAATAATATTAAATTCTTCCAGATCTTTTAAAAGATACGGATTAATAGCCTTCTCTATAACTTTCGATATTACTTAAAGCAGTGCTACTGCTCAGTAGTTATTAGGCAAGGTCTTTTTGTCTTCTTTAGATATCGGTGGAACTGTAGTGCATTTTCAGTAAGAAGAAAATATTCCCTTTCTGTAGGATAGGTTCAAAACTTTACAAAAAATTGGTGTTAGTTTGCTAGTGACACAAGTTTTTTTGATATCTAGCTTCACTAAGATACCTTTTATGACATGCTGTCTGGAGACAATATCCGGCATCTTTGGCTGCACATTGGGGATAGTGGGTGATGTTTTTCCCATTACTCTCTGCTAAACTCTCACGTAAGATACAGCGTTATACTTATTATTAAATGTAAGTTCAAAAATGTATTGTCATTGATAGCTAAAATCTTCAATTTATCATGAAATAATGAAAAAAATAAGATTTTTTTAAATCAGCAAAATAAGTATTATTTATTCCCACGGCAATTTTTTCCTAAAGCACAATAAAAAGCAATACGAAATATCAAGAGATCATTCAACATTAAGTTCAAACAATGAGAAATTTTGGGTCACAGTTGGTGCATCGAACTCGCAACTTTCTATTTTATAATGAACGCATCTTCCTTATAAAGGAAAATTATTTTTATTTCAAATACGTGTCTATAAAATGTTATTTATCTCATAATTGTTACTTACTTTAAGCCTTCCACAGTGGTTTAGATTAAAAAAGGAAGTAACATCAATCTTTTCCGCATATTCAGGTATATGGTATCGCATTAGTTAAAAAAAAATAGTCAAGCGCAAGTCAGACTTGCGCAATTAGAGTTCCGTACTATGATTTCCTTTAAAATACAAATTTTTGTTACGTAGGTATAAAATGATCAGTGACGTCACAAAAAACACACGCCAAATAAGTTTTAAATAAAAAAATTAAGAACCCAGATTACAAATATGTCTACTCAGAAAACTGACTCAGCTGGGCAGTCAAACCAACTAGAATAAGACAAAAAAGTTCCTGACATCTACATATCTTATATCAAATATATAATACGTAGGCTGAAAAGTTTTTGGTCTAGCTACTTAAAACACATTTTTTTTTTTTGAAAAATTCGACTTAATTCATAAATATAATCTCCTTCAAGAGCCATGCAATGAGTCCAACGCTTTTCTAACTTTTCCACACCTTTCTTGTAGAAGAATTTGTTTTTGCCTTCAAAATAGTTCTTCAGTTTCGGCGATAACTTCTTTACTGTAGCCACATCTCTTTCCCTCGAGCATTTTTTTGAGGTCTGCGAATAGATAATAGTCGCTAGGGGCCAAATCTGGACAATACGGTGGATGAGGAAGCAATTCAAGCCATCGTAACCATTAACTTGTGACACGGTGCACTGTCTTGATAAAAGAACATTTTTTCCTTGTCCATTTGGCGCCGTTTCTTTGCGATTTCTGCCTTCAAACGTACCAATAACGTTATATAATATTCGTTATTGAGGTTTTTTCCCTTCTCAGCATAGTCGATGAAAATTATTCGATGCGCATCCCAAAATACCGAGGCCAAAACCGTCCTAGCCGACTGTTGTGAATTTGGTCGCTTCGGGTGGCTTTTACCGGCTGCTGTCCACTCCAATGTCGCAAACGCGGTACCCATTTAGAACATAACTTTCTCATGCCCAAATGTTCATGTAAAATATGACCAACATGTTCTTTTGATATCTTTAGGGGTGTCAACTATCTCACGCAATTTCACTTTACGGTCATCAAAAACAATTTTTGTAGATCTTTTTGATGTTCTCTGGTGTAACCACCTCATTTGGGCGTCCAGAGCGTTCAGCATCATTTGTGTCTGTACGACCACCTTTAAATTCAGCATACCAGTAAATGATGAGTGATTTTCTCGGGGCAGAGTCCCCATGACACTTATCAAGCCATTGCTTTGCTTGAACGGTATTTTTTTCGATCAAAAAACAGTGTTTAATCAACACACGAAATTTGATTTATCCATTGTTTTGAAAATATCAAAAGTAGCGTCACTAAAACCACTGTAACTTGTAAACTAATCGTTGAAATGTCATGAAATTTTGACATGTATCGCTAGAAAGTTGGTACTTCCTAAAAATCATATGAATTTTTTGAAAAGGGCGACAACTAAGTGTCAGACCAAAAACTTTCAGCTTTTTTCTTGATCAGTAATATATAATAGCATTTTAGCTACCTAATAACCAATAAATCAGTCTAACTCAAACTAGAATCTAGTCGTAAAAGTGGAAAACCAATATTTACTACCGAAAAATTTGTTTAATTATAAACAAATAAAATAAAATTATTTTGTCTCCGTACCTAATGCTTAAGGAGTAATGCCACTCAAATTTGAAAAAAAATCAACATTTTTTTTTGGCTTAAATGATGTTTCAGGGACTAGAAATAAGGTACCAAGAATTTTATGAGGGTAAGAAGGTTATGTGTGTATTTTATCAAGTGCGCATAATTTTCTAGCAGCGCTCTCCAAACTATCTGAGAGTCTTTATGCTTCGCGCTGTTTAAATAACTGTACCTTTCTGAATATTGAAGAAATCTCATTATCTACAGAATTTAAGTTCATCTAGTATCTATCAACAAAATATCAATTTAGAAGGTCAATTATATGGCGCAGGCATCGCAGATTAGAGGTATCTAGAAAATGTATATAACTTTAAAACACGTTTTTCTCAAAACTACATTTTCCAAACTGGCCGGAAGCATAACTTGTTCAAATTATCACCGATTTATTTCAAATTTTAACTGTATCTTCCAAATTTCATTATCTAGTGAAGTACATACGGATTTTATAATTTGTTTTTTTATAAACGATTTTTTACGTGATTTTTTACCCAAAAATGAAACACCTTCTTCAAATATGTACCATTCATAAAAAAATCAATATTTTTAAAATTTTTCTATGTACTCAAAAAACTTTGCATTTTGTTCCAGGTAAAAAAATTGGAGGAGAAATCTTTCCGGCCATAAAGTACTATTTATAAGATGTATCTTCCTTTACTGAGTACTGGTGCAGCCATTTTGTAGAAAAAATTGTTTAAAAATTTGTAAATGTATTTTAAAGTATGTATAATAAAAGCATTTGAGTAAAATTTGGATTACTTTCACTATATTTCAAAAAAAAAAGATTGTCAAAATCAGGCTTTTCTCTTAGCTCTAGAGTGGCATTACCCCTTAAAACAGTAGGTAATAGTCCCGGTTCAATTCGGAACTTTCGTCGAAATAAACCTTCACCATTTTGTCGCTCAAATAGCTTTTTTATACCAGATAAATTATCAAACGTAATCCATTCATGACAATTTTCGCCCAATCTACACTTTATGGAGACTATTTCAGAATTTTTTCAAAATTTATCAATTAGTACTTTTCGAAGTAAGGTGGGGGGACAGGGTTTTTGGCCATTTTTTAAAAAATAATACAAAGAAAAGTAGACGCAAGTATTACATCATCAATTTCTATATTAGTACCAAATTTCAACTTTCTACGTAAAATAGTCGAAGATTGTTTTTTTTTTCAGTTATCTATTCAGTTATAAAGAAAAACTCGCAGAGCCTAAAAAGAAATTATTTTTCTCTACTAATACACACACAGTACATCGTTTCTCGAGTTTTGTCATTCCAACCAAAAAAATTCTTGGCTGCGCTTCAAAAAATGAGGCTACAGTAGCATTCAATTCATCATCTCAGGAAAATATTTGTCCCTTAAGGCTATTAAGGCTTAATTAGGACTATAAGGGTTAGTTCCACATTTTTCAATAATAGTTTGAATTGTGTAAGTCTGGGGGACCTTAGAGTACAATAGTACAGTTTTGGTTCTCCATGAATTCGAATATTCTTTTCTAATGGTCTGCTTCAGGTTTTGGATCGTCCTTCTCCATACCTCTTAATTGGGCACCCTATTGCCATATCTATAATATATATAAAATGCAACGTCTCTCTGTCTGTCTGTTCGTTAGTGCGCCTATCACTGAAGAACCACTTATCCGATTTACGTACTTTTTTTTTTTTAAAACATACATATGTTCTCTGGCCAGGTTATAGGCTATATTTTATTACGATAGGTAGCATAAAGAATGAGCAGTGACGTAAAATAGTGAATGATGTCGGAAATAAGTTTGCCGCTAGCGCCTGCCTTTGCAATACACAGCCTAAACCATTAAATATGGAACAATATTATGTAGCAAAGAATATCTGTAATGTATAATCTATAATATATATAAAATGCAACGTCTCTCTGTCTGTCTGTCCATTAGTGCGTTTATCACGCGGGAACCACTTATCCGATTTACCTGTCTTTTTTAAATTCATGCATATATTCTTTGGCCAGGTTATATAATAATAATAATAATAATAATAATAATCTATATCTATAATATATATAAAATGCAATGTTTGTCTGTCTGTCTGTCCGTTAATGCGCTTATCCCTTGAGAACCACTTATCCGATTTACGTGATTTTTTAAATTCATACATATGTTCTCTGACCAGGTTATAGGTATATACTCGTATTTTATTACACCTATAATATATATAAAATGCAACGTATCTCTGTCTGTCTGTCTGTCCGTTAGTGCGCTTATTACTGGAGAACCACTTATCCGATTTTCGTACTTTTTTTTAAAAAACATACATATGTTCTCCGGCCAGGTTATAGGCTATATTTTATTACAATAGGTAGCATAAGGAATGAGCAGTGACAATAATAGTAAATGAAGTCGGACAAAGTTTACCGCTAGCGCGTCCTCTTGCAATACACAGTCCAAACATTAAATATGGAACAATATTATGTAGCAAAGAATATCTATAATATATATAAAATGCAATGTCTCTCTGTCCGTCTGTCTGTCTGTCCGTCCGTTAGTGTGCTTATCACTGGAGAACCACTTATCCGATTTACGTGCTTTTTTTAAACATACGTATGTTCTCTGGCCAGGTTATAGGATATATTTTATTAGGTGACATAAGGAATAAGCAGTGACGATAATAGTGAATCAAGTCGGAGAAAAGTTTGCCGCTAGCGCGTTTTCTTGCAATTCACTCCCTAAAGCATTAAATATGGAACAATATCATGTAGCAAAGAATACAATATATATAAAATGCATCGTCTCTCTGTCTGTTTGTCTATCCGTTAGTGCGCTTATCACTCGAGAACCACTTATCCGATTTACGTGTTTTTATAAATTTATACATCTGTTCTATATAATTCGATATAAGCCTAGATAATGGGAGATAAGGTGAGATAATGGGACATAAGGAGAAATAATGGGAGATAAGTCGAGATAAGCCTCGATAATGGGAGATAAGTATAAATAATGGAAGATAAGGAGAGATAATGGGAGATAAGCACAGATAACTCTAGATAATGGAAGTTATGGTGAGATAATGGCAGATAAGGAGAAATAATGGGAGATAAGTCGAGATAAGCCTAGATAATGGGAAATAAGGTGAGATAATGGGAGATAAGGAGAAATAATGGGGAGATAAGGAGAAATAATGGGCGATGGGCAGAGATAAGCCTAGATAATGGAAATTATGTAGAGATAATGGGAAATAAGGAGAAAGATTGGGAGATAAGGAGAATTAATGGGAGATATTTTATTACGTTTGGGTAACATAAGGAATAAGCAGTGACGATAGTAGTGAATCAAGTCCACGCGAGCGGAGCCGCGGGCCCGGCTAGTATTTAATAAAAACGATTCCTTCATTGTTGCAAGTCATGAACTTTCGCTGAGTTTGCACCTTCTTTAGAGATGGAAAACCCTTATAAACCTCGACCATCGACTCCTGCCTCGTCTGCGGATCCCAGAAGAACACCCGGGTCTCGTTGCTTATGACAATTCGTGAAAAATAACTCCAATTGTTCTCTAAAGCGATTAAATATTCTTGATAAATGTTTTTTCTCATCAGTTTCTGCTTTGGTTTATGCAGTTTGGAGATTCATCGTGCAGGCCCTTTTTTCATCCCTAAATCTTTGTGCACTATCTTCAAAAAGCCTGACGGTTTTCCCGGTTCTTGTCTCAATTGGTCTTCCTAATCTGGTAATTTTTTTTTTCATTTCCGATTTCACCTCCCAAAAGTAACCCCAAAATTTAACTTTCAAAACTACACGACTCTGATTGGGTCATCAATTCCTATATTTGTGCCAAACTTCAACTTTCTATGTCAAATAGATCCGGAGAAAATCGGGGTGCTACAAACAGACGGATAAACGCCGAAGTGATCCCGTAAGTGTTCCGTAGTAATAAAAAACCGGTCAAGTGCAAGTTGAACTTGCACAATTAGTGTTCCGTACGTTGATTGTTTTTAAAATAAAATTTTTTGTTAGGGTGGTATAAAATGATCAGTGAGTTCACAAAACACATCCCAAATGAGTTTTCAACAAAGTTTGTTTCCAATTTTTACTGAAAACTGGTGACCTTGAAATTTGTTTTTTTTTTATATACCAAATAAATTATTAAAGGTAATGCACTCGTGATAATTTTCTTTCAATCTATACCCCGTGGAGAATATTCCAGAATTTTTTCAAAATTTTTTGATCAGTACTTTTCGAGATAAGGTAGAGGACAGCGATTTTTTAAAAGTAATACGAAGAAAAGTGTGCGCAAGTATTACATTATATATATATTTTTTACTCGTGTTTTCACAAGCTTTCATTTGACACCACCGTCGATGACCTAGTAAAAAAAAATTTTTTTTCACTTCCGATTTCACCCCTCAAAACGAAACCCTTAAGTCAAAATTTATGTTACGGTGGTATAAAATGATCAGTGACTTCACAAAACACACCCCAAATGAGTTTTCAAGAAAGTTTGTTTCCAACCTTTACTGAAATCTGATGACCTTGAAATTTTTGTTTTTTTTTATATACCATATAAATTATTAAAGGTAATGCACTCGTGATAATTTTCGTTCAATCTACACCCCGTGGAGAATATTCCAGAATTTTTTTCGAAATTTTTCGATAAGTACTTTTCGAGATAAGGCCCGGGACAGCGATTTTTCGCGAATTTTTAAAAATAATACAATGAAAAGTGCGCGCAAGTATAATATTATATATATATTTTTTACTCGTGTTTTCACAAGCTTTCATTTGACACCACACTCGATGACCTAGTAAAAAAATTTTTTTTTCGCTTCCGACTTCACCCCCCAAAACTAACCCCTTAAGTCAAAATTTAATTCTCAAAACTACATGGCTCTGGTGAGGCCATCAATTCCTATATTATTACCAAATTTCATCTTTCTATGTCAAATAGTTTCGGAGAAAATCGGGTGTGACAGACAGACAGACAGACAGACAGACAGACAGACACCGAAGTGATCTTATAAGTACGGAACACTAAAAATTCGGCAAAAAAATCAAAGAGTCTTATTTAATGCTTGAAATCTTAATGACTCTTTACAGATGTTCAAAACGTTTCCTACTTATCCTTATCGCACTAAGTGAAGCGATTCATGAATGATAGTTTATCTCTCCTTGGGTGGAAAATGTTTTTGGTTCTTTCAAACTACCGATGAATGCATTAATTCACATGAAGTATACATTAAGTTATTTCTAAGTAAATATAAAATGAATTAAAATGCAATATGCATTTAATAAATTAAGAAATCATTAACACCAAAGTGAAAGTTCTTATTTTAAATTATTAAACTGAAAAAACACGAAAATTAACAGCAACAATTACCACTTAAGATATGAGCAGTAAAAACAAGGTTAGTCGAATTGGGAAAAAAATTGACCGTAAAATTTTTAAGATAATAAAAGAATAAAACAATTTACAATGAATCGCAGAAAAAAAAAAGACATTCATGGAATTAACGAAGTGATTAGTGAAAGTATAAGACATAAAATAATAAATAATTCCTGACAGAAAAAAATTCATGAAAATTCAGGAAAGCTAATAGAATTATCATGATTTAGGTGCGAAAAAACTTCCGAATAAGTTCAATTTTATTTTTGGAGCTAAAATTTCAGAATAAGTATTACCCATGATCTACCTCTGTTCTTTTTTTTATGGGTCTAGCACATGTGCCGCAGTGTGAATAATTGCGGGACTTCTGAAAAAAAACAATGTTTTTGTCAAAAATTCATTTTTGTTCTTCAACATAGTTTCCTTCAAGAGTGATGACTTATTCTTTGTTTTATGGGTCTAGCACACGTGCTACAGGGAAGTCCCTAAAGCGCTACAGGAGCGACACGTGTGCGGAGAAAGCAATTCACGTTGTTCTTGAATCACTGTAAATTGTACTCGGTGGGAAACACAGTTCTGGGCAAATTATTCCAAAGGGATGATGTTCTCCATATAAAAGACTGTTTGAAAAGCGTTGTACGAGGAGTAACAAGCTAAACCTCATACGGATGTGAAGTATTAACGCGACGTGTACTTCTAATATGCACCGCTCTGGGAGGAATTAAGCGGGCCACATCTTTCGAAAACTTTCCATGAAAATACTTGTAGAATAGGCTCAAGTCGCCAACCGTTCTTCGATGTTCCAGCGAATTAAGGCCGCCGGTCAGTTCCGGGTCTCCAATCAGACGAACAGCTCTTCTCTGAATAGAATCCAACAAGTGCAGTGTATGTTTGGGAGCGGAGCCCCAAATATGGGAGCAGTATTCCATAGTTGGTCGAATTTGAGCTTTGTAAAGAATTAACAGTTGTTGTGGAGTGTAAAGCTTTCTGGTTCGAAATAATATTCCCAACTTTTGAGAAGCTCTCCTTACTATACCTGCAACATGTTCATACCAGGACATGTTTGCTTCCAAATTAACGCCCAACAAATTGAGTGACGATGTTAGAGGAATGGAGTGCCCTGACATAACTATGTCGGGTTTAGCAACGTTAACTTTTTTAGAAAAAACTGCCGCCTTGTGTTACATAAGTCAGAAGATCTCCTGTTAATCTATTTTTACGGAAGCCATATTCAAAGAAATGTAGCTGAATTTACCGTTTCAAAAATATCATTGTGATATATAATCTGGATTAAGTTGATAATCAAATTGAATAAGTTTTGTTTGAACTATGTTTAGAAGTAAGTTGTTTGAAGAAAACCAGTTCTTAAAAGCGTTAAGAATATTTTTAAAAAGTCTACGCTCCACTGTGGTCCAGGAATTTAATTTTTCCTTCAAAATTATCTACAGGTCTTAATTTCCAACCGATTTGGATTTTTTTTTGAAAACTCGTAACTAAATTTACAAAAAATCTCTCTAAGCCGATTTTTGAATTATTGCCAGTTTTTGGTTATTTTTGTATCATTTTTGGATAATTTTTAGTGATTTTTTCGAAATATGCAATAGTTGAATAAACAAATCAAAGCAATTTATGTTTCTCGATCTATGTAATCTGAAATCTGTTGTTTCAAGACCTAAATGTCGCAAGGTGAATTAACATAGCTATATTTTGACCCTTTATTTTTAGCCAGATTTACAATTTACAACCAACCAAAGATATTTATGTTTGAAGAATGGCTATGTTGATTGATCTTGCGACCTTTCAATTTTGAAATAAAAAATTTCAGATTATGTGGACCGAGAAACATAAATTGCTTCATACAAATATTGCAAACTTCCAAAAAGTTACTAAAAATTATCCAAAAAGGGGTAGAGAAATAACCAAAAATTTGCCATAATTCATAAATCGGTTTCGAGAGATTTTTTGGAAATTTAGTTAGGATTTTTAAAAAAATGAACCAAATCGGTTACAAATTAAGGCCTGTAGATAATTTTGAACGAAAAATTAAATTCCTGGACCACAGTGCGTTCGCTTTCTTTTGAATCAAATAAAAGGATAACCGGTGTTTCAACCACAACTTAAACAGTATTTGATGTTAAAGTAGGCAATTCGGTTGTTTATTTTAGGGATTAGGATTCAACTTTGTTGGACACCCCTCGTTACCTTGTTTAATTGAGGTACTATGAAGGTGCTAGGTTTGTCTGGTGCTACCATATATTTTCCAACGCTAAAATCTATATCTTTCTAGTCTGAAGAAGAGCACTCCGTTGTTGATCGTCTCAGTTGCTTTAGACAGGCCCAAACATATGGCTCTGTGGATTTTTCCCCATTAAGTAACCCAAGTATTATATGGAATTCATTTTGATAATTAGAGGTCTTTTTCTCTTCATAAATGAAACCTGTCGTTGATTACTTTTTCAAAATTTTGCTCATGTTATTTATTAAAGGCACTGGTTTATAGTTTTTATTGAGTTTTTATCGTCTTATATAATGGCTTTATTAGAGCTAGATTTAGTACTATTAGAAAAGTACCATTAGTGGACATTACAATGCAAGTTGGAAGAGAAGTGATCTCCGCAGAACCCTGCTAATTTTTGTTTATTAAATTCTGTATTGTATTTTGAAAGAGGTATAAGACAGAGTGATACTCTAGCGCCAAAACCATTTACATTAACACTCGAAGACGTGTGGGAGTTACACTGGCAAGTTAAGGGAATATCAATAAATGAAAAAAGACCAAAATAGGGACATTGTTCATTTTTCGTAATCGATACTGATTTTTATGATAGTTATGGTATAAGCCAACATAACCATCAAATAAAAAGGCTGGTTTAGTTAAGCGGAAAAAATCAATTACGAGGCTGGTTTGAAAGGTCCGTGCAAAGTCCGAGAGATGGCACCACCGACGCGTATCGAGGTCATGTTTAGTTAGTAGCATCTCTCGAATGAACGCACACCAAGTTTCAGCCATATTGGTCTATTTTTTTGTGTTTGGCATTCGTGTGAATCAAGGAAGTCGAGTGATTTTCAAGAAATGGACGAAAAAGAATTTCGTATGGTGATTAAACATTACTTTATGACAGGCAAAACGTCTCAGGAGACTAAAGAGAAGCTTGATAAACATTATGGTGACTCTGCACCTTCGATTAGAACAGCTTATAAGTGGTTTCAAAATTTTCGGACTGGCCATATGGGCACAAGTGACGCTGAACGTTCTGGACGGCCTGTGGAGGTTACGACTCCAGAAATCATTGATCAAATCCATGATATGGTGATGGATGACAGAAGAGTTAAGGTGCGTGAGATTGCTAGTGCTGTGGCATCTCGACTGAATGGGTACATAATATTTTGCATAAACATTTGGACACGAGAAAGCTATCCGCAAGATGGGTGCCGCGATTGCTCACGCTTGACCAAAAACGGAATCGTGTGAAGTGTTGCAAGGATGGTTTGCAGCTGTAAGCATCGTTTCGTCACTGTGGATGAAACATGGATACATTACTATACTCCTGAGACCAAACAACAATCTAAACAATGGATTACCAAGGAGGAATCTGCACCAAAAAAGGCGAAGACCGTTCCTTCGGCCGGAAAGGTTATGGCGACTGTCTTTTGGGATTCGCAAGGGATAATCCTCATCGACTATCTGGAAAAGGGTAAAACTATTACAGGTGAATATTATTCATCGTTATTGGACCGTTTGAAAACCGAGCTGCAAGAAAAACGCCGGCGATTGGCCCACAAGAAAGTCCTTTTCCATCACGACAACGCACCAGCACACACCTCAGCAGTTGTGGTCGCAAAATTAATGGAAATAAGATTCCAACTCGTTTCACATCCCCCCTATTCTCCAGACTTGGCTCCCTCGGACTACTATTTGTTCTCCAATTTGAAGAAATGGCTGGCGGGACAAAGATTTTATTCAAACGAGGAGGTGATTGCAGACACTAATGGATATTTTGCAGACTTGGACAAATCGTATTATTCGGAAGGGATCAACAAACTAGAACATCGTTGGACGAAGTGTATAAGCCTAAAAGGAGACTATGTCGAAAAATAAAAAAGGTTTACCCCAAACACATAAGTAGTTTTTATTTTTGCACGGACTTTTCAAACCAGCCTCGTACATCAAAATATAATCATATTTAATTTGCCGAAAAAACATTATGTGAACAAATTACTGCAAAATCAATCAAAACCAACATAAATTCCTATACAAACTGAGTAAAAATAGTATTTTTAATTGTTTCAAAAATGTTCAGATAAATTTTAATGCGTTTTTGATTAGTTATTGTATTTTTAAAAATTAGAAGCCTATTTATTAACAAATAAAATCACTCGGCTATATAATGGATGTTTTTTTTTTGTTTTAAATAATTCAGTTGCAAAATAATATTCAACAACAAACAGTGCGTTGCCACAGCGGAAATAGGGATAATAGATATAGAATAAAACATATTTTATTGAAAAGATAGAATGGGTTTATTTGTTCAATTTCAAAACAAATTAATTGTTTTACGTTTATAATTACAATAACAATTAGTAAAGGTTAGTAACTATTGTTGTAAAATTCAGGTATCTCATGTTCATTTCTTGAACTGATCAACATTTTGCAATATTTTTACATCAAAACTGAACAGGAATCAAAGAGAAAGAGGGGAAGTTGAAAACAGACAACAACAGCAAAGCAGCCCAATTAGGATCACTAACAGGTTTAAAGAAATGGATAGTTGAAGAGAAAAAGAATCAGTTCAAAAAACGAGGTGTTTTTAAAACTTATTTGAAATTTATCCACACAGAACTTTTACATAGATTACATTTTTTGGAATTTTTCTGTTTTGATAATAATATTAGGGATAAAGTAAATTATATCATTCACAAAAAATACTTAACACAAAATAATAAATTAAATAGACTAATCTCAGAGTCTAAACATAATAATAAATAAAACCGGTCAAGTGCAAGTTGAACTTGCGCAAATAGTGTTCCGTACGTTGATTGCTTTTAAAATAAAAAATGTTGTAACGGAAGTATAAAATGATCAGGGACTTCACAAAATACACCCCAAATGAGTTTTCAACAAAGTTTATTTCCAATCTTTACTGAAACTTGATGACCTTGAAATTTCTGTTTTTTTTATATACCCGATAAATTATTACAGGTAATGCACTCGTGATAATTTTCGTTCAATCTACACCCCGTGGAGAATATTCCAGAATTTTTTCAAAATTTTTTGATAAGTACTTTTCGAGATAAGGCGGGTGGACAGCGATTTTTCGCGATTTTTTAAAAATAATTCAAAGAAAAGTACGCGCAAGTATTACATTTATATATATATTTTTTACTCGTGTTTTCACAAGCTTTCATTTGACATCACACTCGATTAGCTAGTAAAATTTTTTTTTTTTACTTCCGATTTCATCCCCTAAAACTAACTCCTTAAGTCAAAATTTAACTTTCAAAACTACATGGCTCTGATGAGGCCATCAATTCCTATATTATTAGCAAATTTCAACTTTCTATGACAAATAGTTTCGGAGAAAATCGGATGTGACAGACGGATAGACAGACAGACAGACAGACAGACGAACAGACAGACACCGAAGTGATCTTATAAGTGTTTCTTACAGAACACTAAAAAACGAATAAAACAAAATTTACAGAACATAAATTCTTTGATAGATTTATAAATCTAACAGGTACTACTTTTAGTAATAAAGAAACTATATTAATAGAAAAAGGCTTTAAATTTAACCTAAAAGAAAACAATTCTCTCAATAAATTAGAAATATTAGGTGTAGAAACTGAAGTTGCTCTTAAAAATATCCCCAACAACACGAAGCAATTAATATCATTCAAAAAGATTTTCTAAAAGAAAAATACCAAATACAAGATAACCATACTATTAGAACAATAAAACAAAAATCAAAACAAAACAACATTATTTTCACTAAAGCTGATAAAGGCAATACAGTAGTAGCCATTGATGAATCACAATATATTCAAAAAACTTTAGATTTCCTCAACAATAGTAATCATGAGAAGTTAAATAATAACCCAACAGAAAAATTTCAAAAGATTGTTAAATCTATTATTAGTGATTGTAAAAATTTATTTGATAATAAAGATTTAAGCAAATTAACTTTGATGAACCCACAAACACCAAAACTATATTCTTTAATAAAATTGCATAAAAAAGATTATACAATAAGACCAGTAGTCTCTTTTACTTCAGCATCATCTTATAAGTTGTCAAAGAAATTAATAGAAATAATGAACGAGAATATTAATTTTGTTACTAACTTTCAAATAAAAAACTCGTATGATTTAGTTAATAGAATTCAAAATATACAACTTCCCAACAAAACGAAACTCATCTCTTTTGACGTAACCAATTTATTCCCGAATATACCACCTCAAGATACTATAACACTAGTCGAACAGCTTTTAAACTCAAACCACATTAATTATATTAAAAAACAAGAAATACTCATTACACTTAAGACTTGTTTAACACAAAACTATTTTGAATTTAATAACACTATATACACTAATAATAAAGGCCTCATAATGAGTAATCCCCTTAGTCCCCCTACTAACAAAATTCATTCTATAGAATCCAAAATCAGTGAACATCCGTTTTTTAAAAAATTCATTTATTGGTATAGATATGTCGATGATATTTTAGCCTGCTTCACAGGAACAGATAGACAACTCAAAATATTTTGTGATTATATAAATAATTTACATGCTAACATAAAATTCACTACAGAAGAAGAAACTAATAATAGCATAAACTTCTTAGACTTAATTATAACAAAAAATAATAATAAACATACGTTCTCTATTTACCACAAACTATCGCATTCTGACATAACAATACATAATACGAGGCTGGTTTGAAAAGTCCGTGCAAAAATAAAAACTACTTATGTGTTTGGGGTAAACCTTTTTTATTTTTCGACTTAGTCTCCTTTTAGCCTTATACACTTCGTCCAACGATGTTCTAGTTTGTTGATCCCTTCCGAATAATATGATTTGTCCAAGTCTGCAAAATATCCATTAGTGTCTGCAATCACCTCCTCGTTTGAATAAAATCTTTGTCCCGCCAGCCATTTCTTCAAATTGGGGAACAAATAGTAGTCCGAGGGAGCCAAGTCTGGAGAATAGGGGGGATGTGAAACGAGTTGGAATCCTATTTCCATTAATTTTGCGACCACGTTTGCTGAGGTGTGTGCTGGTGCGTTGTCGTGATGGAAAAGGACGGTCCAATAACGATGAATAATATTCACCTGTAATAGTTTTACCCTTTTCCAGATAGTCGATGAGGATTATCCCTTGCGAATTCCAAAAGACAGTCGCCATAACCTTTCCGGCCGAAGGAACGGTCTTCGCCTTTTTTGGTGCAGATTCCCCCTTGGTAACCCATTGTTTAGATTGTTGTTTGGACTCCGGAGTATAGTAATTTATCTGTGTTTCATCCACAGTGACGAAACGACGCTTAAAGTCCTCCGGATTCTTCTGGAACATCTGCAAACCATCCTTGCAACACTTCACGATTCCGTTTTTGGTCAAGCGTGAGCAATCGAGGCACCCATCTTGCGGATAGCTTTCTCATGTCCAAATGTTTATGCAAAATATTATGTACCCGTTCAGTCGAGATGCCCACAGCACTAGCAATCTCACGCACCTTAACTCTTCTGTCATCCATCACCATATCATGGATTTGATCAATGATTTCTGGAGTCGTAACCTCCACAGGCCGTCCAGAACGTTCAGCGTCACTTGTGCCCATATGGCCAGTCCGAAAATTTTGAAACCACTTATAAACTGTTCTAATCGAAGGTGCAGAGTCACCATAATGTTTATCAAGCTTCTCTTTAGTCTCCTGAGGCGTTTTGCCTTTCATAAAGTAATGTTTAATCACCACACGAAATTCTTTTTCGTCCATTTCTTGAAAATCACTCGACTTCCTTGATTCACACGAATGCCAAACACAAAGTAATAGATCAATATGGCTGAAACTTGGTGTGCGTTCATTCAAGAGATGCTACTAACTAAACATGACCTCGATACGCGCCGGTGGTGCCATCTCTCAGACTTTGCATGGACTTTTCAAACCAGCCTCGTAAATTATGTCACCCAATCCAACATAAACTAGCCGCCTTTCATAGCATGATCCATAGACTACTATCCATTAAATGAAAAAGATTTCCTTAATTAGAATTAAATAATTCACCTCTTTTAAATATATTTCAATAATACCGTACTTAATTAATTTGTTACCTATAATATAAAGTCTTTATAATAGTATAATTAGGGATTTCCAGCATTATTGTATTTTACCTGTAGGGATCTTATATATAACAAATTTTCCATCTTGTTCATTTAATCTTGATAAAGCTACAGTGATATCGAAACATGTTGATATGTTAAAATAAATGTGGAGTTTACCAGTAAATGAAAAAAAAAATTGTTTTACTGTTCATTTAACTTAAAATTTAAACACAAACTGTTGTTCAGGTTATCATTATATTTTATTTATCAAAATGAAATAAATAAAATAATACGTGAGTTGCTATTTATACTTCTGGCCTTGACAACAGTAAGTGTTGCCATGTGCCATCTGACGTTTCCATTAGAAACTTGACATTGTTGAACATAACCTTTGAACAAACATTTTGTCATTTGAGCGCAATTTGTGTTGTTTACAGTAACTTGAAAAATTCATCTCGGGCAAAAAATGGAATTAACTCGTGAACATTTTCGTGCGATTATTTTTCATAACTTTCGACGTGGATTATCAAGACATGAGTACATCGATGAACTTAATTCTTTATATGGCGATGAACTACCATCCTACAGCACTGTAAAAAAACTGGTATAACGAATTCAATTGTGGCCGACGTTCGCTCCAGAACGAATTCCGTGAAGGTCGTCCAAAATCGGTTGTTGTGCCAGAAAACATTGATGCTGTGCGTGAACTGATTAAGCAAGATCGTCATGTGAGATTAAGGCATCTTTGGGCATTAGTATAACGAGCATCAATAAGATATTGCATGATTATTTGGCCGTAAAAAAGATTTGTTCGCGTTGGATCCCGCATAATCTGGCAAACGTTCAAAAGAAGGCTCGTGTCAATTGGTGCAAGGAAATGTTGAAAAAATACGATCAAGGTGCATCAAAGGCTGTGTATAACATCTACACAGGTGACGAATCATGAATCTATGCATATGAGCTCGAAACAAAACGGCAATCGACTGTATGGGTCTTCCAAAACGAGCCAAATCCAACAAAAGTTGTTCGCGGAAGAAGCATATCGAAGCAAATGGTTGCCTGTTTCTTCGGCATTACCGGTCACGTGGCGACAGGCGTTAGAGCAACGAAGGACGGTCAATTCTGAATGGTACACGACCATTTGTTTGTCAGAAGTCTTCGGAGAAATTCGAAAAAAGTCGAAGAAGAGGCGAATCAGTCTTCATCATGACAATGCGAGCTCTTACACATCAGCTCAAACAAAGGAATTTTTGACCGGCCAAAACATCGAATTGATGGGTCATCCGCCGTACAGCCCTGATTTGGCACCCAATGACTTTTTTTTATTCCCGCACACGAAAAACAAATTACATGGTCGACGATTTTCGACACCCGCATTCAAAAACGCATGTTTTGGAGTTACCTCAATCGGGGTGGAAAAAGTGCTTTGAAAATTAGTTCAAACGCATGCAAAAGTGTGTTGATCTTCATGGAGAATATTTTGAAAAACAATAAAACCAATTTCGATCATAAATATTTGTTTTTTCATTATTAGGCCAGAAATATAAATAGCAACCCACGTACAACTTAAGTCAGTCGTGACATGTTTTGGTACACAGTACCTTTCTCAAGCTCTAGTTAAACTTCTACTAGGAAAAGAAAGTGAAATATACATACGCGGAGAAGAATGAAAGGACCACAATATTGTCAACAAGCAAGTAAGTCAAATTATCTCGATAAAACTCTGTGCCTGATAAAATCAAGCCGTATAATTTTTCCCAGTAAAAACAAATAAATAAATAAACACCACAAATACAAACCAAAACAATAAAATCCTTCAACCAAACGAAGGTAAAAAAGTCACTAGAGATGTAAATCGGAAGTGACTGGGAATAATTAAAAAATCATTGAGCAAACCTACTCAAAAAAGGCCAAACAAGAAGCCTGCCGAAAGGTATTTTAAAGAAAGAATGTGTACCTATTACACATTGTATTTGTTAGACTTAGAACTAGTAAGTAAGTTTAAATTATATAAATGATTAATAATAAAGAGATTTTTGATTTTGACCGTAAAACAGCAACATCGGAGTATGCACAGGCCATTTTTAAGGTAATTAGTTATGAGCAAATAGTTGAGTGGTTAATTGAATCTAACAAATGCAGCGTATGTTTGGGAGCAAAGTCCCAAGTATGGGGCAGTATTCCGTGGTTTGTCGAATTTGAGCTTTGTACGGAATTAACACTTACTGTGGGTATAAAGCTTTCTAGTTTATGCATGCAACATGTTCATGCCAAGACATATTCGCTCCCAAATTATCGCCCAGCAAATTGAGTGAGGATGCTAGATGAATGGACTGTCCCGACATAACTATGTCTGATTCAGCAACGTTAATTTTTTACAAAAATAATTGCCACCTGGGTTAGCGTTAAATTCTACTTGATTACTGTCACCCTAAGGTAAAATTTCACACAAGAGCCATAAACGAACTTTTCAGATATACCACAATTCGTCATGCCAAATACAGTCGAATGCCTTGGTTGTATCAAGTGCAACCGTACGGGATTCTCCAAAATGTTCTTCTAGATATTTTCGAAGGTTATTTTCGGCTATAACCACGTGGAAGCACCGACGGATTTGGTTGCCGCTAGTAGATAAATATATCTGTATATCTTTTCCGAAAACTGATGACCTTGAAATTTTCGTTTCTTATCACCAGATAAATTATTAAAGGTGTGATAATTTTCATTTAATCTACACCTTCTGGAGAATATTCCAAAATTTTTTCAAAATTTCTCGATCAGTACTTTTCGAGATAAGGGGGGGGAACGGCGATTTTTCGCAATTTTTTAAACATAATACAAAGAAAAATGTGCGCAAGTAAGACATTATATATATATATATATATATATATATATATATATATATATATATATATATATATATATATATATATGTTTTGACGAATGTTCTCACGGGTGTGAAATGTAGTAATGGTTTTTCGGGTATCCCGTGTTAGCTTGAAGTCCCTTGATGGACGGTTTCGCTGACGTTTCGATGGAATCTCATCCATCTTTTTCAAAGCGTTGATCATTGGTCGGTGTCTTGGCGTTGAATGTCGAGACTGGCCCTGAGTGCGCCGGTTTTATGTACTCGGGGGTGTTTCTATTGGTCGGACGGATCTGGCCAATAGAGGCTCGGCTTTGGCTGCGCGTTGTCGGTCCTGTGGTTCTTTGTAATGTTTGTGTTGGTGAAGTAACATATGGTTGAATTATTGTTTCTCTTGGTTGGACTTGGTACTGGGATAGAATATGTTTCCAAGAGTTCGGTAAACGTTGGCTATCATCCCGATTATTTAAGTTGTTGGGCCTCTTTTCTATTTCTATGGCTTCTTTGATTACCCTAGTGGATAGGTTATTACTTTTTTGTAGGGTTCTGGTTTTGTTAAAATCGATTTTGTGGCCGGTATTGTGTGCATGTTGTGCTAGAGAAGAGGTGGTGGATTTTTGTTTTACGGCGTTTTTGTGCTCGTCTCTTCTGGCACTAATTTTCCTGTTTGTTTGGCCTATGTATGAAAGACCGCAGTCCTGACACGGAATTTCATATACGCCTTGGTCTTCTAAGGCTATAATGTCTTTTGGTGTAGGTAGAATATCTTTAATTTTTTGGTTGGTTGTGTAAATGGTCTCAATTTGGTGTTTTCCTAGAAGTCTTCCTATTTTGTCTGTCATGCCTTTTACATATGGGAGAAATGCTTTTGTAGTATATGTCTTTCTTTCCTGTTTGTGTTGTTTATTTAGGGCCCGCCGGATCGTGTTTTGACTATATCCATTTGAAAGTAAAAAGTTTCGAAGGAGCTTGGTTTCTTGTTGCAAATGTTCCTTGTCTGTTAGGGTTTCTGATCGGTGAGCTAAGGATTTGGCAACGGAGAAGATTTGGCTGGGTGATGATGTGAGCTGGCATTTAAGTATCTGTTTGTATGTGTCGGTTTTCTATATACTGAGTGAGACAAAGAACCATCTAATTTTCTTTGAAGCAAGACATCTAGGAATGGTAGTTGTTCTGCTGCTTCCCTTTCCATTGTAAATTTAATGTTTGGATGTATGTTGTTAAGGTGTTCCAGGAACTTGTTTAAGTTGTCTTCACCGTGTTGCCATACCACAAAAGTGTCATCTACGTATCGTAGCCATGTTTTCGGTTTATGTGGAGCAGTTTCTAGAGCTAGTGTTTCGAAATGCTCCATGTATAGATACATGGAAACACCAAATTGAGACCATTTACACAACCAACCAAAAAATTAAAGATATTCTACCTACACCAAAAGACATTATAGCCTTAGAAGACCAAGGCGTATATGAAATTCCGTGTCAGGACTGCGGTCTTTCATACATAGGCCAAACAAACAGGAAAATTAGTGCCAGAAGAGACGAGCACAAAAACGCCGTAAAACAAAAGTTGACCACCTCCTCTCTAGCACAACATGCACACAATACCGGCCACAAAATCGATTTTGACAAAACCAGAACCCTACAAAAAAGTAATAACCTATCCACTAGGGTAATCAAAGAAGCCATAGAAATAGAAAAGAGGCCCAACAACTTAAATAATCGGGATGATAGCCAACGTTTACCGAACTCTTGGAAACATATTCTATCCCAGTACCAAGTCCAACCAAGAGAAACAATAATTCAACCATATGTTACTTCACCAACACAAACATTACAAAGAACCACAGGACCGACAACGCGCAGCCAAAGCCGAGCCTCTATTGGCCAGATCCGTCCGACCAATAGAAACACCCCTGAGTACATAAAACCGGCGCACTCAGGGCCAGTCTCGACATTCAACGCCAAGACACCGACCAATGATCAACGCTTTGAAAAAGATGGATGAGATTCCATCGAAACGTCAGCGAAACCGTCCATCAAGGGACTTCAAGCTAACACGGGATACCCGAAAAACCATTACTACATATATATATATATATATATATATATATATATATATATATATATATATATATATATATATATATATATAAACTCGTGTTTTTACAAGCATTCATTTGACACTCTACTCGATGACCTAGTAAAAATTTTTTTTCACTTCCGATTTCACCCCCCAAAACTAACACCTTAAGTCAAAATTTAACTTTCAAAACTACACGACTCCTTGGGGCCATCAATTTCTATATTAGTGCCAAATTTTAACTTTCTATATTAAATAGTTTCAGAGAAAATCGGGTATGACAGACGGATTGACAGACACCGAAGTGATCCTATAAGTGTTCCGTACGGAACACTAAAACCACATATATTACGAGTATTAATAAGTAGTTATCTAGACCACTTCCCATTGTTAAATGCGGTTGCTGTGGATAGAAGTTTGGCATGGAGTAAATACATACACAAAGTTTGGCGGTTCACATTTCATTGTACTATTTATAGTGAATTTTTGAAGATGTAACTGATAAAAAATTGTTAAGTTAGTAAAATCAAATATCGACTGGTAATAAAGTACCTCTTTTTAAAAGAAATTTACGATGATATGCTTAATACAATATAGGAACAACGTACCGCTGTCAAAAATTGGGTTGTGGATTTTCAGAGATGAAGAACCGACCTCAGAAATGAACACCGGGCTGTGTCCACCGGAGAAAATGTTAAAGCTGTGCATGAAATGATTATGGAGAAACGATGAATTGTGCTGAAAAGGATAGTAGAGACTGAAAATTTCATAAGAATGTGTTTTTCACATCGTCCTTCCTGATTTGAGTAAGAAAAAAAAATCAGCTAAATGGATCCTTAAATGTCTAAACACTTACCAAAAACGACTGAAAGTCACAACATCCAAGTTTATTTTTAGTTGTTTCTCTCCCATTATTTCTCGTTATCTCCCATTATTTCTCCTTATCTCCCATTATCTTACCTTATCTCCCATTATCTAGGCTTATCTCGACTTATCTCGCAATATTTCTCCTTATCTCCCATTTTTTCTCCTTATCTCCCATTATTTCACCATAACTCCCATTACCTAGACTTATCTCTGCTTATCTCCCATTATTTATACTTATCTCCCATTATTTATACTTATCTCCCATTATCTCACCTTAGCTCCCATTATCTAGGCTTATCTCGACTTATCTCGCAATATTTTTCCTTATCTCCCATTATTTCTCCTTATCTCCCATTATCTCACCATAACTCCCATTACTTAAACTTATTTCTGCTTATCTCCCATTATTTCTTCTTATCTCCCATACCTATTATACCTATCTCCCATTATCTCACCTTATCTCCCATTATCTAGGCTTATATCGAATTATATAGAACATATCATATGTATGCAATTTATAAAAACAGGTAAATCGGATAAGTGGTTCTCAAGTGATAAGTGCACTAACAGACAGACCGACAGACAGAGAGAGGTTGCATTTTATATTATTATATTCTTTGCAACATGATATTGTTCCATATTTAATGGTTTAGGCAGTATATTGCAAGAGAACGCGCTAACGGTAGCCTTTTTCCGACTTGATTCACTATTATCGGCACTGCTTATTCTTTATGTTACCTAACGCAATAAAATATATCCTATAACCTGGCCAGAAAACATGTATGTTTTAAAAAAAAAATACGTAACGCACTAACAGACAGACAGACAGACAGAGAGACGTTACATTTTATATATATTATAGATAGATAACCTGGCCAGAGAACATATGTGTGTTTTAAAAAAAAGCACGTAAATCGGATAAGTGGTTCTCCAGTGATAAGCGCACTAACGGACAGACAGACAGAGAGACGCTGCATTTTACATATATTATTATTATATAACCTGGCCAAAGAATATATGTATGAATTTAAAAAAAGACATGTAAATTGGATAAGTGGTTCTCGCGTGATAGTTGCACTAATGGACAGACAGACAGACAGAGAGACATTGCATTTATTATAGATTATAGATATTCTCTGCTACATAATATTGTTCCATATTTAATGGTTTAGGCTGTGTATTGCAAGAGAACGCGCTAGCGGCAAACTTTTTTCCGACTTCATTCTCTATTATCGTCACTGCTCATTCCTTAAGCTAGCTATCGTAATAAAATATAGCCTATAACCTGGTCAGAGAACATATGTATGTTTTTAAAAAAAAAGTACGTAAATCGGATAAGTGGTTCTCTAGTGCTAAGCGCACTAACGGACAGACAGACAGACAGATAGACGTTGCATTTTATATATATTATAGATAATAATCTACTTGTATGAGGTATATAAAAATGTTGCAGGTACACGTTGAAGCGCTATGTCCGACGAGTATTTAATGCAATATCTTAAAAATTGAAAGGCAGCCGGAATTTTCAATTGCACAGTGGGACTTCGTCCCACCGTGCGTATCCCCAAGAAGTTGCGCTTACAAGAAGTAAGGTTCTTGTTTCCATTTTTTGGGACAAGGTGAGAGATTTCTTACAGAATACTTGAAACACGGTAAAACAGTGACTGCAGAATATTATTCTTCATTACTAGCTAAATTTTGCCAAAAAATTAGAGAAAAACGCCGAAAAAAGTGACTAAAGGGATGTTGTTTTTACATCATGCTCCTGCTCATAAATCGCTCTTAGTTGTGAAAAAAATAACCGAATTAGGTTTTGAACTGATTAATTATGTCCCAAATTCCCCAAGTTAATTCCCTCGGGCTATTACCTTTTCTCAAAACTAACGTTTTATATATAATTAGTGATGTGCTTGAAACTCCTAGGAAGTAACACCACATAGCACATCATAAACCAGTTGCATTTTTTATTTCATCCAAAGCTATTAAGGTGAAAGGAAGATGCGCTTTGCAGATAAATGTTAAAGGTGAAATCTATAAATTTTATTGGTAGTAAAAGTAAGCGATAATAGATTAGGCATTGAATTGTGAAAGATACATTTTTAAATAAATACTAGAAATTTTAACGATCATTTGTAAGCGTACCAATTAAAGGAATATGCATAAACAGTCGGTCAAGTAAGAACGTATCGCCTCTAACTTGTAGTCGGTAAAAGAAATTCTTTTTTTTTATGCTTTGTGGAAAGAGATCCATTTCTAACCTTCCTCTTCCTCTATCCGTCATCCTACGTAAGGACGTGGTGATATTATGGTATTTGTGTCACTGTTTTAGACCATGTTTCTCGGTTTTGGGCTTGATGAAATTCTTCCGAGAATTTGACGCCAGTTGTTGGTTTAATATGGTCCGACAACCGTGTAGGAGACCGTTCTCTCAGTCTTTTACCTTCGACGTTACCTTCCACAATCAACCGCTCTACTGCATCCCTCCCTTTTGCTATGCGACCAAAGTATCTCAGTATTGACTGTAGTAGTCAGTATTGTTTTGATGTTGAGCTCATCCAGAATGGAAGCATTTGTGCAGTGCGCTGTTCAGGATATCCGGAGCATCCTTCAAATTTCAAATGCGCTGATTCGTTTCTTGTCATTTTTGTTAATGGTCCAGGTTTCGGCTGCGTATGTAGCAATTGGGAATATAAGTGTATTGATAAGTCGTAATTTGGTATTCTGCGTCGAATCATTGTCTCTCCATATTTTTATTAGCTTGGCGCTCGCTGTTCTGGCCATAGCAATACATCTGCGTATTTCATTCTGACATCCGCCGTTGTTTGTTATTACGAAGCCGAGGTAATTTAAGTGACTGACTGTTTCATACTCTGCAATATTTCTAACGTAAGGCTGATTGTTTCGGACTCTGTCTTCGTCTTGGCATTGTTCAACTGTAGCCCGTATTTGTTGCTGACGATGTTAAGTCTATCCATGGTGTACTGGGGTTCTTCTTTCGAGGCTGCCAAAACTACGTGTGGGCGGTATATCGTAAATTAAAAACCACCTATTGTTATACCGCCCTGCCAGTCGCCAAACACCTCTCCCATGATGTGTTTACTATATATATTGAAAAATATAGGTGATACGATGCATCCCTGAAGAACCCCCACTTCGAGTTTGAAATCTTGGAAGAAAGTATTATTTATTCACTGTATTGTGTTCATATAGATTTTGAAGAAGCCAAATTAAGTGATACGGACATCTGTGCTAAAACTTCCCAGGTAGTGCTCCACTTTACGGTGTCAAATGCCTTGGAGTAATCGAAGAGAAGTAACCTTATTTATGGTTAAATAGTACGTTATCGAACATGAATGCTGCAATACGTTTCACGATTCGAGACTGTGTTTCTATGTAATCATCTAAAAGAGGCGCAAAAACTAAAGCAGAAAGAAAGGTTTGGATATATTGTATGAAACATTCCTTCGTTATTTCCAGGCTAACTATTTAAAATGGAGGAGTACAATTAAGAAACCATTGCTGAACAAAAAACACGGAGAGAAACGACTCACGTGGGCAGAGAAAAATATAAATTAAGACTGGAGCAATGTAATTTTTTCCGATGAAGCTTCATTTGGGGTTATGTTATCACTCAACGAACCTGGTCAATTTCCACTAGCTGTGAAACACTCCGTGAAGATCCAGGTTTTGAGAAACTTTACCTACAATTTGAACGCTACCGATTTACAAAAAGGCATTAGTACCGACTGTCAAACGATGCTTTGTCGATAAAAATGTAGAGTGGATTCTTCAAGAGGTTAACGACCCCAAACAACGGAGTAAAACATCTAGCTAGTGGAAAGGAGAATCCGGTATCGTCATACTAGAGTGGCCATCCCAGTCACCCGATACAAACCCAATCGAGAACGTGAGGTCATACATCAAGCAGAAGCTTCGTGGTAAAAAGGTGTACACAGTGAAGCAGCTGTCGCGGCAAATTCGGGCAGTTTGGAAATCTTTGCCCCAAGAATACGCCAAGAATCTCGTCGAAAGTATGCCCCGAAGATGCCAGGCGATCATCCACGCTAATGGGGACTGAAAGAATTACTGAATCATTAGTATTTTAATGGCAGTCCTTTACTGTTGAATGATGTAAAAAAACATTTAAATAAATACATTTTTTAATGGACAATTTGCGACATCTTTTTACTTGACCGACTGTACGGGGTAAGTCTTAAGCCGGGTTCACACCAAACGGACATAGCACGAAACACAAACAAAAACTGTTTTTCTCAACAAAAAGAGCCATGTTTTGTAAAAAATGAAGAGTTTCGAAAACATATTTGTGGGAGAACAGTGTTTTTAGTAAACAAAACACTTTCCCATCTCGAGTCGGTACATCAAAAGGAAACAAATTTGTTCGTGTTTTTTAGTCGGTTTGGTTGGAACACTTGAATGTTTTAGTTTTGTTCTCTGCGACATTTGTACTCTACTCTTTCAATTAGTTATCAAGTTTTTATGAAATGTATGCGATTTATGAAGAGTTTGTCAACACTTAAAGTAAGTAACATTTTTTATATTTATTTTGTTAAACTTTTTATTCAATTATATATATATACGAGGCTGGTTTGAAAAGTCCGTGCAAAGTCCGAGAGATGGCACCACCGGCGCGTATCGAGGTCATGTTTAGTTAGTAGCATCTCTTGAATGAACGCACACCAAGTTTCAGCCATATTGGTCTATTTCTTTGTGTTTGGCATTCGTGTGAATGAAGGAAGTGGAGTGATTTTCAAGAAATGGACGAAAAAGAATTTCGTGTGGTGATTAAACATTACTTTATGAAAGGCAAAACGCCTCAGGAGACTAAAGAGAAGCTTGATAAACATTATGGTGACTCTGCACCTTCGATTAGAAGAGTTTATAAGTGGTTTCAAAATTTTCGGACTGGCCATATGGGCACAAGTGACACTGAATGTTCTGGACGGCCTGTGGAGGTTACGACTCCAGAAATCATTGATCAAATCCATGATATGGTGATGGATGACAGAAGAGTTAAGGTGCGTGAGATTGCTAGTGCTGTGGGCATCTCGACTGAACGGGTACATAATATTTTGCATAAACATTTGGACATGAGAAAGCTATCCGCAAGATGGGTGCCGCGATTGCTCACGCTTGACCAAAAACGGAATCGTGTGAAGTGTTGCAAGGATGGTTTGCAGCTGTTCCAGAAGAATCCGGAGGACTTTAAGCGTCGTTTCGTCACTGTGGATGAAACATGGATACCTTACTATACTCCTGAAACCAAACAACAATTTAAACAATGGGTTACCAAGGGGGAATCTGCACCAAAAAAGGCGAAGACCGTTCCTTCGGCCGGAAAGGTTTATGGCGACTGTCTTTTGGGATTCGCAAGGGATAATCCTCATCGACTATCTGGAAAAGGGGTAAAACTATTACAGGTGAATATTATTCATCGTTATTGGACCGTTTGAAAACCGAGCTACAAAAAAAAACGCCCGCGATTGGCCCACAAGAAAGTCCTTTTCCATCACGACAACGCACCAGCACACACCTCAGCAGTTGTGGTCGCAAAATTAATGGAAATAAGATTCCAACTCGTTTCACATCCCCCCTATTCTCCAGACTTGGCTCCCTCGGACTACTATTTGTTCTCCAATTTGAAGAAAAGGCTGGCGGGACAAAGATTTTATTCAAACGAGGAGGTGATTGCAGACACTAATGGATATTTTGCAGACTTGGACAAATCCTATTATTCGGAAGGGATCAACAAACTAGAACATCGTTGGACGAAGTGCATAAGCCTAAAAGGAGACTATGTCGAAAAATAAAAAAGGTTTACCCCAAACACATAAGTAGTTTTTATTTTTGCACGGACTTTTCAAACCAGCCTCGTATATATATATATATATATATATATATATATATATATATATATATATATATATATATATATATCCATTTAGTTACAATGTTGCTACGATTAAAAGAGTTGACTGCAAGTTTACCAAAACTGTTCTAATTCGTTTTTAGGCCATGAATTCCAAAAAGCAGTAGACTAAAAATCAATGCAGCAATCTAATTGAAGTGTACCGTCAACATACTAACTTGTGGGACTCAAAAAGTATAGATTATAAGAATAAAAAACAAGATTCACTCAAGGAAATTGGTAATCATTTTGAAACTAGCAGTGATGAAATTGATCGAAAAATCAAAAACTCGCTCAGTCAGTACAACAGGGAACGAAGGAAGTATAAAAGCATGAAAAAGTCTGGGGCTGGACACGTGTTTATTTCAAAATGGTTTGGATATGATACTATGAGCTTTTTGTATGACAAGAATAAACCGAGGAAAGGAAGGCTTACCTTGATATAATGTTGAAGAGCGTCATACAGACTTTATATATATTTTTATATATATATACATATATATATATATATATATATATATATATATATATATATATGTATATATATATATATATATATATATATAATATATATATATATATATATATATATATGTATGTATATATATATATATATATATATATATATATATATATATATATATATATATATATATATATATATATATATATACAGTCCCTGGCCAAATTATTAGACGCACTGTATTTTTTTTAGTAATTTTATGTTTCTTAAGAGTTTTTATGCAATAATGGTATATTTAAACTACAATATTATTGATTTTTTATTTAAAAGAATCTCACTTACATCCGCTATGATTCGTGATACAGAAAAATTTGAAATTTTGAATAAATATTTTAATGATCTATCCCCAGTGGATAAGTACCTCAGAGTTACAACCAGGTGATCCTTCACTGAAATTGCGTCCCGGTAATTTGTATTTTTCTTGGCGATTTTAGGTCCTAACAAATTAATTAACAACTCAAAACCGGTACTTGACATTTTGGTAAAATTATGGCAGGAAGATCTCAATTTTCCATTTAACCCACCATGTCCTGCCGTAATTAACTCTCCTCTTTAATAGAGAACTGACCCAATACCTTGGTTTTTTTCTGTTTTGGCCATTAACTAAAAACGAACCACAGCTAATTATAAAAAAAATCGTCATCGGAGAAGGACATTCTTGCAGAACTAAACAAAATGGGAAAAAGAGAATAAACACTAGCAACAAAACTTTTGGAACAGTCTACAGCAGGGGTGCTCAAACGGTCGATCGCGATCGACAAGTCGATCGCGAGTGCTTTTTGAGTCGATCGCGAGAAAAAAATTCACAGATTTTGTTATGAGTGCGGCGAAGAAAAGTAAAACTTATCATTTTAATAACGATTGGGAGGAAGAATTTTTTTTTGTATGGTAAAGGATAAGTGCATTTGTCTCATTTGCCGTGCGTCAGTTGCAATACCTAAGCGTGGGAACTTAGAGAGGCATCATGAAACGGTTCATAAAAACTATGAAAAGGATTTTCCGTCACAGAGTGAATTAAGAAAACGAAAAGTACGTGATTTGATAACTTATTTAAAAAAAGAACAAACCATGTTCACAAGACCAGCCAAACAATCAAAAGCTGCAACGATCGCGTCATTTAAAATATCTCATATATTGGCGAAATACAAGATAACCATTTAATGATGGATTGGTTGTGAAGGAAGCATTTATTGAAGCGGGTGAGACTTTATTCGGAGATTTTAAAAATAAAACAGAGATTATGTCTGCTATTAGAGAACTTCAGTTATCTCGTCCGACTGTCACAAGGCGTGTTGAAGTCATGAGTCAGGACATGGCAGATAAACTAAAACATGATATCATGGAATATACATACTTTTCTTTACAGTTCGACGAATCCACCGATATGACAGACACTGCCCAGCTGTTTATTTTTATACGAATGCTATTCAATGACATGTCGGCTAAGGAAGAGTTTTTGACAATGATTCCTCTGAAAGGAAAGACCCGTGGCGAAGATATAAATGACGTTTTCTTCAATTTTGTAACAAACTACAAGCTACCAATATATAAACTAGTGTGCATTACAACCGATGGAGCACCAGCAATGACTGGAAACGAAAACGGTTTTGTGGCATTGTGTCGAGCTAATGATGATTTCCCTTCATTTTTCTCCTTCCATTGCATTATACATCAACAAGTTTTGTGTTCAAAAGTTCTAAACATGGAGGAGATTATGGGTATTATTATTGTGAATTCTATCCGTGTACGTAGCTTGCAACGACGGCTCTTTAAATTGCAGTTGGAAGATAGTGAGTCAGCTGAACACACTGATTTAGTTCTTCCCACGGACGTCAGGTGGTTGAGTCGCGGAAAATTCCTAGAAAGGTTTCAAGAATTATTGCCCGAAATAACAGCTTTTCTGGACGAAAGAGGTGATGACACTCAGATGCTGAAAAACGGAAAATGGCTGACTGATTTGACATTTTTGACAGACATCACAATGCATTTAAACACCATTAATTTGGAGCTTCAAGGTAAAGGAAAAACTATTATTGAGATGATTAGCGCAATAAACGCATTCAAAAGTAAATTGCAACTTATGATAGATCAACTGAAAAGAAAGGATCTGAAAAATTTTCCGTCTTTGAAAGCAAGGATTCCTCAGTTGAATTATGATATATTTATGAGGCAGAATTATAAAATATTTTGGGCCAATTCGAAATACGTTTTTATGATTTCAGTAAATTGGCAAATATCGCATCATTTATGAGTTATCCTTTTTCGTGTAAAAGCATTGAGGAATTAGCTACTGAAATAGCAAGTCAGTTTAACATGGACTTATGTTCTGTTGAAAATGAGTTAGTGCAGATTATATCAAATATACATCTCAAAGCCACAGCATCTGATACAAAATTCTGGTGTTTTATATCTGAAGATAAATATCCGAATCTAAGGCAAATCGCCGTTCAACTGACGACAATGTTTGGGTCAACTTACTTGTGCGAGTCTGCATTTTCTGAAATGAAGATAATTAAGTCAAAATATCGCAATCGACTAACTGACGAACATATGTCATCATGCTTGCGATTAGCACTCGGTAATTACGTACCATCTTATGAAAAGTATGCTGAGGACATGCAGTGCCACGCTTCAACATCCAAAGTCACTCTTTAGTTGAGTTTAGACACTGTAAGAACCAATAAACTCACAATTTTGAATAATTATGAGTTTTTTCATTGACATTTTAGAGCAGACCTACACTTACCTTGACTAAAAAAATGCATATTTTGCGGAAAACTAATATCTATGCCACGATACACCCTACCTAGACGACAATCCTGCATCACACTTACTTGCAGCCTCTCAGAGTCGATCGATCGTAGTCTAACAATATTGAGGTAGATCGCCAGCAGTTCAAGTTTGAGCACCCCTGGTCTACAGGAACTGTTTGAAAAAAAAAACAAAACTAATTTTGTTTTGTTTATGAAAACAGAACTGTTTTTTAAACTGTCCGGCTTTACACATATTTTACAAAGTATTGAGAAATATTTGGATGACGTGTAATTTATGCCAAAACCTTTTGTAAAAGTCATGTCGAGTTTTTCTGTAAATCCTTCCTTGCAATTGCTTTTTATTTGCGTCGCTCCTTACCTCAAGACATCTACTTAGTAAAAAGGTGTATAATAAAGGCAGTAGCGTACTAAGGGGAAGGAGCATATGCCCTCATACGCCACTGAATAAGGAGTGGAAAGTCTGTAAAGAACAGCGCTTATAAACACAAATTTATGTACCAAAAATCTCTCGAAATCGCACTTAAATAATGTTGAATTATTAAATTAAAAACTTAACCAACAACACACTCTTCATTTATTGTTTTCAGCAATTAACAATTATTTTAAACAATAGTTTTTATTCTTGTGTTTCTCAAGTAAAAACCATGTTGCTAACCCAGTGGCAATTATTAAGAGAGGTGCCCCGAAACACTCGACCGGAACAGGTGTCCTTGTTAAACGATTATTATTACTTTTAAGTAACGTATACGCAGTTAGAACAAAGCTTTAAACTCATTTGCCGCAATTATTTTAAGAATAGGTTGGCATCTTTGCGTTTACAACTTATAATTTAAAATATTATTTAATAGACTTGACCAATTTTACTTTAATAAATAACACGGTGAATTTTAGAGGCCTATATGCCTATATGGCACTGATACAAATAGCAGAATTAAACTGAATAATTCTTTATCCGATCCCTTTAACGTAGAAGCTGACGTCAGACAGGGCTGTATTCTGTTACCCTTACTTTTTAACATATATAGTAAACATATAAAGAGGTTTATTTTGGATGGCTGAAGTGGGGGTGTGACAATCAGTGGAAAAAAGCTTACATATTCGAATGATACTGTTATACTTGTAACTTCAATACACGACCTAGAATCAATTATGGAGCGCCTGGAAATCGTTAGCAATTTAATAGAGCCCAAAGTAATGATTGTTAGTTGCAATCAAGATCTGTCACACATAAATGAAATTGCTGGTTTCACCGTTGTAGACCATTCCAACTATTTGGGATACCTCATAACTAACAATGGTTGTTGTGAAGTGGACGTAAGAAAACGTTTGGCTATGCCTAGAAACTCGACTATCAAACTCACAAAAAATACAAAGTTAAGATTGCTATCCAGCCTTATATTCCCCATAACAACTTACGCATCGGAAACATGGGGCATTAAAGAAGCTGACAAAAGACGAATCGATGTGTTTGAAATATGGACATATCGAAGAATCCTCAGAGTATCATGTACCCAACATCGAACTAATGTATCTTCATTTTGGACACTGAAAGTAACATGTTCAGAAGGAAGTTTCTGGAAATATACTATATAAAGAACTGACAGAATAGTGTTAACCATAAAAAATACGTCGAAGGTTTACATATATCTATTGGCCCAAGATCACACTAAAAAAATAACCAATGATGTGCAACACGCAAGTTAAATTTTCGATAATATTGACAATTTTATAAATTAAAAGTACTAGATTTACTTCAAAATGGCCTAGCACGTGTTCGTATAGAAATATAAATTTATGTTTGTAACTTTTAGATTTTAATAATTTTAATAATTTCCAAGTATGATTCGCGCGCTAAGCCTGCAAAATCGAAAATGAAATGAAAAATTCAGTTTCTCGCAAATATCTCGAAAAATAAAAAAGATATCGAACAACTAAAGCACCATGTGAAAGAACGGGAAATTTTACTAAGAAGTAGTATATAGATTATTTTTTTTTAGTTTTACCGTAATTTTAAAAAAATAGATTTAAAATAAAATGGCTGGTTTAACCTTTTCAGTTGTAATGGAAATCATACTTCCATCCTCATTTATGATTAAATTAATGTTTCTGAATACAGCTAAATATTTGGAAATTGGCTATTGAGGAGTTTCTGGGGGTACTGATTAAGAATCTGATGACAGATTTGAAAAAAATTCAAAATGGCAGATCCAACATGACGGCCAGAGAGTACGTAATTCATTTAATTTCTTCGAGTAATTTAGAATTTTTGTGTTTTCAGTAACTGTTTTGTCTGTACCTGGATGTTTAAATGAAATATAAATACTTTATACTTAAAGCTTGGACTTTTATCTTTCATTTCTCACCTTTAAATATATATTTTTTTTATTTTAAGTTTAATAAGTTTAAGATTAATAATAAGCAAAAAATACGTTTAATATGAACACCTTTTTTAAGAGCAAAATTACAAAAAAAATATAACCGGTCAAGTGCAAGTTAAACTTGCGCAATTAGTGTTCCGTACGTTGATTGCTTTTAAAATAAAAAAAATTTTGTTACAGAGGTATAAAATGATCAGTGACTTCACAAAATACACCCCAAATGAGTTTTCAACAAAGTTTGTTTCCAATCTTTACTGAAATCTGATGACCTTGAAATTTTTGTTTTTTTTATATACCATATAAATTATTAAAGGTAATGCACTCGTGATAATTTTCGTTCAATCTACACCCCGTGGAGAATATTCCAGAATTTTTTCGAAATTTTTTGATAAGTATTTTTCGAGATAAGGCCCGGGACAGCGGTTTTTTTTTTCGCGAATTTTTAAAAAGAATACAAAGAAAAGTGCGCGCAAGTATAATATTATATATATATATTTTTTACTCGTGTTTTCACAAGCTTTCATTTGACATCAAACTCGATGACCTAGTAAAAAATTTTTTTTTTTCACTTCCGACTTCACCCCCCAAAACTAACCCCTTAAGTCAAAATTTAATTCTCAAAACTACATGGCTCTGATGAGGCCATCAATTCCTATATTATTACCAAATTTCACCTTTCTATGTCAAATAGTTTCGGAGAAAATCGGGTGTGACAGACAGACAGACAGACAGACAGACAGACAGACAGACAGACACCGAAGTGATCTTATAAGTGTTCCGTACGTTCCGAACACTAAAAAGATAAATCTTTTTTATGTTTTTAATGATTTTTTTATATCAAGTATACTTTTAACTGTAACTAAAAAAAAATTGTCCGACTTTTTTTGATCAATTCGTACTGCTTTGAATATAAAATTTCCGGGCGCACTACAGCAAGCAAAATTTCATATTTTTAAAACTCAATTTTTAAATAACACAGACAATGTGGGTATTTTTAATTATTCTTATATTGAAATTTAAGGTATAGTAATGATATATGCACAAGGATTTTTTTTTCAATACTATATTTTATTAAATATTTGCAATTTACTGTAAGTCCGTTAAAATCATACAAACAAAAATTTCATTTTAAGTTTTACAAATTTTAAAGCAATAAAAATAAAAACTATTAGTATCATCGGAAAGCTGAAAGTCTTCTCTTCAAAAAGCTGTCTTTTAATTTTTTTTACACTCTGAAAACAAGTAATATCGATTAACCTCCGCTGTTTAGGGTGCTACACTTTTTGAATCACCTGTCCGAATTTTTAATAAATTCTCACGCTAATAAAAAAATCTGTAATCTGCTTTTTTGTAAAATTTCACGCTCTTTCACGTGGTGCTATTAGTTTTGCGATATCTTTTTTTATTTTTCAAGATATTACCGAAAAAGCGAATTTTTGACTTTATTTTGGACTTTGTGGGCTTAGCGTACATCGAACCTTAGCAAACTTTTTTTAATGTATTCTACGTCCAAGAAACTACCTGTGTGCCAAAATGTAGCCTGTTAACATTTAAGGAGAGCTCAAAACTCCTGGCGACTGAGCTATTTAGGGAAGAAGTGGATGATGTGGAGGTCGTTAAATAGATTCAAAATTTTTTCTCATAATTAGTTGTAGTCAATGATTGTTAGAATAGATAATCTTGCGGAAGAAGTATCGAGTAAATTTACTGTACCGAATTTTTTATAGATTCTCTAGTTACTTTCCGGTTAAAATAATTTGCGTATAAAATCCATAAAAACACCATGTATATTATTGTATATATAATCATACCACATTTTGCATGCCAACATAAACTTTTGCATGCAACTACCAGTAGACATAATTGGTAAATGGAAAGTTTCTGTTTCGAAGGTCACAAATCACAAGTAGGTAAACAGCAGAATAATAATTCCACCAACGCATACCATAATTTTTATTATCCTCTATTTATTAGTTTACTAGCATAATATTTCAATCTTAAGGAGATTCATTGTTTGTTACCAACCTAACTAACAGCCTGATACTACCATTATTGATAACTAGTTAACCTAGACCACTTTACATTGTCAAAAAGAAATACGGTTGCTCAGAATAGTAGTTTGTGATTTAGAAAATACATACACAAAGTTTGCTTACTTGCTGTACGTTTTATTTTCAAGAAAAACCCTAATTATATAAACAATTTAAAATTAGGAAGGGAGGTAATATACTATACATCGACAAAATTTATTTTACCCTGTCAGCTCTAGTTCACTACCCAACCTCATTCTTTATTTTTAGCCGTCCCATTCGAAAACAGCAAGTTTTACAATAACACTGATAAAATTAATCTTATAATTTCATAATGGCTAGTAAGTTAAGACGTTGTGTTAACGATTCTGATAAGTTTTGTTACATTTGTGGTGAATATATTTCGAAAGATCAGAGAAAATTGTAACAGATACTGTGATCCGTTTGTATTTTGCTTACTTCAGTATAGAAATTCGCAATCAAGATAAATCGTGGGTGCCTCATAATGTATGTAAAATGTGCATTGAACATCTGCGACAATAGGAGAAAGGTATACGTAAATCTCTGAAATTTGGAGCACCCATGATTTGGAGAGAACAAAAAAATCATCACGATGACTGTCACTTCTGTATGACAAATATAGTGGACATCAATAAAACCAATCGTCATAAATGGAAATATCCCAATATTTCTTCAGCAAGACGACCAATACCCCATTCAGAAAACGTTCCAGTACCAGCATTTCATCAGCTACCACAATTTCAGGTTGAAGAAATTGAAGAACCCAGTGCTTCTCAAGGAAGTGAATATTGTGCAGAAACATCGAATCCTAATTTATTTTTACAAAAAGAGCTTAATGTACTCCTCAGAGACTTAGATTTTTCACAAGAGCGTGCCGAATTGTTAGCATCAAGATTAAGAGAAAAAAATTGCCTATCCTCTGATGTAAAAATTTCTTGATACCGCACGAGAGAACAAAACTTATTGCAATTTTTTTCTTCTGATGAAAATTTAGTATATTATAGTGATGTGAGCGGCTTACTCACTTTCATGGGCTTAGAGACCTATTAGGCAAGTGATTGGCGTCTCTTTATTGACAACAGTCAATGCTTTGGTCGTTGGTGAAAGAAATGTGATAAATAAGTCTTTGGTTCCACGAGAAAAATCATTTCTTCGCCCTTGCACATAAAATTAGGGCTAATAAAGCAGTATGTCAATGCTGTGGACAAAAATGGCCAATGTTTCCATTTTATTTCTCAAAAATTTCCTGGATTAATTACTGAAAAACTAAAAGCAGGCATTTTTGATGGGCCCCAAATACGTCGATTAATTAAAGACTCCACTAATTTTGAGACATCTATGACTGAATTGGAACGACTTGCGTGGAAATCTTTTGTAGCGGTTGTACAAAATTTACTCGGAAATTACAAGGCTGAAAACTATGTACAGTTAGTTGATGAAATGCTTCATCACTTTCAAAATTTAGACAGTCATATAAGCATAAAAATTCACTACCTTAATAGTCATATAGATCATTTTCAACATAACCTAGGAGATTTGAGCGAAGAACAAGGAGAACACTTCGACCAAGATATAAACATAATGGAGAACAGGTATCACGGCAGATGGACGTTCATATGATGGCAGACTGTTGCTGGAGACTTATGCGAGATTGCCCAAGATAATTTCACGCTAAAAAATCACTTAAAAAACAATTTTTTCATGTAGAATGTTAAAATAAAGCCATATTTTTGTAAAAATACATTTTTTTCTATCTCACTAACTAGAGCCGATACAAAAAAAAACCAGTAACATTTTTGAGATCACCTGATCAGACATACGTAAAATCAGGTCTAAAATCCTAGGCACCAAAATGTGTGTAGGCCAGTATAATATACAACAAAAATATTTTTAAATATCTGTACTGAAATCAATCAGTGCAAGTTAAAATTGGGCTGGAAATGTCCGAAAGCATAAAAATAACCCAAGGTGTAAGACAGGGATGCATTCTCTCACCACTTTTGTGCCATCTTTATTCTGATGCTGTGTTTAATGAGGCCATCTATGAATCCATTGAAGGACAGTTAATGGGAGTACTTTGAACAATATACGGTATGCTGATGATACTGTTCTATTAGCAAATAATATCAAATATCTCTAGCCACTAATCAATCGAGTCGTAATAGCCACCGAAAGATTTAGATTAACTATGAATATAAGAAAAACCAATTGGAACAAAGAAAAATCTACCACCAGAATCTTTCAAAATCAGGGACAACACCGTCTTCACATTTAAATATTTGGGAACCAATATAAATGATAAGTGGGACCCAAGAAAGGAAATATATTCATGAATTGAACAGGCTCGAGTAACATAAATGAATATGAATAAATGGCTACAGAAAATAAAAAACACAGAAGTACTAGAAAGACTGAAAAAAAGGAAGGAATTAGTAACAACCATAAAAATAAGAAAAACTCAATACTTCGAATAATCAGGGGCCCAAAATACGAATTGCTACGTCTAATTATTGAAGGCAAAATAAAGGCCAAACGATCGATCGGAAGACAACAGAATTCTTGGCTAAAGAACATGAGCAGGTGATTCAGATGTGCTGCGAGTGATATTTTTGGAGCAACAGTTTCTAAAATTCGTTTAGCTATAAGGATTACCAACCTTCGTGAGGAGACGGTGCGACGAGCCTTTTTGAATTATCACCTCTAAACCTATACTTAGATGGCGGGACGTTCATTGCGCATAGGTGGGGTATTTAGAGCAGAAGGAATTAATTCATTCATTGTCTCTCCTTTACCTTGTTTAGAGGCGTTAAAGATGAGCAAGAAAAAAGCATATGCAACCAATAATCACAAAATTCTCCACACGTGAAAACATCAAATTTTGCAGACTCGATTCAGTGACGATACGTTTTCATGGACACGAATCAAAGTTTGTGTAAGGAGCTCAAGAGAGGCTGTCAAAGTGTCGAAAATGAAAATCATACTCGTCGTCTTCGCACCAGCATCTCCCCACGAAACATTGCTTAATAAAGATGATTGACATGTGCAATCGATTGATGCTGAATAAAAATCAGAAAGCTATAAAAGATCAAATTTCGAAGATGCCTAAAAATCGTTTTGAAAAAGAGGAGAGACGTGGATACACTACGATATTTCTTCATCACAACGAACAAATACGAACCAAACCCTGTGAGAGTTGCGGGAGAAGAATTAGCCCTAGTTTTCTGTGACAGAAAAGAAGTCCTACTGGTGTTGCTTCTCCACGACTATGCGAGGAGTCACTCTGAAGTTGTTACCGAAGCAAAATTTGTGGAAATACACAGGACGTCTCCTAAACCATCATCATATAGTCCAGACTCGTCACCATGCAGCTTTTACATGTTAGGGCGCCTCAAAGAGGTTCTGGGAATTAAAAGGTTCGAGTGTCACGTACAGGTGGAAGTGTTCGTGTGCAGTTGTGTGGATACACACCCAGCATTTTTCTACAAGGATGAGATGAAAAAACTATCACTTACAGGAGGGAACTAGGTAAAGAAATCGGGGAAAACGGTATTAATTTTATGAAATAAAAAACTATAATAGGAATGAATATATCGTTCTTGCTTCAATTACATTTTCGCTATGGGGAGGACGGGGCGATAATCCTTCTCCCCCGCCCCGTGTTCAAATCGCCACTGGTATACAGAGATTTATTAGTGAAATATAAATTATTGCTATTATTACTTATATTATGTAGAATCGAGAAAAAAGAAAAAACCTCTTTGGGGATAAGTATAGAAAAAGAGGCAAATAAATGATCTGGTGTATTCGAACACATTGAAGTTGTCACGCAAGGAACGCCGAGGTTAAATAATACAGAGCAAAGTTTAGATTTTAATGAGAAATTGTTGGTTTTGAGATTAGATAGTGTACGGTTGGAGCTCTTTCCTACGTTTCCTATTCGATTGCACGGAGCATCTTCAGGGATCTTCAATTTGAATAATAATAATAACAGGAATTCTCATTAAAACACAACATCACCACAAACCTATCACCCAGGAAATAATAATTGTACTAGATTTATTCTCAGCAAACTACATTTATTTCCTTGCACATATTTTTACTTAATTACACTTATTTTATGAATTTAAAACACAAAGCCTTTAATAAAAGAGAAAATGAGGAAACCAACGCTGATTATTAAAAATCTATTATGGTTTGGTAGGCGGGCATGCATGGTTTCTGTGTAATAAAATAAATGTTATTATTTTGCTTTACCTAACTTAATAATTGCACGAAATACTATTTTTTTAAATTAAATATTGCACAGTAATCTACAAGACTTCTCTAGTCGTCTCGTGTTTTTGGGGTTTAGGAATCTATACAGGGTGCCGAAAAACTAAAATCCCTCTTCCTCTCTTAATTATGTAATAATTCTTAAACATATGTCTCAAATTGCGGCTTATGGGTTCACGTAGTTTCCCACTTCCGTTGGTTTGTCGTCCTTTCCACACGATAACTCTCGAACGAAATGAGATATTAATTTAAAATTTGGTAGGTATATAATACTTACAGTAGGAAAGACAGTTGCAATTTTTTCCGCGATACAATTTTAAAGGAATGTTTAAGGGACGAAGGTATGTCAATATTGTACATTTTAAATACTATTTAGAGAATTTTTTAATCGAGATTATCGCGTAATTTTAACCACAATTATTAATAGCAAAACATACAATTATGACGTATATCTATGCCTGATGAACTACCAAAAGGCCTTTGATAGAGTCCAACATTACAAAATGGTCAGAGTTTTGAAAGACCTTGGGCTAGATGGAAAGGATTTACGGATTATTACCAACTTTTACTGGCGCCAGATGGCTTTTATTAAGACAAAAGGGGAGCGTTCACAAGCAATATCGATTGAGCATGGATTAAGACAGGGTTGTATGTTGTCTCCACTACTGTTTAATGTACTCTGAGCAAATCTTCAGAGAGGCACTGGAAGAAGCTGATGAAGGAATACTGGCGAACGATGGGGAACGAATAAATAATATTCGTTATGCTGCGATTATGGCTGACAACTTAAAGGGCCTACAACATCTTATGACAAAAATAAACGAAATCAATAATCGATACGGCCTCGAACCTAATGTCAGCAAAACAAAGTACATGGTGATCAGCAAGTCTCCGGTTCCTGCTACCTTATTGATGGTTAACAATTAATAAATACAAAGTACTCCACAATGTTCATATCTAGGTACCATGATAAACGGACAGTGGGATTACTCACAGGAAATTCGTTGCTGTTCCTCAAAATGACATCGCTTCTCAAAAGCTCAGCAATAAAATTAGTCACAAAAATAAGACTCCGAAGATGTTATGTCTTTAGTGTCGTTCTTTACCGTGTGGAATCTTGGACGCTGATTGAAGCCACTTTTAAGGAACCGACCATATTAACAACGAGGATGTCTTACGTCGCGTGAACAAGAGAATGGAAATTATGGAAACTGTTAAAGTGGAAAGTATTTAGGACACATAATGAGAAATTCCCACAGATATGGATTACTGCGGCAAATAACACATGGGCTGAAAAGTCCCGGGCCTAAACACATAGATGGCGCTAGTTTTATTGCAGTCACCTTTTTTTCAGTTAATACTAACCTTCAAAAGACAGCTGTTAAAATTTCATGATATTCTATTCATTAGTTTGTGAGTTATTGTGCTAAGAGTGACGCTACTTTTGTTATTTTCAAAACAATGGATCAAAAACAATTTCGTGTTTTAATTTTACACTGCTTCTTGATGGGAAAAAAATACCGTTCAAGCGAAGCAATGGCTTGAAAAGTGTTATGGGGACTCCGCTCCATCAGAAACAACAATAAAACGTTGGTTTGCTGACTTCAAACGTGGTCGTAGAGACACCGATAATGCAGAAACGCAGTGGACGTCCAAATGAGGCGGTAACACCAGAAAACATCAAAAAAATCCATAAAATCGTTTTGAATGATCGAAAAGTGAAGTTGCGTGAGTTAGCTGACATCGTAAAGATATCAAAAGAACGTGTTGGCTTTATATTGCATGAGCATTTGACTATGAGAAAGCTCTGTTCAAAGTGGGTGCCGCGTTTGCTCACTGTTGATCAAAAACAAGAACGTGTTGATGATTCTGAGCAGTGTTTGGCCATGTTTAAACGTAACAAACCGGAATTTTTGCGTCGATATGTGACAATGGATGAAACATGGATCCATCACTTCACTCCGGAATCAAAACGATCGTCATCTGAGTGGACAGCAACTGGTGAACCTCGTCCAAAGCGCCCGAAAGCACAACAATCGGCTGGAAAGGTTATGGCCTCGGTATTTTGGGATGCGCGTGGTGTAATATTCATCGACTATCTTGAGAAAGGAAATACCATCAACAGTGAATATTATATAGCGTTATTGGAGCGTTTGAAGGCCGAAATTGCAAAGAAACGACCGCATATGGCAAAGAAAAAAAATTTGTTTCATCAACACAACGCACCGTGTCACAAGTCAATCAAAACAATGGCAAAACTACATGAATTGAACTTCGAATTGCTCCCACATCCACCGTATTCGCCAGATTTGGCTCCCAGCGACTACTGGCTGTTCGCAGACCTGAAAAAAAAATGCTCGCCGGTAAGAAATTTCGCACGAATGAAGAGGTTATCGCTGAAACTGAGGCCTATTTTGAGGCAAAAGATAAATCGTTCTACAAAAGTGGTATTGAAATGTTAGAGCGGCGCTGGAATGATTGCGTTGCTCTTGATGGAGATTACGTTGATGAATAAAGCTAATTTTGAACCAAAAAAACCGTGTTTTCTTTGTTAGGCCCGGGACTTTTCAGCCCATGTGTTACTCCAAGGAAAGGTATTGGGGACTAGGACGTAGACGCATCTCCTGGCTAAACAATCTGCGAAATTGGTTTTCAACAAATACTACAGGTCTTTTGAGAGATGGAGTGGATGAAGTAATAATAGCCCGAATAATAGCCAACATTCGAACCGAATAGGCACTTGAAGAAGAAGAAGAAAAACCTATAAGGATCAAAGAGGCGGTGAGGAGGTTAATTAATTGTTCTAGATTATTTCCTGAACACCGACCAAAAATGACTGAGAGCCGCCATATCCAAGCTTATTTGTAGCCGTTTTGAAGAGTATTCATCTAATTTCTTTGGGTCGAATGGTAACTATGAATAAAACGTGGTTTCGTTATTATATATTCAAAAGGAGAGAACAGTCAAAGGAGTGGAAACATGCTAGCTCACATCGGTCCAAAACAGAAATTTTTTCATTTCTATTAATTTAAGATGTTTATCCCTAAATTATCGGCTAACTCCGTAGATTAAGTATTATTTATATATAACACAAATAAATACCGTTAGTTAGATAGGTATGAGGTACAGACGTGGCATAAAGAAGGCAGAAAAATATACCATAAACCCCAGATCTTACGAGTGGTTCACAGCTTAAACGCCAAACTATATTAGAAAAACATTAAAAGTACGGTCAGGCACGCACGGTTTTTTGTGACCATGACATTCCAAGCTGAGGGTACATGCAAATATTCAATAAAAATACTACGGTGGATCAAATATAAACGAGATTTATTTTTTTAAAATTTTTTATTTACTATAACAATTAAACCAAGTACATATCATTTTGCAAAATAATCCCTTTCTTGAGATTGAAACGCCAGAAAATAGTGGCTGAAGAATATTATTGTCTACTACACGGGAGAAAAGTCCCGAGACTTTCTGAGAGGTGGCAGCACAAACACCATATGATTTTTCAGTTAGTGTCAACTCTTAGAAGATTCGTGTAGAATTTTCATGATATTTTGTCTATTAGTTTGTAAGTTACAGTTGTTTGAGTAACGATATTTTTGATTTTTTGCAACACGATGGTAACAGTTTCGTGTATTGATTAAACATTGGTTTTTGATGGGAAAAATACAGCCGGAACTCAAACATGGTTTGAGAAGTGTTATAGCCTCGGGATTTTTTCACCTCATATAGTATTATTAACTAAACTAGGCCAAAAAAAATGTAGAAAAACGCCGAAGAAACGTAACTAAAGCGGTGCTGTTTTTTTATCAAAATAAGGCGCCTGCTCACAAGTTACTGCTAGGTTTGCAAAAAAATAAACGAATTAAACTTTGAACTGATTAATCAATCTCCATATTTTCCTGATTGAGTTCCCTCGGACTATTACCTATTCCAAAAAGTGAAAAACACATTTGAATCAATTTCGTTTAAATGCAGAAGTAATAAATGTTACCGAAGACTGCTTCACAAACCAAGAAAAAAATTTCTTTTTAAGGTCTAGAGTTATAACCGTAAAAAATTTTCATTTTTGAGATTTGCTCGTTCTTTTTATGCTAAGGTAGAAACTTATCGATGCACCCTGGTATGTTAAATGAAAATACAGCTTCTACTTTCAATAAATGAATCAATTTCAACTTTAGCATTTAACAACAGTGCAAATAATTTGCTTTCACCTTGTTATCTCTTGAATTTTCCTATTGTTTTAAATAGAAAACAACGAAAATATTAGAAAATATAAAACAAATAATTTCTGTTATTCAGTAACAACCTTCATAATAAATAAACTTACTGAAGTTGCTGAAAATAGTTGAAGTGTTTGAGTCGAAAGTTACTTTTTAAAATGACTTAAGAATTACAGCGGTCAAGTGCAAGTTGGACTTGCGCAATTAGTGTTCCATACGTTGATTGCCTTAAAAATAAAAAATTTTGTTACGGAGGTATAAAATGATCAATGACGTCACAAAACACACCCCAAATAAGTTTTCAACAAAGTTTTTTTCCGATCTTAACTGAGAACTGATGAAATTTTAGGTTTTTTTTTATATACCAGATAAATTATTAAAGGTAATACACTCGTGATAATTTTTGCTCAGTCTATATCCTGTGGAGATATTCCAGAATTTTTTCAACATTTTTTGATAAGTACTTTCGAGATAATATAAAAATAATACAAAGATAAGTGTGCGCAAGTATTATATTACATTATATATATTTTTGAACTCGTGTTTTTACAAACTTTCATTTGGCATCCCACTCGATGACATGGTAAAATTTTTTTTTCACTTCCGATTTCACCCCCCAAAACTAACGCCGTAAATCAAAATTTAACTTTCAAAACTGCATGACTCTAATGGGGCCATCAATTCTTATATTAGTACCAAATTTCAATTTTCAGTATTAAATAGTTTCGGGAAAAATCGGGTGTGACAGACACACAGACGGACGGACAGACAGACACCGAAGTGATCCTATAAGTGTTCCATACGGAACACTTAAAAGGTACACAATACAACAATGAGCTTAATAACTAAAACTAATGTTTCTCGAATAGTAATTAATTTGCTAGCTACATATTTTCCATCATTTTTGAATACAAGTTGCATCTTATAATGTATCCTTCTTGTCCAAGAGTGTAATATATTGAGTGGGCCAGAGGAGATAATATATATATATATATATATATATATATATAGAAGGTTTAAGTTATCTAACTAACGACGAAAATGATGCCATACAAAAAAATTGGCAGCTTAACATAATACCCTTGTAGAAAAACCTTTCCTTACAGTAGATTAATCCTTTGTTTGAGTCAACATACTCATAGTGTGAAAACTTCCGACGCTTTCAAAGAGATGGCAGCACAAACACAAAACATAATTTTTAGTTAGTGTCAACTTTCGCAAGATTCGTGAAAGATTTTTATGACATTTTCTCTATTAGTTTGTGAGTTACATATGTTTTAATAACGCTACTTTTGATTTTTGTAAGACGATGGAACAAAAAGAATTCCGTGTGTTGATTAAATATTGCTTTTTGATGGGAAAAAATACAGCCAGAATCCCAGATGGCTTGGGAAGTGTTATTGCACATCTACGTCAAAAGTAACTATATGTCGATGGTTTAGTGAAATTAATCGATAATACACCATGTTCCGGACATCCAAACGTTGCAGACACTCCAAAAAATATAAAAAAATCCACCCTATTGTTCGCGATTGCAAAGTGAAAGTGATAGATATCAACAGAACGCGTAAGGCATATTTGGCATGAATATTTGCATATAAAAAAGCTATTTGCCCGATGGGTGCTGCGCTCTCTCACGATTGATCAAAAACAGCAACCTGTCGAAGATTCAGAACGCTGTTTGGCACTGTTTCGGCGTATTCCAAAGGAGTTTTCGGCTCGATTCGTAACAACGGACGAAACATGGATCTACCACTACACGTTTAAGTGCAATAAGTAGTCCGCAGAGCGGCTAGAACCGCATGAAAGCCAACCGAAGCGTCCAAAAGCACAAGCATCAAGATTTTGGCAAGTAATTTTTGAGAATAATATTGAGAAGGGGAGAGCAATCACCGGAGCCTATTACATTGGCTTACTGGCTATTTGAATGGTGAAATCAAGAAAAAAAGGCTGTATTGAGCGAAGAAAAAAGTGTTATTTCATCAAGATAATGCACCAGATCACAACTCTATAAAATCGATGGTGAAAGTGGACCAATTGGGCTATAAATTGCTTCCAAATTCGCCGTGTTCACCAGATTTGGCAGCCAGCAATTATTACCTCCTTCCAAATTTGAAAGTTGGCTCCAGGGAAAGAGATTTGTCTCAAATAAAGAAGTCGAATTGAAAACAGAGGGAGAGAGGTCGACAAATCCTACTATACAAAAGGTATTTAAATGTTGGAAGATCGCTGGAATTAGTGTATCGCTCTTGAACGAAACTATGTTGAAGAATAAAAGAGAATGGGACGAGAAGAATATATCCTGAGGCTATTCCTGATCGATTCTGATATTCCAGAAGTCGAACCAAGATTAAATCATATCAGGATGTCTTTACAACCTCCTGGTAATTATCCTTCTACTTCTGGATATAGCAGAGCTGGCGGTCCCATCTACCAACAACGCCAAGCCTATGTGGCCTGTCTTAAAGACATTTGACGAGTAAATATTGAATAATACATGGATGTATACATGGATGAAATAATCAAGAAATGCGAAATAAAAGTTAAAAGAATGACAATAGGATACTGGAAGCTGAAAAGAATAGAAGTATCTGAAGCGGCTTTTGCTGATGATATTGTGCTGGTGGCGGAAAATGAGAGACAATTACAGGAAAACCTCAATATTTGGAATAAAGCGTTTAAGGAAGAAGGTATGGAAATTAATATAGATAAAACAAAAGTAATGACAATGGAAAACCAACAAACGAACATTTACATAGAAGGGAATAAAATACAACAAGTGGAACAATATAAGTATCTGGAGTGATAATGGATGAAACTGGAAAACAAGACAAAGAAATGGATGAAAGAAAGAACGAACAAACTTTACTATGCAATAAAGAATAAATTCATTAGGAAGAAAGAGGTGACGAAACAAACAAAAATAAAAATGTTCAAGGCAATTTTTGGGACAATCCTGACATATGGATGTGAATCATGGACCTTAACAGACAGGCAGAAAAACAAGATACAAGCCGTCGAAATGAAATACCTGAGAGCAGTACAAGGAGTTACACGGAAGAAAAGAATAAGGAATACAGAAATAAGAAGAAGGCTGAGAGTACAAGCAATTATGGAATATATACAACAAAAACAGCTGGGATGGTGGGGACATGTACAGAGAATGAAAGATGATAGACAAGTGAACAAGTGTATGAAGCCCGAATACAGGGAAAACAAAAGCGAGGAAGACCTAGACAAACCTAGAATGGGAGTATACTTAAGGAGAAGGGAAAATCCTGGAAAGAAGCAGTGAAAATGGCAAAGAATAGAGACAGATGGAAGAAGTTTATATGTGGAGATTGAGAGGGAAAAGAGGAGAATGTATAACTGCCCTACACCATATGGTAGAAGGGATATACGATTATATATATATATATATATATATATATATATATATATATATATATATATATATATATATATATATATATATTGAATAATAAAATCTTGGAATACCCCCACTTCTACTTCAGTCTACTACTTCCGTCCAGTAGAAAGGACTTGACCAATTTTGTGGTTTTTAGCAAACCTTTGGTGTCACATTTTGTCAATTACCGTATTCTTATAGACGAAGTTGACTGTTTGTTAAGTATTCTATCGTCCCTTATCTTGGATGGAATTGCTACTATTCCACTGATTTTTGTAGTTTTCTATTATGGAGTATGTGCCCTTTTGTGTAGTAACAAATAATAAACAAATTTCGTGGCTAATCGAGTATTTTAACGAATTTTAAAGAATAAAATAGATTCAAAAGTCTCAGGGCTTTCCACTTCATGTATACACTAATACCTCAGAATGTTTTACAGATACGCAGTTCACCATAAAAATGCTCGTTTTGTTTCTTATAATAACAAAAAATGTTTCAATTAAACTTACCAGCAACAAAAACTTTGACTTTAAGCGATCAGTTGCAACGACTTTCTAATTTTGGGCTCTGTTCCAAGCGGATTCGGTCGAAAATAAAAAATGACCCTCAAATTGTGAAAATAATCGTAATATGGTAATTGATATCATTTAATCTGTAGTTATTTCAATTACAATAGAGGTTTTCACAGATGGTGGAATGTACTACATTAAAATTCTGGGTTTCAATCGGTTCGTCTAACAATGAATTTGCACGACGTTTCGCCAAAATCTCATTTTCAAGTGGTCTTGCTACTGCTGCTGCTACTCGATACTGTGATCTTGCTGCTGCTTCCGCTCGAAGCGAACTGAGCTGAGTTAGCTTCAAGCGACAGCAGAGGCAAGATCACGATATTGAGTAGCAGCAGCGGCAAGAGCACTTGAAAATGTCAAATGAGATTTTGGCGGAACGTCGTGCAAATTTATTGTTAGACGAACGGATTGAAATCCAGAATTTTAATGTAGTACATTCCACCATCCGTGAAAACATCTATTGTTATATATATATATATATATATATATATATATATATATAATATATATATATACATACATATATATATATATATATATATATATATATATATATATATATATATATATATATATATATATATATATATATACATATACATATACATATAATTACATTCCGAGTTTCAATCCGTTCGTCTAACAATGAATTTGCACGAAGTGTCGTCAAAATCTCATTTGGTATTTTCAAGTACTCTTGCTGCGGACTCTAACTAAGTTAGCTTCGTGCGGCAGCAGCAAGATCACTTGAAAATGCCAAATGAGATTTTGGCGAAATGTCGTACAAATTCATTGTTAGACGAACGGATTGAAACCCGGAATTTTTAATATATTACATTCCGTGAAAATTTCTTTTGTAATATATATATGGGGACGTTCTTTGTCAAACGGAATAAAGCTCGGTCCAAAATTTATGTTGATGGATTTTAGTGATCTTGGGCTTAAAATGTTCGTTATTGATCCCTCTTTATAGGCTAGTGTAGCCTTTTGGAAAATTTCAAAATGGCGGCTCAGTATAGTGGACAGAAATCAGAGAAAAATCAAGATTTTGGAGTAAAAAATTAGCAAAAAAAAAATTCACAGCCGATTTGATTGGTTTTGGGTGCAACTTGTTTGTAATTGACAGCCCTAAAATGTTGTATAGGTAGGTTCGCGAAATCCAACATGGCGAATCCAAGATGGCGGCTGAAACCTCGAAATCGTCGAAAAATTAAAAAAATCAAGACTCTGACTACAGTTTTTGACACTTAACCTGATTATATTGGCCTCCAATGTTGAGTGTTAATCACTCATTGCTTATACAGATTATTATGAATCCAAAATTCAAAATGGCGGCTCCAATTAACTTCAAATTGTAATAAAAATCGGTAAAAAAAACGGTGAAATTTAGGTGGAAACAGTCCCGAATGAATATAATGATGGTTCATAAATCGTCAAATCATTGCTTTTTGTATCATGAAGTCAAACTTCATATGGCGGAGTTAAAATGGCGTCAAGCAATGCCATATATAAGGAAAAACCCACTGTCAGATAAATTGGCCTAACCCATTTACTTGAATTCTTAAGCGAAACGTGTTATCTCGTGGCTTTGTGCATTCATGGATTCGCCATGTTGAATTTCGCCAACCTACCTATTCAACTTTTTAAGGCTGTCAATTACAAACAATTTGCACCTAAAACCAATCGAATCGGCAGAAAAAATTTTTTTTGCTAATTTTTTACTCCAAAATATTGATTTTTCTCTGATTTCTGTCCGCCATATTGAGCCGCCATTTAGAAACTTTCCAAAAGGCCACACTAGCATATAAAGAGGGATCAATAACGAACATTTTAAGCCCAAGATTACTCAAATCCATCAACATGAATTTTGGGTAGAGCCTTGTTCCATCTGACAAAGAACGTCCCATATTATATATATATATATATATATATATATATATATATATATATATATATATATATATATCTATATATAAAAATATATATATATATATATATATATATATATATATATATATATATATAAATATATAAAATATATATATATATATATATATATATATATATATATATATATATTATATATATATAAATAATACATTAAAATTCCGGGTTTCAATCCGTTCGTCTAACAATGAATTTGCACGACGTTTCGCTAAAATCTCATTTGGTAATTTCCAGTGCTCTTGCTGCTAGCTCTAACTAAGCTAGCTTCGAGCGGTATCGAGTAACAGCAGCAGCAACAGCACTTGAAAATGCCAAATGAGATTTTGGAGAAACTTCGTGCAAATTAATTGTTAGACGAACAGTTTGAAACCCGGAATTTTAATGTATCACATTTTCACCATTCATGAAAACCTCTATGAACATTGTATATATGGGGTGAGTTAAAAAAATATGCTACTTAATTTCAATTTTTTAATTTAAACAATTAAACATTGTTTTTTTTTTAAATACCACAACAGAAGAATTATTTTTTAAAAATGGTCTTCTTTATGAAATACCCTGTATATATTTTAAAGTTTAAAATTCTAATTTAACTTACCGGTGGAGGTTCAGAAGCACAATACTCAAGGAGGATATTCCGGTTTAATGTTTACGGTAGCCATGGACTCTGGAGGAATTTGCTTCTCGTCCATCGTCGCGACTGTGCTTCGAATTGACGGAAATAAAACGGAATTACCTAAAAACACTCACCGATTTCTCCTTGTACGAAGAGAGGAAAGTTTGCGGTAATTGTTAGTTGACCGGCTGCCTAGACTGACTGGCAGGGGATCTTGCGATGTTCCTGCCTTGTAAAACCGTACCCCTACCGCAATATTTGTGATGTAGAGGAGTAGAAATTACTAGTCGGTAATTGTTTTGTTGTTGCTAAGAAATTTAAGAAGACAGTGCAGTGCATAATATTACATTCGCAAAAAAGTATTAAACCTATGAAAGTCAAAATTGAGACTATTTTTTTTTATATATTTTGGAAGAACTTTATTAAACCAAATATGTGTCTAGGAACAAAAAATTTAAACAACTTAAACAATTTAAGGGGTAATGCCACTCTAGAGCTAAGAAAAAAGTCCGATTTTCACAATTTTTTTTTTCGAAATATATTGAACGCAATCCCAAATTTACTCAAATGCTTTTATTATACATACAGTAGAACTCCGGTTATCCGAGGTAACGTGGGGGGATACCCACATCGGATAACTGAAAACTCGGATAATCAGGATTTGTTTTCTATTCATTCAAAAAATAAACACCATTTCTTTAAACCGATGTATTAACGTTTTTAACATATAAATAGGTACATACATTATAAAACAGTGAAATAGGTATCTATGCGCTTCTGTTTCATATTGCGTCCTTCTTTTTCTCGCTGCAATGTTTCTCCATCTATTAAGAAGAAGCAAATCCGCTGGGTTGACTCTGGTTGTTGTTCGATATACCTCGAAGCTTTTTCCAAAGAAGCAAAACCTTCTTGATGAGAGATCTTAGTGAGAGTCTGTTCATCCACCGTCATCGTCATCGTCATCTGATTTTTTGGTTTCCTGAAAGGAATTCGTTATTTTTTCAATACTCATTTCTTCTTCTAAATCATCTGCTGTAATCCATTCAACAACATCTTCTCTTGTCATATTTTCGCAACCTTTTAATTTTTGCATTAATTCAAATAAACTTTTTTCTTTTTCTTCTATCTCGCTCGCACAAAATTTAAACAGGACATTTTTCCATGGCTTCTCAATTTCAAAGCTAATTCATTTAATGGAGTATCATCTTCACTGTCATTATAGTCCTCAAAATCAATAACTTTTTGACCAAGATTTTTGAATAGTGGTAATACGCACAGAATCCCAAGCTTCACTTACCCAGTAAATAACATTTTTCCGTGTAACCTTTCTCATCCCATTGATAATATCCTTCTTTTCTGTGTATTCTAACAGATGATCAAGACATAAACACCTATAATTTTTTTTAATGTTTTCGAGAATGCCTTGATCCATTAGTTGCATTATGCTGGTTACATTTGGAGGAAAAAATTTTACTACAATTTCGCCCACATGAAGTCCTTCTCCAAGGTGAGAGGGGGCATTCTGTTCAAAAATTTAATCACAGATGACACGAACTCTTCTTCAAACCAGTTAGTAAATAAGGTCGCATCTATCCATGCGCTCTTCTGATTTTTGTAATAGACTGGTAGGGCTTTGGGTGAGACGTCTTTTAAAGCTCTTGGACGTGCAGACTTGCCAATCACCATCAGTGAGATTTTGTGCTTGCCAGATGCATTGGAACATACCATTATAGTTAATCTTTCCTTACTTCGTTTGTGCCCAGAGCTGATTTTTCCTGTCGAGATGCCAATGTTTTTGATGGAAGCATTTTATAATTCAGACCAGTTTCGTCACAGTTGTAAATTTGATCATATGTGTATCCACAATCTTCGTTTTTGCTTTTTAAAGTTCTGCTTAAACTTCTCAATTGATGACAAATCAGCAGAAAGTTTTTCACCACATACAGTCAGTTGTACACCGTACCGTTTTTTCCAGCGGTCAAGCCATCCAGAACTGCCGGTAAACTGATCTATCTCTGGGAATTGCCTACTAATCATTATTGTTTTCTGTTGTAAAATTGGACCTGACAGAGGCACACCTGGCTTTTAATATTTCTTCAATAGGAACGACGACTCTTTTACGCTTGTTTCGCTACATTATAATACGACAAACAAAAATTCAAACAAAGCAGTTCGTATTAATTACACTTAACTACCAGAACTGCAACCAAATAAATTATGTTAGTATACTCGTACTTCTCCGTAGTAAACGCTATAACGCACTGCATTCAGGCAAATTTACATGCTGAAAGAGTCCAGAAACATAAATAGGGGAACCCCTCAAATCCGTTGTTTTCTCCAGACATAAATAATATAAATTATACATAAAGCACAATAAAAATAAGGATACAATCCTCCTAAATAATCAAACCGACGTTCAGAATTTTACTCTATTTGGCGTATTTTAGAAGTGTTTTTTTAGATATACTTTTTGAAGAAGTAATTTTATAAAAAGTTTTAAGAATATATTGAAAAATACTTCTAGATATTTGGAAAAAAGCCTTTTTTAAAGACCTGTAAATACGTCCAGAATCATAAAAAAAAAAATTAAAAAATGTTTACTGTTAACAAAAAATACCTCATTTGCAAACAAATCCTTGGTAATAAAATAATTTAAATTTAAGTTCACAGAAATTTAATGATGGAGAATTCTAAATTGTACCTGGAAATTTTATAAATCGTAAGTAAATCACCTTAGTTTGTAATATTAGGCTTGACAATGTAGAAAACCTACGAGACTGCAGTAGCAGATAAATAAAAAATAAGTGACAAATAACAAAATAATTCGTTTCATTTCATTTAGAATTTTAAAATGTACTGTCACAAAGTAACGGACACCTCAATTATACAATTGTATAAAATTTATTTTTTATTTGATAAAGCCCTTGTTCTATTTTAAGTTTCTTAATTTTCTCCTTTTTCACGTTCACTGCCGTGGCAACCCAATTAACCGTAGTTTAATTTAGCAACAGTTAGAAATTAAGTTGGGAATGTGGAATCTTTGGCACAATGACACTACTCAATATATATCACTCCTACACCAAACACTTTATTTTGACACTCGACGCGCGTTTTTGTTAACCATGTTAGTTTCATCACGGAGCGATGAATGACAGTCAATCATCACTCCTGATGAAGCTATCATGGTTAACGAGACGCGCGTTGAGTGCAAAAATAAAGTGTTTGGTGTAGTGGTGATATATACTGAGTAGTGAACAGTTAGAAAATAAATGAAACAACTAATTTTCTTTAACAAGAGATTCACGACTTAACTACAGTTTACAAATTATTTGTTGAAGTAACGATTATCACTATTTGCCTACAGTTCAAACAACGGGACCTTAGTTTTTACGTCCCTTGGTGCAAAGTTATTCCCATCAAAAACATAAAATGTAAAAAATGCCAAGTCTCGCAACGTAGTCCTTCCACCACAAAAAGTTGTGAGATCTCACGTAAAACCAAGTCAGATATTTTAGTTAGTACGAGGCTTTTTTGAAAAGTCCGTGCAAAATTAAAAACTACTTATGTGTTTTGGGGTAAACCCTTTTTATTTTTCGACATAGTCTCCTTTTAGGCTTATACACTTCGTCCAACGATGTTCTAGTTTGTTGATCCCTTCCGAATAATAGGATTTGTCCAAGTCTGCAAAATATCCATTAGTGTCTGCAATCACCTCCTCGTTTGAATAAAATCTTTGTCCCGCCAGCCATTTCTTCAAATTGGGGAACAAATAGTAGTCCGAGGGAGCCAAGTCTGGAGAATAGGGGGGATGTGAAACGAGTTGGAATCCTATTTCCATTAATTTTGCGACCACAACTGCTGAGGTGTGTGCTGGTGCGTTGTCGTGATGGAAAAGGACTTTCTTGTGGGCCAATCGCGGGCGTTTTTCTTGCAGCTCCGTTTTTTAAACGGTCCAATAACGATGAATAATATTCACCTGTAATAGTATTACCCTTTTCCAGATAGTCGATGAGGATTATCCCTTGCGAATCCCAAAAGACCATAACCTTTTCGGCCGAAGGAACGGTCTTCGCCTTTTTTGGTGCAGATTCCCCTTGGTAACCCATTGTTTAGATGGTTGTTTGGTCTCAGGAGTATAGTAATGTATCCATGTTTCATCCACAGTGACGAAACGACGCTTAAAGTCCTCCGGATTCTCCTGGAACAGCTCCAAACCATCCTTGAAACACTTCACACGATTCCGTTTTTGGTCAAGCGTGAGCAATCGCGGCACCCATCTTGCGGATAGCTTTCTTTATAAACTGTTCTAATCGAAGGTGCAGAGTCACCATAATGTTTATCGAGCTTCTCTTTAGTCTCCTGAGGCGTTTTGCCTTTCATAAAGTAATGTTTGATCACCACACGAAATTCTTTTTCGTCCATTTCTTCTACTAACTAAACATGACCTCGATACTCGCCGGTGGTGCCATCTCTCGGACTTTGCACGGACTTTTCAAACCAGCCTCGTAAGTCTAAACAGTGCACTTAAGCATAAAGTATTTAAATAGTAGATTAATCTAATGTGATTATGTTGCCGTGCGATTGCCAAGTCTTCATATTTATTATAGAAATAAAGATGTCTAATATTGATACGGTCATTATAAATGTTGGTAGGTAACTAAAATATATAACAATTTATGACAAACTTGTTGAATAGGTGCTTCCATAGATACTAACTAAAATAACTGACTTGGTTTTACATGAGATCTCATAACTTTTTTTGTGGTGGAAGGATTGCGGCATTTTTTTACATTTTATGTTTTTGATGGGCTCTCATTTCTTTTTGTAGGTAGTCCTCTTCTTTTTTCTTCTCGAGTAATATTTCTTGTACGTCAGCTATGGATTTTCTTAAAGCTTACTCCCTGTCTCTATTGGTTTTTCTCAAAGGCAATGATATAACAATTTTTGACAAGTCTGGACGATAAGTGCTTCTAAGTCGATTATATTCAACGATTGCGGACTCCTGAGCTTTGATACTACCGAAGTCAACATTAAATAGATGTACTCCGCCCAGACTTGTCACTCGTGAAAGTGCCACGTATGCTTGACCGCGTGTGAACACTGAAGAACCGATGGCCACCAGTGCACCGTTTAGACCTAGCCCCTGACTTTTGTGTATGGTAATAGCATAGGCTATACATATCGGAAACTGTTCGCGATGAACATAAGCTCTATTAATAATTTCAAATTTAGTTTTGACTGGACCAAGCTCGTAAAGATGTTCATTATTAAATGTAATATGTATTTTTTTTATTTTATTTGTATTTTCAGGATCAACCTTTACTTCTTGTACTGTACCGATAGAACTGTTGACTAAGCCAAGTCAATATTTCGTCTTAACATGACTTTTGCTCCTATTTTAATAACTATATTCTCTTCTAGCCCTGTTGTCATCGAAGCATCATCTCCATACTTTTTTATAATTAAAATATACTTAAAGTATTTTACTTAACAATTATATAATATAATTACACGAAGTAAGTAAGTATTATTAAACGAATATATTTGATAAATGAAAAAATATTATTAAATATAATATATTAATTAATAAATAATACAAAATATTCATAATTATGGATTTTTTTTGTGATTAATTAACTTTATACGACGTATTATTTACCGAGACTCACGGTTGACCTCTCCGCGCTCTATCTCAAAAAACGGTTAAGCGTATATAAAAAAATGTTTAAAACAAAATTTGTAGAGAATTTTATGCTCTACAATTTTCATAACAAATGTAAATATCATTGAAACCATAGGAAGCGAGATATTTGCGAAAAACCGATTTTTGTGACCTTTGACCTTGAATGTCTTAAGACGCGAGATTTTATGAGACTTTTGAGATTACTTTTAGAATGCCAAAATAAAGGTTTATACAATATTAGAGTTTATTATCTCTCATTCTGAGGTTGACCCTCTTTTTTGGCTTAAGTGACCGTACAATTTAGAAAACGGGACTGAAATTTCGGGGGGGATGTTTCAGTTTTTCCTTCCTTCCTTTATAGGCTAAACACTAACTAAATTCAAAATTGGAAGTTTTTGTGTCTGCTAGAAGTACCTTAGAATTTTGATGATCGGTGAGTGTGTCAGTGACAAAATTAAAGAACTTCGACTGGCAATAGTTCGTAAACTATAAGGTATAAATAGTAGGCAATTTAGGAATCTAGCTAGTATAGTATGTCCTCTTGGTCACTGAAAATTCAGGCTTCTAGCTTTATCCACAACGAAGTTACAGGGATGGAAAGTGCGGTGAGTGGCTTCGAGAAAAGGATGGTACGGCTGCGCTTTCTGCTCGACTTGGCGAGGGCACTGCCGTGCCCTCAGATTGAGGATTTCGAAAAAACATGTTAATAATTCTTTTTTTCGTCCTTGTCCGACACTTTTCCTCTAGAACCACGTTCTGGTAGATCACCAACATTTTCTAACTGAGAGTATCGCTTCACCCATTTGCCAGCCAATACCCTCAAGTTGCCCATATACTTAGCAGACGCTGTAGGTGTCATTTTCGGACCTTTTGGATGATTATATAGAAACACAGCATGTTCAATAATGTACTATTTAATCATAAATAAGGTTATAAATGAATCCTTTTCTACAAAGCATTGTTCGCAGGAGTGCCAACAATAACCTCAAAAAAAAAGAATTTGTTTTACCAACTACAAGGTAACACGTTCTTACTTGATCGGCTGTAGTAATTATATTATTTTAATGACTAAACATGTACATAAAAAGCAAAAAGAAACGGTTAATTTGAACCAAAATTGTTTTAAATAAAATAGTATGGAACAGAAACAGTACTTAATGATTTACTAAAAATAACAATATACCTTTTTCTGTTAAAATAGAAAAAAATGCAAAATAATACTTATATTATTAATAATATTTTGGTTCTACATAGGCATGTAAAAGGTGTCCCAAAATTCACGCGAGATTTGAATTTGGCGCCATTTGTATGGTAAAGTGTTGCCAACAAAACAAAAAACACAGCGTGGCAGCTGACAGTTCAGGGTTATTAAAAATGGAGCGCTACACGAAAGAACAACGTGTTTTCATTGTTGAGCAATATTTTAAAAATATGAAAGTTAGCCAGCTACAGTTCGGAATTTTCGTACAAAATATGGTCGGAAGAGTAATTTAACCTCATCAACTGTGAAGAGATTAATTGAAAAATTCAGGGAGACTTGATCAATTAGTGATCTTACACGCTCTGGCCGTCTTTCAACAAGTCGTTCGACACAAAACATTGAAGCTGTTCGTGAGAGTGTTGCTGAGACTCCAGGAACATCAATTCGGCACCGTGGTCAAGAATTCGACATTTCGAGAAGCTCTCTACAGCGTATTCTCACGAAAGATTTGAATCTTTATGGTTACAAAGTTCAATTGATTCAAGAACTGAAGCCTACTGACCACGTACAACGAAGAGAGTTTGTTGAATGGATTATGGGACAACAACAAGTGGATACTAATTTTTCTAGGAAAACCATCTTTAACGATGAGGCTCATTTCCATCTTGATGGCTTCGTTAATCGACAAAATGGTCGCATTTGGGGTTCAGACAATCCACACGTGACTGTTGCGATCCACAACGTGTCACTGTTTGGTGCGGATTTTGGGCTGGAGGCATCATCGGAACATTCTTCTTCGAAAATGCGGTTGACCAGGCAATGGGCAAGGTTAATGGTGATCGTCATCACGATATGATAATCCAGTTTTTTGTGCCTAAATTGCAAGATATGTATGTAGACGACATGTGGTTTCAACAAGACGGTGCCACATGCCATACAGTCCGAGAAACAATTCAATTACTGCATGAGTCATTTCCTGGTTGTGTAATATGCCGTTTTAGTGATCAGAATTGGCCGCCCAGATCATGCGATTTAACGCCGTTGGACTTTTTTCTTTGGGGGTTTTTTTAAAGTCTAAGGTTTATGCCAACAAGGCCACGACCACTCACGAGTTGAAGGAGGAAATTAAGCGTTGTATCAACGAAATTCAGCCACATTTATGCAAAACGGTCATGGAAAATTTCGACAAAAGAGTGTGTATGTGCCAGCAAAGCCGATATGTTATTCCATACATAATTAAAAACCTGTGTTTTCTGTCAAAATTACTTCTTGCATGAATTATGGGACACCCTTTACAAGAAATTAATTGTTCTACATATTACTATATAATATTAAATAAATGTATACACTAGGGTGGTCATAAAAAATCAACATATTTGATTGTGTTAGCCGATACTTGCTGGAAATTCATAATAAAATTTTATAAAAACAACACTATGTTTTAATTTCCAATATATTAAAGTCACTTGACAATGGCTTCTTCAGAAATAAATAAGGAAGAAAAATATTTGGTGGTTAAATAGTGCTTAAAACTATCCTTAATTACCTAAGATTATGCTAATCATTTTATTATATTATTTACAGACCGAATTATTTTAAGAATGCAAATCTGTGGTACTATTTCCGAGAACTAATAAAGATTTAGTAGGGGTGAATGGTTTAGGTCTACCTGTTCGTTTAATAATTGATTGGAGTATTTTTTTTTCCGTTTGTTAATTTTCAAGACATTCAAGCAAATTTAATTTTTTTAGATTTATTTTCTACATGTAGGATTTTTAACGTATCATCAAAATTATGAGATTCGTTTATTATATGAGTTGCGTAATGTGAATTGTTCTTATTTTTTAAATAACTATGTTTATGTTCTTTAATGCGAGTTTCGAAAGATCTACCAGTTTGTCCTACGTAGGTTTTAGTACAAGATCCACAATTTAATAAGTAAAACTCCTGATTTTAAGGAATTCTTAGATTTGGTTTTGTTATTCAAAATTATACTCCCTAAGGAATTCCTGGTTTTGAATGCTACTTTATTGTTCTTTTTTATTAAATGTTTGGAAATTGTTCTAGTTATTTTCCCCTGTGTATGTGAGTGTACTAAATTTTTCCTTTTTTGTCATTAATTGTTGGATAAATTAGAGAGATTGCTTGTTTAAAGGATTTTTTATTCAAGATATTATCTATAATGTTGGGGTCATATCCATTATTAATTGCTATTTGTTTGATTATGTTGAATTCTTTGTTAAAATTAGTTTATATCACAGGGATATGTAACAATCTATGTATGAAAGAGTTAAAAGCTGCCATTTTGTGAGGATACGGGTGGGATGAGCTATTGTGTATGTACATAAAACAAGTAGCCGTTAACAACGGTTATTCGGTTACTTTAATCAATAGTATTGTTAAGAAAAAACTTAGAAACAAGGCTATCTCAGAAATATATACCCACGTTTAAGGACAGAAATACCACTTTTAAATGCTTAACCTATTTCGGCAAACCAACGGAAAAAAACTGGGGAAATTTTTAAATCAAAAAAATATCAACATAGCTTATAAGACAAACAATACTATAGGGAAATACCTTAAAAACTACAAACCACAAATCAATAAAGACAATAAATCAGGGTTTATCAATTAACATGTGGGTCATGTCCTAAAACATACATCGGACAAACTGGACGTACATTTAGACAAAGAATTACAGAACACGAAAAAAGTTTCATCCATAGAAAATCTAATTCAACATATGCTAATCATCTATTAACAGAAAATCACACATTTATCAAGAATTTCAAAATTTTACACACACAACAAAAAGGTTTAAAACTAAACCTTTTAGAGACTATGCAAATAAATCGATTAAGGACTACAGGTACTTTACTCAACGACCAGGTAGATTTAAGCAATTCACCATTATTGAATTTATTCTCTTAACTCCAAATCTGTGTGGATTTTCCAATACTATCAATGTAATTTAATTAGGTGTAATATTATAATTAAGAAATTATATAAAACTGTGAATATTAAACCTAACTTGATAGTGTAAAATGTAGATCTGAAGAAGCTGCATCGACAGCGAAACGCGTCATCGCAATTTAAATAAACCAGTGGAAATTGACTAAAAACAGTCTTTCATTATATGTCCAAGATTGAGCCTTGCTTTTACATTCATCATCATCATCGTAAGTTTTTTCTTCAACGGAAATTAATTCTAGGCATTTTGCAGCCATGCTTGTTTTGACATTTTTTTTCTAAAGTTTCATCAAAAAATGAAAATGCATCTAGCTCCGAATTGAGATACCACAGATGATTTATCATTTTTGACAATGCCTTGTCTGCAAGTTCTTTATCAATTTGTCTGTATTTCACAAAAGATTTTAACAATTGTAGGTCTTGGTTGGAGACCAAAGTGGGTTTGAGGCCCAAAAAATTAAAACTTCCTGTATTGTAAGCCTCGCAGCTTCTCCGGTGTTTAGTTTCACTTGCCGTATATTATAAAATAAACTGCGTAAAACTTGACGATTAGATGGTAATTTACTGCCACTAATTTGATGAGACACGTGGCCGATTAAATAACCCTTTTCTTTCTGCCTTGAACTCGAACCCGAACAAACATGGCTCATTGATGCTGTAGAAGAAAAGTCACTAAATGAACGTTGTTGAAATGTTCACTGCTTGAAAGGCAAACGTAAACTAAAACTATCCGACTTCTCCCCGGGCATCCCAGACAAGGTACAAAAAAGAAGGGGTGTGGTTTATGACACTACAGGTAGAATTCTCTGATAAAAGGATTCTTAGCAATAGCTTTTTTCTAACAAAAACAAACCTTTTAAAGAATAGAATTAAATATCAGGTAGGTACCCAGTACCTTGCAATTCGTAAAATTAATTATAAAGTTAAAACAAATGACAATTTTATGTCTTATATATTGTATAATAATGTATTTGTATAACTGTTTATAACACAAAGGAAACAAAAAAATGCTCAAAAGTATTTAAGTTAGGTATCTATTTTTCACTTTCGTTTTCTAAATAGATCGAAGGTTGAATTTGAGGATTCCAATCATATCCGTGTTGGATGCCGAATATTTTTCAAATATAAAAGTTTTAACACAAAAGTGGTAGGAGTAAAACTTTAAGACAACATTGCCTATGAAATAAAACAAGAGTCAGGTTTCTGGGACGAATTGTGTTCATTTTATGGGGGAAAAACCATGATTTTTTGAAAAAAATCTAGTTTTTACAGCTTTAACGTCGATGAGGCACCGGTTAACGTTATCTATTTGAGCTAAAACTGTACAAATCATATTTTTTAGATAAGTAGTAAATTTTAGGTGGGTCACGCCGGCATTACGATGAAAATACCCCCCCCCCTCTATACCTTGTGACCACCCTAGTATATACTTAATGTTGCTTTTAATGTACTGGTATAAAAAGGAGGTCACAAAATGCGTTTCATATGGTCGACATAAGTAATTCATGTTAGTTTCATTTACATTTGGCCTCTTATCCTGTTACCCATTCTAAATAGTGAAGTAATTTTGGAGTTAATTTCATTAATTTTCTCTTCGAGTCGAAAACTATGGTCCTCAAGTTCCTCATCCTACAAATAAAAATGTTATTATTAGTCGAAAAACAAAAGGGAACCAAGCCGCCATGCCAGTCTCTTACATATAATAACGGAGATACGAGAGAATTGGTATGGACAAGACGCATCCTAATTTTGGTAGGCGAGGTATATTCTCTATCATATCCATTTTCTGATCTCATATAGCAAGTTTAACAAGTACTAGCCGTACAGAACAAATCTATTTTCACAGAAAATATAGTTAGACAACAATTATTGCCACTACACTAAACACATCATCAGGAGCGATGACTGACTAAATCTAAGAGTCAAAACTAAACTATTTATATTAAATTCGATTCTTCAAATATTTCTGTTCCTGTTGGAAGGAAGCAAATGATTTCACATCCATATGTTTGAACAGCTTTTAACAATTATTTACCTTTGAATACTGCACTGACTTAGCCGTTACTTGATGGAGATCCATAATAAATAAGAATAAAAAATCTAAACAAATGTTTAAGATCACCACTTATGTTTATTATAGCTGACAATTGTTTCGACACACTCTGTCTTCTTCTGGAGCACGATGTAAATTAACTAACAAAGTATGTTTCAGAATACATAGTTTACCTAATTACATTACTAAATTCATTATCAATATTTACCTTAATACCTAGAACAAGTTCAATAAAGGAGACCCTCCCCAATCTAATTGATCGTTGAGTAATAGACCTGAGGATTTTTTCTGATTAATTTCTACCTGTTCTAAAAACAATTCAGTAATTTTCCTTTCTTTCCGTTATACAAAATTTTGAAATCTTCATTGAATTATATTATTCACTGAGGTAGCCGTTACTTGATGGAAATTCATTGTAAATTAATACCGAAGTAAAACAATAGATGTTTTTAGAATTCCACTATATTTATAAACCGTAACAATTGTTTCGACATACAATGTCTTCATCAGACGGATGATAACTTTAAACTAATTTAAATTAGAACATATTAGCCCATATATACCTTTAGGAGTAGTAAATTACAAGATTAAATTATAAAATAATAAACACTTAATATTATTGTACAAAAGAAGGGGGTAGTACCTGTCATTTGTGGGTTTTCACAAAATTAAAATATAGATAACAATAAATAAGTTGTACCATATTTAAATGATGGATTAATAATGGGTTATTCCGGATAAAGGTTTAATAATGGGGAATTGTTTGTTTCTATTTGTTGATTTAAGAGGAGATTTGAATTTTTGTATTTGTTTATTTCTAAGCTTTCTAAGTAATTTAATTTCTTGGATTTTTTGTCATAATGAAGTATTTTGAAATTATCGTCAAAGACGTGATTTGTTGAAATTAAATGTTCTGCATAATGGGATATGATATTTTGTTTGGTATAGCTTCTTTTGTGTTCGTTGATTCTTTTTTTGAAAAGATCTGCCTGTTTGGCCTATGTAAAATTTTGGACAAGAACCACAATTGAGTTTATAAATTCCCGATTTTGCTTTTTTGTTACTTTTATTTTTATTATTTTTTATTATGTTAGAGAGTTTATTATTAGTTCTGAAAGCAATATTTAGACCTATTTTAGTTAATTCTTTAGAAATAAACTGTGTAATTTGTCCGGTGTAAGTGATAGTTTTATAACTTTCTTTATTCTTTTTTGGTTTAGGATATAACTTGTTGATTGCTAGTTGATATGTTTTTTTATTAATCATTCTGTCTAAGATATCTGGTTGGTATCCATTGTTAACCGCTATTTGTTTTATTATATTCATTTCTATAGAATAATTCTCTTCTGACATAGGTACATGTAAAAGTCGATGGATGAATGAATTAAAAGCTGCCATTTTGTGTGAATATGGATGATTTGAGTTATTTTGTATTACTGTATCTGTATGTGATGGTTTATGGTAAATTGAAAAATTGTGTTTATTATTAATATTTTTAATTGTTAAATCTAAGAAGTTAATTGTTTTTTCTTGTTCAATTTCTATGGTAAATTTAATATTGGAATGGATAGTATTAATATGGTTGAGAAATTGTTGTAGTTGTCTATCTGTTCCAGAAAAACAAACTAATATATCGTCTACATACCTATGCCAGTATAGAAAATATTTACTAATTGGTGTTTGAGAATTATGGATTCTAAATTATCCATGAAAATTTCGGCTAACAATGGACTTAACGGATTCCCATTATTAAACCTTCCTTAGCCATATAAAATATGTCATTAAATTCAAAGTAATTTTGATCTAAACAAACTAATAGACAATCTAGGATTTCTTGTTTGATTATTATATTAATTCTATTTTTAGTGAGTAGACCTTCTACTAAACTTATTACTTCATTAGGTGGTATACTCGGAAATAAATTTTGGACGTCAAAAGATATAAGTTTAGCGTTTTTTGGAATCTGTAAGTGTTGAATTTTATTGATAAGTTCGTAAGAATTAAGAATACTGTGTTGTGCTTGAAAGTTGCAATATTTTTGTATGATGTCTATTAGTTTGTTTGATAGTTTAACAGAAGGAGCAGTAACAAAAGATACAACCGGTCTAATAGGGAAATTATTCTTATGGAGTTTAATTAGTGAATATAATTTAGGGGCCTGCGGATTCATTAGTATTAAATTTCTTTTTTCGAAATCATTTAAAAGTGAAAGGTCTTTAATAACATTTTTGGTAAGTTTTGAAATGTTCTGTTGGGTCAAATTTCAAAATGTTGAAATTATTGATATTAAGAAAATTGATTGTTTTAGAGATATACTGTTCTTTTGTTACCGCTACTATCGATTTACCTTTGTCTGCTCTAGTGAGAATGATGTCTTCACTTTCTATTTTCTGACTTATTTTTCTTGCGGTGTTGTATTCACTGGAAGATTGGTCTCTGCGTTGTTCTAGAGGTTGTGTTTTAATTTGTTTTGCTATAATATGTTTATCAGTGATGTTTAGGTTGTCCAGTGCAAGTTCGCATTCTACTCCTAGATATTCTCTACTTCCATTGTCATCTCTAGGTTTTAAGTTATAAGAAAATCCTTTTTCCAGGAGATTGGTTTCTTCTGGTGAAAATGTGGTTTCCGTTAGATTAATAAAACGTTTATAAAACTGGTGATCACTGAACTGTGTATTTCTAGTTTTTGTTCCATTTTTTCTGGATTTCAACAATATATTAAGTTTCTTTTTCTGTTTTATAAATTTATTGTGGATAATTGGTTCGATTTTTTGTCTTGTGTGTGTGAATCGTGAATATCAAACTCTATGTTTGTGAGTCTATGAGCAAGTTCGCTATAAATCGTTTTTAAGTAAATATTGTAGATATCTCTTTATTGTACTGAATTTTTACGTCTTCTCTTAACCATTTCTTCATTCCATATTGTTGACCTTTGTTAGCAGATTTGGTGTTGTTGTTGGTCTTCAAATAAATATATTTGGGAAATACATTCAATCTAATGCAACTGTTTAAGAACCAGATGTTTTGTGTGCAAATTCTAGCTCTCAACAGGAGTTTAAAATATCATGTGGCTAAGAAGCTGGCAGTGAATAATATAATTCAAGCTTCTACAAGCTTCTTAGCCACATGGTATTTTAAACTCCTGTTGAGAGCTAGAATTTGCACACAAAACATCTGGTTCTTAAACAGTTGCATTAGATTGAATGTATTTCCCAAATATATTTATTTGAAGACCAACAACAACACCAAATCTGCTAACAAAGGTCAACAATATGGAATGAAGAAATGGTTAAGAGAAGACGTAAAAATTCAGTACAATAAAAGAGATATCTACAATATTTACTTAAAAACGATTTATAGCGAACTTGCTCATAGACTCACAAACATAGAGTTTGATATTCACGATTCCACACAAGACAAAAAATCGAACCAATTATCCACAATAAATTTATAAAACAGAAAAAGAAACTTAATATATTGTTGAAATCCAGAAAAAATGGAACAAAAACTAGAAATACACAGTTCAGTGATCACCAGTTTTATAAACGTTTTATTAATCTAACGGAAACCACATTTTCACCAGAAGAAACCAATCTCCTGGAAAAAGGATTTTCTTATAACTTAAAACCTAGAGATGACAATGGAAGTAGAGAATATCTAGGAGTAGAATGCGAACTTGCACTGGACAACCTAAACATCACTGATAAACATATTATAGCAAAACAAATTAAAACACAACCTCTAGAACAACGCAGAGACCAATCTTCCAGTGAATACAACACCGCAAGAAAAAAATAAGTCAGAAAATAGAAAGTGAAGACATCATTCTCACTAGAGCAGACAAAGGTAAATCGATAGTAGCGGTAACAAAAGAACAGTATATCTCTAAAACAATCAATTTTCTTAATATCAATAATTTCAACATTTTGAAATTTGACCCAACAGAACATTTTCAAAAACTTACCAAAAATGTTATTAAAGACCTTCACTTTTTAATGATTTCGAAAAAAGAAATTTAATACTAATGAATCCGCAGGCCCCTAAATTATATTCACTAATTAAACTCCATAAGAATAATTTCCCTATTAGACCGGTTGTATCTTTTGTTACTGCTCCTTCTGTTAAACTATCAAACAAACTAATAGACATCATACAAAAATATTGCAACTTTCAAGCACAACACAGTATTCTTAATTCTTACGAACTTATCAATAAAATTCAACACTTACAGATTCCAAAAAACGCTAAACTTATATCTTTTGACGTCCAAAATTTATTTCCGAGTATACCACCTAATGAAGTAATAAGTTTAGTAGAAGGTCTACTCACTAAAAATAGAATTAATATAATAATCAAACAAGAAATCCTAGATTGTCTATTAGTTTGTTTAGATCAAAATTACTTTGAATTTAATGACATATTTTATATGGCTAAGGAAGGTTTAATAATGGGGAATCCGTTAAGTCCATTGTTAGCCGAAATTTTCATGGATAATTTAGAATCCATAATTCTCAAACACCCAATTAGTAAATATTTTCTATACTGGCATAGGTATGTAGACGATATATTAGTTTGTTTTTCTGGAACAGATAGACAACTACAACAATTTCTCAACCATATTAATACTATCCATTCCAATATTAAATTTACCATAGAAATTGAACAAGAAAAAACAATTAACTTCTTAGATTTAACAATTAAAAATATTAATAATAAACACAATTTTTCAATTTACCATAAACCATCACATACAGATACAGTAATACAAAATAACTCAAATCATCCATATTCACACAAAATGGCAGCTTTTAATTCATTCATCCATCGACTTTTACATGTACCTATGTCAGAAGAGAATTATTCTATAGAAATGAATATAATAAAACAAATAGCGGTTAACAATGGATACCAACCAGATATCTTAGACAGAATGATTAATAAAAAAAAACATATCAACTAGCAATCAACAAGTTATATCCTAAACCAAAAAAGAATAAAGAAAGTTATAAAACTATCACTTACACCGGACAAATTACACAGTTTATTTCTAAAGAATTAACTAAAATAGGTCTAAATATTGCTTTCAGAACTAATAATAAACTCTCTAACATAATAAAAAATAATAAAAATAAAAGTAACAAAAAAGCAAAATCGGGAATTTATAAACTCAATTGTGGTTCTTGTCCAAAATTTTACATAGGCCAAACAGGCAGATCTTTTCAAAAAAGAATCAACGAACACAAAAGAAGCTATACCAAACAAAATATCATATCCCATTATGCAGAACATTTAATTTCAACAAATCACGTCTTTGACGATAATTTCAAAATACTTCATTATGACAAAAAATCCAAGAAATTAAATTACTTAGAAAGCTTAGAAATAAACAAATACAAAAATTCAAATCTCCTCTTAAATCAACAAATAGAAACAAACAATTCCCCATTATTAAACCTTTATCCGGAATAACCCATTATTAATCCATCATTTAAATATGGTACAACTTATTTATTGTTATCTATATTTTAATTTTGTGAAAACCCACAAATGACAGGTACTACCCCCTTCTTTTGTACAATAATATTAAGTGTTTATTATTTTATAATTTAATCTTGTAATTTACTACTCCTAAAGGTATATATGGGCTAATATGTTCTAATTTAAAATTAGTTTTAAAGTTATCATCCGTCTGATGAAGACATTGTATGTCGAAACAATTGTTACGGTTTATAAATATAGTGGAATTCTAAAAACATCTATTGTTTTACTTCGGTATTAATTCTTCATTGAATGTATGATTTTCCTCTGTTTAAATGTTTGGCGTAATGAGATTTGTTATTTTTCATTCTCAAGCTTTGTTTATGTTCGTTTATTCTTTTATAAAAAGGTCTGCCTGTTTGTCCTATATACGTTTTTGTAGCAAGTGCCACAGCATAATTCGTAAACCCCCCGATTTATTATCTTTTTTTGTTTTACTTTTTATTATTTTTAATATGTCGAGACATTCTAGGTTAAGTTTTAATTTAGTCCTAATTTAAGTCTTGATGTCCTAGCTTAAGTTAGCATAAGTCTTAGTCTAAGGTAGTTTTTTAGTCTTAGTTCTAAGTCCTAGCTTTAAGAAAACTCCATGTATATATAAAACACATTTCCTAGGTTTATGTTAGTATAGGACCCTTATTGTAAGAACTTAGGTTAAGATAGGATAAGTTAACATTCATGATTAGAATAAGTATACTTTTACAATTATAAGAACCAGGCTGTGCCTATCTGAGATTCAATAAAGACAATGACTAATATGTCGAGATAATGTATTATTTGTACGGAAAGCGATATTTACATGATTTCTATGCAAAATTTTTTAAATTTTATTAGTTAATTTTCCGGTATAAGTGAGTGTATGAAATTTTTCTTTGTTTAGTTGTTTGTAGGGGTACACTAGTCCTATTGCTTTGTTAAATTGTTTTTAGTGTTCCGTACGGAACACTTATAAGATCACTTCGGTGTCTGTCTGTCTGTCACACCCGATTTTCTCCGAAACTATTTGACATAGAAAGGTGAAATTTGGTAATAATATAGGAATTGATGGCCTCATCAGAGCCATGTAGTTTTGAGAATTAAATTTTGACTTAAGGGGTTAGTTTTGGGGGTGAAGTCGGAAAGAAAAAAAAAATTTTTTACTAGGTCATCGAGTGTGGTGTCAAATGAAAGCTTGTGAAAACACGAGTAAAAAATATATATATAATATTATACTTGCGCGCACTTTTCTTTGTATTATTTTTAAAAATTCGCGAAAAATCGCTGTCCCGGGCATTATCTCGAAAAGTACTTATCAAAAAATTTCGAAAAATTCTGGAATATTCTCCACGGGGTGTAGATTGAACGAAAATTATCGCAAGTGCATTACCTTTAAAAATTTATATGGTATATAAAAAAAAACCAAAAATTTCAAGGTCATCAGATTTCAGTAAAGATTGGAAACAAACTTTGTTGAAAACTCATTTGAGGTGTGTTTTGTGAAGTCACTGATCATTTTATACCACCGTAACATAAATTTTGACTTAAGGGGTTCGTTTTGAGGGGTGAAATCGGAGTGAAAAAAAATTTTCATACTCAGACATAACTATACACGCTAATTCTAACCGCCCGTTTACCCATAAAATCTCGGCTTATAATAGTTTCATCCATAGACTAATAAATACACCATTAATGGAAGAAAATTTTCAGAAAGAATTACATATTATAAAACAAATTAGTATAAACAATGGATACAAGAGCGATTTCGTAGATAATATTTTAATGAAAAAACAATTTAAAAAAGCAATAGGAATGGTTTACCCTTACAAACAACTAAACAAAGAAAAATTTCATACACTCACTTATACCGGAAAATTAACTAATAAAATTTAAATTTTTTTCCATAGAAATCATGTAAATATCGCTTTCCGTACAAATAATACATTATCTCGACATATTAAAAATAATAAAAGTAAAACAAAAAAAGAAAATAAATCGGGGGTTTACGAATTATGCTGTGGCACTTGCAACAAAACGTATATAGACAAACACGCAGACCTTTTTATAAAAGAATAAACGAATATAAACAAAGCTTTAGAATGAAAAATAACAAATCTCATTACGCCAAACATTTGACAGAGGAAAATTATACATTCAATGTAGATTTCAAAATTTTGTATAACGGAGAGAAAAGAAAATTGCTGAATTGTTTAGAACAGGTAGAAATTAATCAGAAAAAAATCCTCAGGTCTATTATTCAACGATCAATTAGATGGGGGAGGGTCTCCTTAATTGAACTTGTTCTAAGTATTAAGGTAAATATTGTTAATGAATTTAGTACTTGTAATTACAGTCCCTGGCCAAATTATTAGACGCACTGCAAGATTTCATGTAAAATATTAATTACCGAGTGATATTGTACCGTTTTATTATTTTAAATTGATTTGTTTTTTATTTTTATATTATCCAATCAATTACCTATTTATTTGACATAAATAAAACAGCATTAATTTAGAAAAGCATAAGTTTATTAAGTTTTAAAGAAAAGTGAAATTAATGTTAGTAAAAGTCAATATTTAGTTGAGCCACCTTTAGCCGCTATCAAAGCTTTAATTCTGCGCGGCATGCTATCAATGCAAGATTGTACTGTCTCCTGCATTTGAGGATGATGATTCCACACATGAATAATCTTTTCTAGGAGCTGGGGTTTTGTTGGTAATCACATCTTTAGCCACTTCTCTTTTCATCAGCTCCCACACATTTTCAATGGGGTTCATATCAGGGCCAATCCAACAGAGGGATATTTTTTTCTGCCAAAAAAGCTTTAACAGACCGAGCAGTGTGGCAGGGTGCTCCATCTTGCATGAAAGTGAATGGTTCCCCATTTGGAAACCATTCTCTGAGCTGCGGAATCAACCGATTTTGTAATAAAACTTCTTTGTACTGATCTTGCCTCATTATTCCTTTGACGACGTACAGACGTCCAGTGCTCTTGCCGCTGATGACTGACCAAATCATCACTTTGGTGGGATGTTTTAACCGTCGGGACGACACAATCAGGATGAAACTTTTCTCCATGACGACGACGCACATACTGAGCTTTATTCTGCAAAATTTCGAATGTGCTTTCGTCACTGAAGCAGACCTGTCAAAAATAGGAAAAATATATAAACTTCCATGTTTATTTGCTTTATAGAACTGAAAATGATAATAATGTATCAATTATTGATTAAATTGCTGTATCTTATCGATCTCCAGAAGTCCACATCTTTGTCTTGCCATTGTTTGGCCCACTTCAGGCGCTTTGCTTTCATTGCAGCTGTTAATTTGGGCTTCCTGGCGGGGCGACAGGCCTTAAAATCTAATTCTTTCAATTTTTTTCGAACAGTGCGCTCAGAAGCATTTACGCTAGCATCCTGGAGTTGTGATTTTATTACCTTTGTGGTAGCAAATCTGTTTTCTACACAAATTTTCTTCAAACATCTCTCTGACCGTGGAGTGAAAATTGGTTTTCTACCGCATCTTTTCTTTCTTTTCGGGCTTAATTCCTTCCCTGACTCAATTTTTCTTTTTTATGCGTCGTACACTAGCTTCAGAAACCTCCAATCGTCGTGATATTTCTCGGTTTGTAAATGTTTTCGCAATCACAAGGGCCTTCACTTCAGCTTTTTTACGTGGTGAAAGATCGCCTTTTCTACCCAGAATGAAAATAGTCCAATTACTTTTTTTAAAACACTGCATACAAAATAAACTAATAACTGAGTAGTATAAAACTGTTAAACAAACAATCACAGTCCATAAAGCCACAGAAACACGTCCGTACCTGACTCGATTCCGATCGCGACTGATACAGGTTTGTACTTATTTACGTTCATGTATCACTTTGTCAACACAGTATTGCCATATGTTAAAAATAAATACAAATATGTAGTCTACAACAATTCTTTTAAATAAAAATCAGTTTTATTGTAGTTTAAATATACCATTATTGCATAAAAAACTCTTAAGAAACATAAAATTACTAAAAAAAAATACAGTGAGTCTAATAATTTGGCCAGGGACTGTAGGTAAACTATATATTCTGAAACATACTTTGTTAGTTAATTTACATCGTGCTCCAGAAGAAAACACAGTGTGTCAAAACAATTGTCAGTAATAATAAACATAAGTGGCGACCTTAAACATTTGTTTAAATTTTTTATTCCTATCTTTACCTTTGGTTGCAATCAGTCTCGATCCCCAATGTGTGTGCATTGTAGACACCGCCTATGATGAATCGATTTCCTATGATTTTGAAAAACTCTTCATATCTTTCAAATTTAATACTGTGTTTTGGAGGGTTACATAAACTGGCTACAGTGATGTTGCAATTATTAGTTGCAACACTAACAAGTGTGGCCTGAATATCCTCTGCTGCAAATTTAATTTTCTCAAAGTGATAAATATTTTCTTTGATTATTACCGCACTTGCTCCCTTTGCTGCGTTTTCTGGATGATTTGTGTAGTGTACTTATATGTTCAGGTTATGTTAATAGTTTTGTGTGGTTCCTTTTTAGGTTTTTTTAATTTATTATTTAACTAGCCGTGCCCGCGGCTCCGCTCGCGTGGACTTGATTCACTGTCACTGCTTATTAGTTATGTTTATATTATTATATAGCTCAAGGGGCCTTAGAGGCTCATGGCTTGGTTGCATACTTTTCTTCACTTCTTTTTGTCTCCTGTTGATGGAAATCCCAGTGCGGGATTTCCATCAACTCCGGATCTTGCTTTACTGCCTAAATCCATGTAGATCGAAGGATACCCTTGCCTCTTCTTCCAACCACTCCTCTTATTAGGGCTTGCTTTGCCTGTCTTTCTTCCTTCAACCTTGCCACGCGTCCCAACCATCTTAATCGCTGGCTTATTATGATTTGTCTTATAAGGGGTTTCGTTTATAGGCATTTTAATTCGTAGTTTGTTCTGCTTCTCCACAGTCCCTCTTCTTTCCTTCCTCCGTAGATTCTTCTCAAAGCTTTCCTTTCCCACACCTCCAACGTCTCCTTTTCTCTTACATTCAGTTTCCACGATTCGCATCCATACGTCACCGTGGGTCTGACAACTGTCGTATATATTCTTTCTTTTGCTTTTCTCGATATATTCTTTGATTTCAATATTGAATTCATTGCCCCCAAACATCTTTGTCCTTTCGCTATTCTTTCTTGTATCTCCGTCCTTTCTTGTCCACTCTCTGTTATTGTTACTCCCAGATAATTAAATTTGTCTACTTTTTCAAATATATTTCTTTTCCTAAATTGTTTATTATATCTAAACTTTTGTTGTTTTTATTATCCTTCTTCTTTGCAATTTCCATGTATTTCCTCATGTATCTTTAGTCCTCTCATCCTTCACTTTTCTTCTATCCTACTTATGGCTTTTTTGAGGTTCTCTTTTGCTCTTGCAATCACTGTTACATCATCCGCATAGGCCAAGCATTGGCAGGTTTGTTGGTATATCACTCCATTTGTTTTTATTTCTGACTCCCGGATTATCTTCTCTAGTACCAAACTAAATAGACATGTCGACACTGGTTCCCCCTGTCTTAATCCTCTCTTCACCTTACACTTGTCTGATACTTTGCCCTCAACCAACACTCTATTTTCTGTGTCATTCAGGGTCATTCTCACCATGCGAATCAATTTACTTGGAATTTTTAGTTCTTCCATTATCTTCTAGAGTCCTTCTCTATTTACAGAGTTATATGCTTCTCTGAAATCTACAAAGACCAAGTGTAATGCCAAATTTTGTTCTAAACTATTACCTTAGATTTGCTTAATCGAAAATATCTGGTCTGTAACCGATCTATTTTTCCTGAATCCACACTGGTACTCTCCCAGAATAGACTCGGCTTTCTCTGCTAGTCTGTTTTTGATAATCAACACTACCATCTTGTACACGACATCCAGTAAGGCTATTGGTCTATAATTACCACATTTAGGTTTTTTCTCCTTTTTTGTATATTGGACAAATGAGCGACTCTCTCCAGCTCACCGGCATTTTTTCTGTTTCCCATATTTCTTGCACCAACCGGCATATTTCATTTTCCAGATTTACTCCTCCAGCTTTTATCAGTTCTACAATTTCCACCCGGGGCCTTATTTTTTTGGGTTCTGAGTATTTCTCTTATTTCTTCTTTGCAGGGTTTATTTGTCCCTTCCTGCCCTTCAGTTAATTTTGCTTCCTATTTCTCATTCAACTCATTTTCATCTCCATTTAATGTTTCTTTAAAGTATTCCCCCCATCTATTCAGTCCTTCCTTTTTTCCTACATATTAGCATTTTGTCTCTGTTTATTCCCTTTGTATTTTATAAAAAAAAACACGTAAATCGGATAAGTAGTTCTTTTTTTTTTTTATTGGTCTAGCACACGTGCTGCAGGGAAGTCCCTAAAGCGCTCCAGGAGCGGCACGAGTGCTGAAAAAGCGATTCACGTTATTCTTGAATCGCTGTAAATTGTACTCGGTGGGAAACACAGCGCTGGGCAAATTATTCCAAAGGGATCACGTTCTCCATATAAAAGATTGCTTGAAAAGCGTTGTACGCGGAGTAACAAGCTGAACCTCATACGGATGCGAAGCACCAGCGCGACGTGTATTTCTAACATGCACCGCTTTGGGAGGAATTAAGCGGGCTACATCCTTCGAACACTTTCCAAGAAAATACTTGTAGAACAGACTCAAGTCGCCAACCGTTCTTCGATGTTCCAGCGAATCAAGGGCGCCGGTCAATTCCGGGTCCCTAATCAGACGGACCGCTCTTCTCGGAACAGAATCCAGCAAATGCAGTGTATGTTTGGGAGCGGAGCCCCAAACGTGGGAGCAGTATTCCATAGTTGGTCGAATTTGGGCTTTGTAAAGAATTAACAGTTGTTGTGGGGTGTAAAGCTTTCTGGTTCTAAATAATATTCCCAACTTTTGAGAAGCTCTCCTTGCTATGCCTGCAATATGTTCATGCCAAGACATATTTGCTCCCAAACTAACGCCCAACAAATTGAGCGACGATGCTAGGGGAATGGAGTGCCCCGACATAACTATGTCGGGTTCAGCAATGTTAACTTTTTTAGAAAAAACTGCCGCTTGGGTTTTTGTAGCGTTAAATTCCACTTGGTTACTGTCACCCCAAGATAGAATTTCTTCCAGGTCTTTGTTAAGTTGAACGACCTCCTGCTGTCTGCGGATATTCGCCTGAGCAGCCGATGTCCCCAGCGTTCAAGGTGAATGAAGAGACAAGCGTACTGTCATCTGCAAAGCTATAGATTGGATTCCCGGTCTTTTCCAGCAGATCGTTAATGTAAATGAGAAAGAGAGTAGGAGACAGTATGGAGCCCTGGGGCACACCGGCGTTGATAGTGAGGGTGTTAGAAAGAAATCCGTCGACCACCACTCATAAAGAACGCTCTCTGAGGAAACATGAGAGCCACAAACAGAACCTTTCAGACATACCATAAGAGCGCAACTTAGCCAATAGTCCATCGTGCCAAACACGGTCGAATGCCTTGGATATGTCAAGAGCAACTGCTCGAGATTCTCCAAAGTGTTCAATTGCGTTGTTCCAAACATGTGTTACATAAGTCAGAAGATCTCCTGTTGATCTATGTTTACGAAAACCATATTGGTGATCGCTAATAATATTGAATCGTTCAAGATATTTTAGAAGATGCTCATTGATAACCTTTTCCATGACTTTCGATATTATTGAAAGCAGTGCAACTGGTCGGTAGTTATTTGGCAAGGTCTTCTTACCTTTTTTAGGTATCGGCTGAACCGTGGCACATTTCCAGCAGGACGGAAATATTCCCTTTCTGTAGGATAGGTTAAAAAGTCTACAGAAAACTGGTGTTAGTTCCCTTGCACAGTTTTTGAGAACTATGGCAGGTATTCCTTCAGCGCCAGAAGCCTTCTTGGTGTCTAGCTTCATTAAAATGCGCTTTATGATGCGCTGTCTGAAGACAACATCGGGCATCCTTGACTGCAATATGGGAATAGTAGGTGGTGTTTTTTCTTGGAAATCGACAGAAGAATGTGAAGGAAAGAGTTCAGCCAACAAGTTCGCTCTCTCAATAGGTGTGGTTGCAATGGAATTATCTGACCGTGTGAGTGGTGGTATGGTGGATTTGGTAAAATTTTGACTAACTGCCTTAGCGACTGCCCAAAAGGACCTGGAATTGTTGGGACAAGCGAGAAGTTTGTTTCTAATTCGTTGATTGTGTGCCTCCTTGGTTTCGTCGATAATTCCCTTGCATCTGTTCCGGGCATGAACAAAGATGTTTCGATTTACACAAAGATGTTTCGATTTACACAAAGATGTTTCGATTTACTTCTTTTTTTTTACTACGATTGTTCTTGAGTGCTAAGCGCTTTAATGAATAGACAGACAGTTACAGAGACGTTACGTTTTATATATATTATAGATTTTTTTTGACATATTAAATTAGGAATTAAAACAAAATCACGTAAATCGGATGAGTGGTTCTCGAATGATAAGCACACTAACGGACAGACGGACAGAGAGACGTTGCGTTTTATATATATTATATAGATTATTATTATTATATAACCTGGTCAGAGAACGTATGTATGATTTTAAAAAATCACGTAAATCGGATAAGTGGTTCTCGAGGGATAAGCGCACTAACGGACAGACAGGCAGACAGAGAGACGTATTTTACATATATTATAGATATAGATTATTATTATTGCTATATAACCTGGCCAAAGAATATATGTATGAATTTAAAAAAAGACACGTAAATCGGATAAGTGGTTCTCGCCTCATAAACGCACTAATGGACAGACAGACAGACAGAGAGACATTGCATTTTATATATATTGTAGATTATAGATATTCTCTGCTATATAATATTGTTCCAAATTTAATGGTTTTACGCTGTGTACTGCAAGGGAACGCGCTAGCGGCAAACTTTTTTTCCGACTTCATTCACTATTATCATCACTTCTCATTCCCTATGCTACCTATCGTAATAAAATATAGCCTATAACCTGGCCAGAGAACATACGTATGTTTTTAAAAAAAAGTACGTAAATGGGATAAGTGGTTCTCCAGTGATAAGCGCACTAACGGACAGACAGACAGACAGAGAGACGTTGCATTTTATATATATTATAGAAGAAGAAAATTTCTTGATATATTTGATATAAAATATATGAGTCGATTGTGAAAAACAAGTGGTTGGTGTAGTGTTGATAATTGTTGTGTAGTGTGTAGAAATTATAGCTATCGCTACAGATAAGGCAAACATGTGTAATAACATGTCGCTGAAAACAAAGTCGGTTGGCTACCGCCGGAGCATTAAAATGTGCCTCGTCGAGTTTCTTAAAGAGGCCGCGCAAGTACAAGTAGTATTATGTGTAACAATAATAGGGAAAAAATGCGCGGGATCTGTGAAAAACTCGTCGAATCACATATTAATGATCTGGCGGTAGCTACCCGGCTTCGTCTTCGGCGACGTCTTGTTCCACGTATTTGTCTTTCTTTAGTGAGACTTATATCTTCTGTTCTATTTTACATTTATTGACCTGCATTGTTGTTTGAATTTTCCTATTACCACGATTCTTCGACCCACTTATAAGAGAGTAACAGCTTATCTATAATTGCCTGTGGTTTGGTTCACTTCTTATTCACAATAGGCTCAACAATGCACTTAGAGGAACATAGCTATTCACATTATGCTCAATTTTTCCTTCTTTTTTTGTTGAAGAATAACTTAAATATATTTTATACATACATACCTCGCTGTCAAAATAGCCATCTATGCGATCAACTAGTCCAGGTATCAAGTCTTCCTAAAAAAAATGAAGTGTGATGGATATTGTTATATGTAAAAAGTGGATAAAATTTCGGCGTTAGTCAGCAATTTCTTAGAAATTTATATATTTTTAGTATCTAGCCTCTCTCCGCCTGCAGTGTTGATGGATGGATTGAGTAGTTCATCAACACTGTTGCCGATCCCAAGCCCGGATAAAGGAGGAGGGTTGTGGCGTTAGGAGTTAGCACCCTAACACACGTAAAACCTAAACTGGGAAATGCTAGTTGTTTTTGAAAAGTAGGATGAAAAATCACAAGATAAGCAAAAATTCCCGGGTGGCAATCCACACCTTCGAAGAAGGGAGCCCCATCGGATACGGGTGGGGCAATTCTACTTCAAAGCGAATAGTTAACCCAAGCTTAAAACTCAGCCAAACGAAGAAATCCCGAAACAGAATAGCTGCTCTCGGCACCTGGAATATACAGGGATGGAGGACAAAGAACATCGAAGTCATACAAGTGTTTAAGAAGATGAACATAGACATTTTAGTAATAAGCGAGACGAAGAAAAAGGGAAGTGGAATAGAAGAAATAGATGAAGTGATGCATTGTTGGAGTGGAGTAAAGAAGGAGGAAAGAGCAAAGGCCGGAGTTGGAATATTAGTAAAAAAGAAGTGGAAAAAGAAAATAACATCTTGGGAACCCATCAATGAAAGAATCATAAAACTGAATATAACAATGCTAGGAAAAGACATGGTAATATTAGGAGTATACGGCCCAACAGAAGACAGCACTATAAGAGAAAAAGATAATTTCATGGAAACGCTAGAAATAGAAACACAAAAAGTAAAGAAAAACCAAGAATTAATAATAATGGGAGATCTGAATGGGAGAACAGGAAGGAAAACAAAGAACAATACCGTAGGACCATTCGGAGAAGACATTACTAACGACAACGGAGAGAGACTAATAGAGCTGAGTGAACTAAACGGCCTCAAAATAACAAACGGATTCTACAAACACAAGGACATCCACAAATATACTTGGATGCAAGAAACACGAAACTTAAAATCAATAATAGACTACATTATAATTAAAAAAACGATACCACTATCAGAATAAAAGACGTAAGAGTAAAGAGAGGGGCAGAATGTGGAACAGACCATAGACTATTAATAGCAAATATAAAAGTACCGTGGTACAAGACAATAAAGCGAAAAGAAACAACAGACAAAGAAAACAGAAATACTAATGAGATAACAGAAAAAGCGGACAAGGAAATAAAATAAAAAATACACTTACTGCAAGACGAAACGATAAGAGATCTATATAGACGACGATTAGATCAAAAATTAAATGAATTTAACTACGACAACATCCAACAGATGTATGACCACATAAAAGAATGCATCAAACAGGCGTCCCTAGAAGCATTAGGTAAAGAAGACAACGAGAATGAGAAATATAAAATTAGAATCTGTGAAAGAACCAAAGAATCTATAAAGAAGAAAAAAAGACTATACGAAAAATGGCTGAATACAAAATCAGAAGAAGATCTACAAAAATATAAAGAGAAGACAGAAACGAGTAGGATGATAAACAAAGAAAAGAAAGAGAGATGGGAAAAATCGTGCGAACGTGTAGAACAGTATATAGGAGGAACTAGAAGTACAGAGTCATGGAGAATAATTAAAGCATTAAGGACTAACAATAGAGAGAAGACGTATATAGAGTACATCCCAGAAAGCGACTGGAAAGAATGTTATAAGAAGCTGCTAACAGAAGATAGACAAGAATTCCAAGAAGGGAACCTTGAAGAAGAACAGAATAAGGAAATAAAAGAGATAGAACTAAGCTATGAAGAAGTAAAGAAGACAATAAAAAACACTCAAAAATAATAAATCTGCAGGGCCTGGGGGTGTGGTAAATGAAATGATTAAGTACGGGTCTAATAAATTACATCGAATGCTGAGAAACATGTTCCACAGAGCGATAAATGGAGAAAAACTACCAGAGGAATGGTCAAAAGCTTATATAGTATCTATATTTAAAAAGAGAGACCGTAGAAAAATGCACAAACTATAGAGGCCTAAGCATAATATCGAGTATGGGACGTTTGTATGGAAAAATTATTAAAAATATCATGGAGGAAAATATAAAAGGAAAAATTGGAGAAGACCAAGCAGGCTTTACGGCCGGAAAAAAAATCATGTATAGACCACATATACACTATAAAACAAACAATGGAAAAAAAAACTGGCAAAGAATAGAGAAGTTCATCTAGCCTTCATAGACATAAGAAAGGCCTATGACTCAGTACCAAGACAAAGATTATGGAGCGCAATGAAAGAAATAGGCATTGACAAAGAACTAATATACGCAGTAAAAGCTCTCTACGAAAACAACACAGTGAACATAAAAATAGGACATAAAATAGGGAAGAGACTCCAAACATCAAAAGGCCTGTTACAAGGATGCTCTACATCCCCAACACTATTCAAAATATACCTCGAACAAACATTAAAAACATGGAAGCAAAAATGTAGTGGAATGGGAATCCCAATACGAGAAGATTACTTATATATTCTAAGTTTCGCAGACGACCAAGTAATCATAGCGCAAGATGAGAAAGACCTCAGTTATATGGTAAGAAAACTGAAAGAAGAATAAATATATAATAAAAGACTGTTTTTAGTCAATTTCCACTGGTTTATTTAAATTGCGATGACGCGTTTCGCTGTCGATGCAGCTTCTTCAGATCTACATTTTACACTGTCAAGTTAGGTTTAATATTCACAGTTTTATATAATTTCTTAATTATAATATTACACCTAATTAAATTACATTGATAGTATTGGAAAATCCACACAGATTTGGAGTTAAGAGAATAAATTCAATAACGGTGAATTGCTTAAATCTACCTGGTCGTTGAGTAAAGTACCTGTAGTCCTTAATCGATTTATTTGCATTGTCTCTAAAAGGTTTAGTTTTAAATCTTTTTGTTGGGTGTGTAAAATTTTGAAATTCTTGTTAAATGTGTGATTTTCTGTTAAAGATGATTAGCATATGTTGAATTAAATTTTCTATGGATGAAACTTTTTTCGTGTTCTGTAATTCTTTGTCTAAATGTACGTCCAGTTTGTCCGATGTATGTTTTAGGACATGACCCACATGTTAATTGATAAACCCCTGATTTATTGTCTTTATTGATTTGTGGTTTGTAGTTTTTGAAGATATTTCCCTATAGCATTGTTAGTCTTGTAAGCTATGTTGATATTTTTTTGATTTAAAAATTTTCCCAGTTTTTCCGTTGGCTTGCCGAAATAGGTTAAGCATTTAAAAGTGGTATTTCTATCCTTAAAACGTGGATATATTTCTGAGATTGCCTTGTTTCTAATTTTTTTCTTAACGATACTATTGATTAAAGTAACCGAATAACCGTTGTTAACGGCTACTTGTTTTATGTAGTTTAATTCTTTAGTAAAATTTTCTTCTGATAAGGGGATATTAGTTAGTCTATGTATAAAAACTATGATAAGCAGCAAGTTTATGATGGTTAGGGTGGTGAGAACTATTGTGAATTGTGGTATCTGTATGACAAGGTTTGTGATATATTGCAAATTCATGTTTTTTCATGGCTTTACTGATTGTTAAGTCTAGGAAATTGATTTTCCCTTCGACTTCTTCATTGTAAAACTGATATTTCTATGTAAAGAATTAATATACTGTAAAAAGTGAGTTAATTGTCTGTCCGTACCTGTAAAGCATACAATTATATCGTCTACGTATCGATACCAGTATAGACAATTATTACTGTTGTTCTTATGGTTGTTAAATATCATTGTTTCAATACTGTCCATGAAAATTTTGGCAAGTAATGGACTTAATGGACTCCCCATAATTAACCCTTCCTTACTATTGTAGAATGTATTGTTAAATGAAAATAATTTTGTCTTAGGCAAGTTCTTAATAAATTAATTATGTCCATTTTTATAACTTCATTTACTTTGTTTTTTGTTAATAGGTTCTCTATTAAAATTATTGTTTCGCGTGGAGGAACACTTGGAAATAAGTTTTTGACATCGAAAGAGACTAATTTAGAAGTATCTGGTATTGTTATATTCTTAACTTTATTCACGGGTTCGTATGAGTTTTTGATACTATATTTAGGTTCAAATTTGGTATGATATTTGATTAAATTAATTAAAAAGGATGACGTCTTATATGCTAGAGCAGACATGTAGGAAACAACTGGTCTGATTGGGTGGTCAAGTTTGTGTAGTTTTATGAGTGAATAAAGTTGTGGGATTTGGGGATTCATATTTATCAATTTAATTTTATCTTTATCGTGAATGATACTTTTAGCCTGTTCAATTTGTTGTTTTATTTCTTTTTGAAAAATATTTGTTGGATCTTTATTTAAAATTTCGTACTTTCCTGTTTTGAAAAAATCTAACGTTTTATTAATATAGTCGATTTTGTCTATTGCTATTACTGTGTTACCTTTGTCTGCTTTGGTAAAGATTACAACATTTTGTTTTGCTTTACTCTGAATTGTTTTTATTGTCCTTAAGTCTTGGTTGATGTTGTTAGTGTTAAATATGAATTCTTTTGAATAATTTCGGCTGTTTGAAATTTTGATAATATGTTGTTAGGACTATCTTTCAAGGCAATCTCAGTATCAATACCTAATGTCTCCGATTCTTTGATATTGAAGCTAGTTTGAATATTGTGTTTGAAACCTTTTGTTAGAAGATTTTTTTCCCTGTCCGAAAAAGGTGTGTTAGAAATGTTAATAAATCGATTAAAGAATTGATGATCAGTGAAAAATTCTTTTTCTTTCTTATTTTGTGTTGTTATACGTTTTTGTTGAATGAGATACTGTAGTTTATTGTATTGTTTCAAAATATTTTTTATGTATTATTGTTTTTACTTTTTCACGTGTATTCAAATCTAAGACCATAAATTCTATAAAATTTAGTTTAAATAATAATTCTGTGTGGATTACCTTCAGATACATGTTAAATGAGTCTCTAATGCTATACTGGATTTTTCTCTCTGTGTATATCCATTTTCTTTTGGCGAGTATAACTGCTTCTTTGGCTGCTTTGCTGGTGTTGTTAGTTTTCAGATTTATATACTTAGGTGTTACTTGGTTTTGGAGGCACTGATTGAAAAACCAAATATTTTGCGTAGTTGTTGCACATTTTGGAAGTAACTTGAAGTAGTTGGAAGCTAGAAAGCTTATATCAGCTTGTTTCAAATTACAACAATCCAAAATTTGAAAGAAGAATACACTAAAGCAGGATTAGCAATAAACTTTGATAAAACGGAATATCTAACAACAAAGGAGGGAAACGTGGAGAATCTAGAAGTAGATAACGAAACAATAATCAAAGGAACCAATAGATTTAAATATCTAGGAACCATCATTTCAAAAAACGCAATATCAGAAGAAGAGATTAAAGCTAGATTAGGACAAACGCGAACATGCATAAGACAATTAAATTCGATCCTGTGGGACAAGCACATTACAAAGAGAAACAAAACCCGCATATACAAATCAATAATATAAAGCATAAAGACGTACGGGTCAGAAACATGGATGATCAACAAAAGAAATAAATCTAAAATTCCCGCGGTAGAGATGGAGTATTGGAGAAGATGTTGTAGGGTGACACGTATGGAGAGAATAACAAATGAAGAAATAAGAAGTAGAATGAACATCAAAGAGAACGCAATAAACACCATTGAAGAAAAACGATTAAAATGGTATGGACACATAAGACGAAGCGAAGATAATAGGTGGATAAAGAAAATAACGGAGTGGAGCCCTATAGGGAGAAGAAAAAGAGGAAGACCCAGACGATCGTGGAGAGACGATGTGGACGAGGCTATGTAGGACAGGAGTCTAACAGATGAAGACTGGGAAGATAGAAACGGATGGAATCAAAGGCTGAGAGAAGGAAGCCAGCGTCAGCTGTAGAAAATCCCTGTTATATATAATATAGTATCTAGGGAATTTATTTTCATATTTTCTGCAAACTGATGGACTGAAACCCTATTACTATCTACTATATTTGTAACTATTAATATTCTCAAAATTATTCTTATAAACTTGAAATTATTTACAACATTCAGGGGAACTATCCCATTTCATTATATATGTAATGCAGCTAACGAAGCTATAGGAAAAAGGCGAGTAAATATTGACAAAGTCAATAAAACACCATGATTCTCCGCAGAAATAAGGGAAATATGTCAAAGAAAAGAAAAGGCATACATACAATACCTACGCAACAAAACACAAGAAAACTGGAACAAATATACAAGCGAACGTAAAACAGCGAATACAAAAGTAAAAAGAATAAAAGAAGAATATTGGGAAGGATTCACTAAGGGAATGGAGAAGGATATGTTTGGAAGCCAGAAGAAAATATGGGGAATGTTAAAAAGAAACAAACAGGAAATGAAGGATACTGTACAAACAAACAAAATTACAGTAGAAAAACCGGTCAAGTGCAAATTGAACTTGCACAATTAGTGTTCCGTACGTTGATTGTTTTTAAATAAAAATTTTTGTTAGGGTGGTATAAAATGATCAGTGACTTCACAAAACACACCCCAAATGAGTTTTCAACAAGGTTAGTTTCCAATCTTTACTGAAAACTGGTGACCTTGAATTTTTTTTTTTTTTTTTTATATACCAAATAAATTATTAAAGGTAATGCACTCGTGATAATTTTCGTTCAATCTATACCCCGTGGAGAATATTCCAGAATTTTTTCAAAATTTTTCAGTGAAACTAAATAAAGTGGAAAATTTGACAATATTAGTCTTTCATTACATTCGTTATGAATTTCCATCAAGTAACAGCCACAACAATTCAAAGTTGAACAATTATATATTATAGTACCATGTAAAATTAAAAAGTATCTCATTGGAGCCGTGTATATCCCGCCCCGTTTGGACTTGTCCATTTACGAAAACCATTGTTTAACTTAATCTAACACCAGATCTGCATATCCTGATCACAACTTTGTAATATTTGGTGATTATAACTTGCCTGAGGCAACATGGGTGAATGAGGACTATGGCGTGAATGTTGCGCGTCGGCCAGACTCCCATGCAAATGTCTTGTGTAATATGATCAGCTATTTGAACCTTTTCCAGGTGAATAATGTTCCAAATGTCCAAGTTTTTCTGGACTTATGCTTCTGTAATGATAGCGATCTGGTGATGTCCCGAGCAACTGATTTATTATTTCCCAATGATCATCATCATGTTGCCTGCTCCTGTATCCTGAAGGATCAATTCGATAATAATATTAAATACGACCTAACATATTTTGATTTCAAGAGCACCGATATGTCCCAGTTAAACTCTTATCTTGCATCATTTGATTGGGTTTCTTTATTGAGCAAGGTCAATGTTGACTTTGCCGTTGAGCAATTCTACGATATACTATATATATATATATATATATATATATATATATATATATATATATATATATATATATATATATATATATATATACATATATATATATATATATATATATATATATATATATATATATATATATATATATATATATATATATATATATATATATATATATATATATATATATATATATATGTATGTATATATATATATATATATATATATATATATATATATATATATATATATATATGTATGTATATATATATATATATATATATATATATATATATATATATATATATATATACATATATTTTTACTCGTGTTTTCACAAGCTTTCATTTGACACCACACTCGATGACCTAGTCAAAAAAATATTTTTTCACTTCCGATTTCACCCCTCAAAACGAACCCCTTAAGTCAAAATTTATGTTACGGTGGTATAAAATGATCAGTGACTTCACAAAACACACCCCAAATGAGTTTTCAACAAAGTTTGTTTCCAATCTTTACTGAAATCTGATGACCTTGAAATTTTTGTTTTTTTTATATACCATATAAATTATTAAAGGTAATGCACTCGTGATAATTTTCGTTCAATCTACACCCGTGGAGAATATTCCAGAATTTTTTCGAAAATTTTTTGATAAGTACTTTTCGAGATAAGGGCCGGGACAGCGATTTTTCGCGAATTTTTAAAAATAATACAAAGAAAAGTGCGCGCAAGTATAATATTATATATATATTTTTTACTCGTGTTTTCACAAGCTTTCATTTGACACCACACTCGATGACCTAGTAAAAAAATTTTTTTTTCGCTTCCGACTTCACCCCCCAAAACTAACCCCTTAAGTCAAAATTTAATTCTCAAAACTACATGGCTCTGATGAGGCCATCAATTCCTAGATTATTACCAAATTTCACCTTTCTATGTCAAATAGTTTCGGAGAAAATCGGGTGTGACAGACAGACAGACAGACAGACAGACAAACAGACAGACAAACAGACAGACAAACAGACAGACAGACAGACACCGAAGTGATCTTATAAGTGTTCCGTACGGAACACTAAAAATGGACAACATACTTCAAAAGCCTATACAAAGGAGTAGAAAGTAGAGAATCACAAACGTTTGAAGAAGAGGAAGAAACGACAATAGAAATAACCGACGATGGAACTTTTGAAACAACTTAAAAGTCGAAAAAGCAGCATAATCAACGAAATGCCAAAATATGGGAGACAACAATTACACAAAGAAATAAGCGTTCTTTTCAGAAGCATTATAGAACAGAAAACCATACCAAAAGAATGGAAAAATAACATAACGATCCACATATTCAAAAAGGGACAGAAAGCATCCCCCGAAAACTATTATGGAATAACTCGCCTAAATAGCACCTTGAAAGCACTCACAAAACTTATCTTGGAAACAATGACAAAGAATATTAAGATAAAAGAAGAGCAACAAGGATTCAGAAAAAATAGATCCACTATCGATGCTATATTTATCCTAAATCAAATAACTGAAAAGTCACTAGGATTTAATAAACCAGCATATATGTGTTTTGTGGATATGATAAAAGCATTCGATAGGGTACGCATCACAGATATAACAGAAATAATGAAAGAAAACCAAGTAAATCAAAGGATAATACACGAAACGAACGAAAACTGTAAAACAGCAATTAAAGTAGGATATATGACAAGCGAACAAATAAACATCAATGACGGTTTAAGACAAGGAGATTCACTGAGCCCATTTCTTTTTAATATGGTTATGGATAGAATCATAGAACAACTTCCCAAAGAAACAGGATATGAAATGGGAAACACTTACTCCCATATTATATGCTATGAGGACGACGCTGTACAGGGTGAGTAAACGATAGAGTAAAGTTCATTATCGCATTTGTTTCGGGAATGACGAAAAAATGTTAAATACAATAGTTTTCTTTAATAACTTTTTTATTATTAATGTTATATATCTAAACCCAGTAGTTTTTCTAATATTTCAATTAAAAGAAAAAAACTAGTTTTCAGTTTTGTAAAAAATTGCTAGTAGCGCCATTGTTTCTGAAGGCGGAATACTCATAATTGGTACGAGCTTTCTAAAGAGATGAAAAAAAGATATATGTAAAGAAATTTGAGTTAGATGCTACAGGGTGTTCAAAATAAGTTTATGCATTTCGACTATTTTCAATTGAAAAAAATCTCAAATTTTTTAAATGGCACACCCTGTATATTATTATTTTTCTGATAGATTTTACAACTTTTATTAAGTATGTCATATACCTATTTCTATAGTTTTTAGTACACTTACGCGATTATGAAAACATAAATAAATAGTTAATAATAATTTTAATAAACTAAGTTGGGAATGTGGAATCTTGGCACAATGATACTACTCAGTATATATCACCACTACACCAAACACTTTATTTTTGCACTCGACGAGCGTTTCGCTAACCATGTTAGCTTCATCAGGAGCAATGATTGACTAAAGCTAAACTACAAATCTACCTATTTATACTTAGCCTAACCCTTGAATTACTCAAGCGGAACTAATGACATAGGCAAGGCCATCAGTTCCGGTCAAGTAACCAGTAGAGGGGACTATAAGGAATAGGCCCTCTGTCTTTATTTAAACTACTTTTACATTTTATGATTTCCATACTTTCGTATGCGTTCAACAATCTCCTATCAGATACATCCTTTATTAATCTTAGATTATCTAATGTTACAGTATGATTAGCTTCAAGGGCATGTTCGGCAATGCTAGACTTTCCTGTTCTATTGTATTTTAAGTGTGCTAAGTGTTCTTTAAATCTTGTTTTAATTGACCTTTTAGTTTGCCCAACATACTTTTTGTCACAATTATTACAACTAATTTCATAAATTCCACTTTTCTCACAATTAGGAATCTTATCTTTGGGATTTCCTAAGATATTCCTCAGATTGTCTGATGACTTATAGACTAAGGTGAGGCCTACCTTATTAAATACTTGGTATATTTCGGATTATATGGTATGGAGACATACTTGGTGTTATTTTCTTCGCGTGTAAAAAAGGTGGAATTCTGAATATTAAACCTAAACTTATGTCTATTTATTAGCTTATTTACTAAGTCATCGTCATAACCATTAACTCTAGTTATATTTCTAATACGATTTCTTTCTTTATTAAAGTTTACTCTATTCAGAGGAAAAGTGACCAAACGATGATCTAAAAAATGTAATGAGGCTAATTTATGTTGTTTGCAATGAAATGAATCATTAGGAATATATCTATCTGTTACTGTGTCCTTCCTATAGATATCAAATTCTAATCTATTATTATTTTTAATAATTAAAATATCTAGAAAAGGCAATTGTCCTTTGCTCTCAACTTCGTAAATGAATTTAATGGAACCATACCGGCTATTTAATTTAGAAACAAAATGATCAATATTTGCTTTCTTTGTATCAAAAATCGCGAAAATATCATCCACACACTTATACCATACCCTTGGGAAATATTCGAATTCTTGACTGGCTTCGATTTCAAACTTACTCATGAATAAATTGGCTATGAAAGGTGATAAGCAATTACCCATAGCTGTTCCTTCTTTCTGAACATAAAATTGATTGTTATATTGGAAATAATTTTGTTCCATACAAAGTTTAGATAATGTTAGTTATTATAGTATTCACGAATAATTTCGTCTTCACAGTCATTCATTCTAAGTAATTCTTCGAGATATTGTAAAGTTTGTGGAATTGGCACACTTGGGAACAAAGAACTAACATCAAAAGAAATTAAGACTTCACCTTCATTAAGAACTAGATTTTTTGTTTTATTAATGAATTCTAAGGAATTCTTCACTGCGAAAGTATTTAACGGTAACTTCTCGAGTTCTTTTGATAACCATTTGGATATTAAATATGTGGGTGATCCGACCGATGAAACAATGGGTCGCACTGATGTTAGTTCTTTGTTCCCAAGTGTGCCAATTCCACAAACTTTACAATATCTCGAAGAATTTGACATCTATAGGAAGGACACAGTAACAGATAGATATATTCCTAATGATTCATTTCATTGCAAACGACATAAATTAGCCTCATTACATTTTTTAGTTCATCGTTTGGTCACTTAGTTGTAATGATTGTGACAAAAACTATGTTGGGCAAACTAAAAGGTCAATTAAAACACGATTTAAAGAACATTTAGCACACTTAAAATACAATAGAACAGAAAAGTCTAGCATTGCCGAACATGCCCTTGAAGCTGATCATACTGTAACATTAGATAATCTAAGATTAATAAAAAATGTATCTGACAGGAGATTGTTGAACGCATACGAAAGTATGGAAATCATAAAATGTAAAAATAGTTTAAATAAAGACAGAGGGCCTATTCCTTATAGTCCCCTCTCCTGGTTACTTGACCGGAACTGATGGCCTTGCCTATGTCATTAGTTCCGCGTGAGTAATTCAAGGGTTAGGCTAAGTATAAATAGGGTAGATTTGTAGTTTAGCTTCAGTCAATCATTGTTCCTGATGAAGCTAACATGGTTAGCGAAACGCGCGTCGAGTGCAAAAATAAAGTGTTTGGTGTAGTACTTCACCGCAATGTCACGAAGATATTTATAAGGTAATTGAAAAGGCAGAAGGCGTTTAGAATTGTCAGAAGGTATGTGACACGTCAAAAAATGTAACATACCATTAATAAGATTACATAGAAATCGGGCCAAAAAGCTAAATAATTTAGTAATACAAATCGCTGTCTCATAAGACTGTGACAATGAACTAAACAAGACCTAGTTAATCTAAGTAAAATTACCAATGCTTTTAGACGTTTGCTTTTAAGATCCAGAAGTTTTACATAATTCGCCAGTATCTGCTGATCGATATGAGGAACGCCAACACGATGCTTCTAAAAAATAAATTAAAATAAATTATAACTTACAGTAAAAAATTAGGCTCTGGACATACATATACAACAACATATGAAAAGTGTGATATGAAATTATTTGTTTGATTGGCCCGTTACTTTGTGACAGTACATTTTAACAATAAAACTACTTATTTACTTTATTAACTGACACTAAATATATTTTTTGTAAAGATTTACAAATGCGACATCGTGATTTCGTAATACAACTACATTTTCAAGGGTTTAACTAAGACTAAAACAGATTTTTTGCATTTATTTTTATACGAGTATAATGAAAGGATGTTGTTATCTCGTTCTCTACGATATGATTTTAAGAGCTGATTGGTCTGGGTGAAACGGTCGATCGCGATCGACAAGTCGATCGCGAGTGTTTTTTGAGTCGATCTCGAGAAAAAAATTCCGATATAGAACTATTCACAGATTTTGTTTTAGGTAACTAAAACAAAATGTAATGAATAAACTACTAAAATTTATTCGATCCACAATTAGGCCAGAATAACCCCCTCATCACTTTCTTTAATCGTAATAACCCCCTGTTAGCGGCAAAAGGCGGCTTTATCAAAGGAACGCGCGGTGCTTGTCAAAGAAACGCCGCGTTTTTGATTCCCGCCGATTTTTCTAGAAACTTCGGGCGGCGTGTTTGACGGGAACATTCGAGACTTCGTTCGCGCCGATATAAATGTTGCGCCTGCAGGAATAGGAGTCAGTCTGAGTTGTAACTTGAAGGCGATACATCGATACAAAGTTTATTAATAAATAGTCCAAAATGAGTGCGGCGAAGAAAAGTAAAACTTATCATTTTAATAACGATTGGGAGGAAGAATTTTTCTTTTGTATGGTAAAGGATAAGTGCATTTGTCTCATTTGCCGTGCGTCAGTTGCAATACCTAAGCGTGGGAAATTAGAGAGGCATCATAAAACGGTTCATAAAAACTATGAAAAGGATTTTCCGTCACGGAGTGAATTAAGAAAACGAAAAGTACGTGATTTGATAACTTGTTTGAAAAAAGAACAAACCATGTTCACAAGACCAGCCAAACAATCAAAAGCTGCAACGATCGCGTCATTTAAAATATCTCATATTGGCGAAACACAAGAAACCATTTGATGATGGATTGGTTGTGAAGGAAGCATTTATTGAAGCGGGTGAGACATTATTTGGAGATTTTAAAAATAAAACAGAGATTATGTCTGCTATTAGAGAACTTCAGTTATCTCGTCCGACTGTCACAAGGCGTGTTGAAGTCATGAGTCAGGACATGGCAGATAAACTAAAACATGATATCATGGAATGTACATACTTTTCTTTACAGTTCGACGAATCCACCGATATGACAGACACTGCCCAGCTGTCTATTTTTATTCGAATGGTATTCAATGACATGTCGGCTAAGGAAGAGTTTTTGACAATGATTCCTCTGAAAGGAAAGACCCGTGGCGAAGATATATATGACATTTTCTTCAATTTTGTAACAAACTACAAGCTACCAATATATAAACTAGTTTATATTACAACCGATGGAGCACCAGCAATGACTGGAAACGAAAACGGTTTTGTGGCATTGTGTCGAGCTAATGATGATTTCCCTTCATTTTTCTCCTTCTATTGCATTATACATCAACAAGTTTTGTGTTCAAAAGTTCTAAAACATGGAGGAGATTATGGGCATTGCAATAAAAATTGTGAACTCTATCCGTGCACGTAGCTTGCAACGACGGCTCTTTAAATTGCAGTTGGAAGATAGTGAGTCAGCTGAACACACTGATTTAGTTATTCACACGGATGTCAGGTGGTTGAGTCGCGGAAAATTCCTAGAAAGGTTTCAAGAATTATTGCCCGAAATAACAGCTTTTCTGGACGAAAGAGGTGATGACACTCAGATGCTGAAAAACGGAAAATGGCTGAATGATTTGTCATTTTTGACAGATATCACAATGCATTTAAACACCATTAATTTGGAGCTTCAAGGTAAAGGAAAAACTATTATTGAGATGATTAGCGCAATAAACGCATTCAAAAGTAAATTGCAACTTATGATAGATCAACTGAAAAGAAAGGATCTGAAAAATTTTCCGTCTTTGAAAGCAAGGATTCCTCAGTTGAATTATGATATTTATGAGGCAGAATTATCAAATATTTTGGGCCAATTCGAAATACGTTTTTATGATTTCAGTAAATTGGCTAATATCGCATCATTTATGAGTTATCCTTTTTCGTGTAAAAATATTGAGGAATTAGCTACTGAAATAGCAGGTCAGTTTAACATGGACTCATGTTCTGTTGAAAATGAGTTAGTGCAGATTATATCAGATATACATCTCAAAGCCACAGCATCTGATACAAAATTCTGGTGTTTTATATCTGAAGATAAATATCCGAATCTAAGGCAAATCGCCCTTCAACTGACAGCAATGTTTGGGTCAACTTACTTGTGCGAGTCTGCATTTTCTGAAATGAAGATAATTAAGTCAAAATATCGCAATCGATTAACTGACGAACATATCTCATCATGCTTGCGATTAGCACTCGGTAATTACGTACAATCTTATGAAAAGTATGCTGAGGACATGCAGTGCCACGCTTCAACATCCAAAGTCACTCTTTAGTTAAGTTTAGACACTAGAACTCGTTTGTTTTGTAAGAACCAATAAACTCGCAATTTTGAATAATTATGAGTTTTTTCATTGACATTTTAGAGCAGACCTACACTTACCTTGACTAAAAAAATGCATATTGTGCGGAAAACTAATATCTATGCCACGATATACACCCTACCTAGACGACAATCCTGCATCACACTTACTTGCAGCCTCTCAGAGTCGATCGATCGTAGTCTAACAATATTGAGGTAGATCGCCAGCAGTTCAAGTTTGAGCACCCCTGGTCTAGTTTGTATACAGCTCAGGATGCTAATGATGCATGCAGAAATTTCTATGGCACTATATATAAAATATTTGATGCGTGTGTACCGAGATCCTAACTGCGTAATAGAACCTTTCCCGTGTGGTTTACTTCAGATTTACTTAAGTTGGTGAAACGTAAACAGAGAGTGTTTAAAAGATTGAAGGGCTCTAACTCGAATTGGCACCGTAACGAATACAATGAACTGAGAAGGGAAATCAAAAGGAGAATCCATCTTGCTTACAATAATTATCTGAGGAGGGCTGAGGCTTCCATACGTGAGGACCCTTGATCTTTCTGGTCATTTATTAAACTTAAAAGGTCGACGACCTCGCTGCCGGAGTCTTTTACGGACGGTGACCAATGCTCTTATATGGATTCGAAAAAGATTGCGGATGTCTTTGCACATTTTTTTGTGGCATGTATTGTGCCCCTACACCAACAGGGTGTCTCTCTTCCCTGCCTCACTGATGATATGATCTTGGCCGCTCTGGCGAAGTCAAAGAATAAGTTCACTCAGGACCCTGATAAGGTCCCTTATTTTATTGTCAAGGATTGTGCTCGATCCTTGTTGAGGCCCTTGTCTTTTATCTATAACTTATCCCTGAAATCTAACACTTTTCCTAAAATCTGGAAAATGACAAGAATTACACCTGTATTCAAGAAGGGCGATACTAGTATCATTTCCAACTACAGGCCTGTGTCAATATTGTCACCATTTACTAAAGTTCTCGAGATGGCAGTATATGACTCATTGATTAAGCAAATTAAGGGACGTTTGACGCAGGCTCAACATGTTTTCTTTGGCAACCGCAGCACGGGCCGCAATTTGGCTTCGTTTGCGTAATTCACGGGAGAAGCCCTTGAAGATCGTCAGCAGGTAGACGCTATCTACACAGACTTCACGAAGGCATTTGATCGTATTGATCATTCCATTCTGGCTAGTATGGGGTTCCACGATGATTTGTTATTCCTTCGGTCATATCTTCATAATCGTGTTCAATATGTTGATATCCGAGGTCATCATTCATTTCAATTTGTAGCTAATAGCGGCGCTCCACAGGGCAGTAACCTCTCACCATTGTTGTTTTCAATTTTTATAAATATTGTTCAGTCCATTGTTAGTAACACACTCTTATTTGCTGATGATCTTAAGCTGTTTCGGGTAATTCATGACATTAATGATTGTATTATACTTCAGAAAGACATACATACTATCGAAAATTGGTGTGCTATCAATAAGTTGACCTTGAATCTCGGAAAATGTTTTGTTATGTCGTTCTCCTACCAACCGAATCCCACTCATTATGAGTATGTCTTGGATAAAGCGATTATAAATCGTTGCTATACTTTCAGGGACCGGGGAGTGGTGTTTGATACCCGATTGTCATTTACCAATCACATTGATCGTGTTTGTGGAGATGCGTTGAAGATGCTTGGGGGGTTTATTTTTCGCAATTCAAGGGGGTTGGTAGATATAGGGTCGCTCAAAATGTTCTACTTTTGCTATGTGCTATCTAAGTTGGAACATGGCGTAGTGATTTGGCATCCAATCTATCACAAATACATTGATAGAATAGAGAACATACAGAGAAAATTTCTTAAGTTTCTGTGCTTCAGAGATGGCGGTACTTACCCTCCCAGAGGTATAGAAAGCAATATCTTGTTAGCAACAACATCAGAAGAGATCTAGGAACCTTATCCAGTAAATGAACGGGAACGCGTCCAAACGTGTCACACAGGGTGTAGACAGGATCAAGTCCAAGTCTCCCAACAGAACACTGACAGAAATCCTCGATGCTTTGAAGCAAAAACTATCCGTATATGCCGCAAGACGCCATAGATATCAAGAGTCAAACGAGAGAAAAAACACCAACAACCTCTTCCGAAGAAGCGAAAGACAGTTTCTACCGAAGAGCTAGGTACAACAAACAGACGGCAGTGACTGAACCACCAAATTCCACCACAAAAAATTCCGGAGGTAAAATAGCCCCCCGTTCGGATCTCCGGCTGGGGGCTGATTCAGGGGTGTCGACATGCAGGGATCATAATTTCAAAATAGATTTTTACAACATACGAGGTTTAAACTCGAACATAAATTCAGTGCACCAACACCTGCAACCAAATAAACCTCATGTACTCGTTCTCTGTGAAACCAAGGTCAGTTCATCGACCAGCACAGTTAACTACCTTTATCCTGGGTACGACTTCTATTCCCGATTTAGGCGTAACTTTGGAATCTGTCTTTTTGTCAGAAGCGACCTCTCTTGCCAGCGAGAAGAGGCTCTGGAGCCCCCTAACTTTGATGTCATGTGGTTAAAAATAACGACTCAACAAACCACAAGGTTCATCTGCATCCTCTATCGACCGCCAAGTCATACTAACTTTAGAACACTCAATCCGAGATTTACAAGGTCACCGTAAATCGACCGTTGGGTTCTTCCGATCATAAACTGCTTTCAACATCGAGTATCCTACCAGTCAGTGACAGAGAGGCGCCTAAACCGCGCAAGATTTGGCACTACAAATCTGCTAAATGGGAAGATCTCATGGAATATTTTCGAACTTTCCCTTGGTTAGACGTTTGTTTTCGATCCGACGACCCATCTGACTGCGCCAGGGAGGTTTCCGATGTTATCTTAGCTGGTATGGAAGCTTACATCCCATTTTCGAAGAAATGCCCTTAAAACAGCAAGCCTTGGTTTGACCGAAAATGCAAAGAAGCTGTTGCTTCTAAGCATCTTGCCTATCGACAATGGCGTGAAAATCCTAACACCATAAATCGTAACATCTCTGTTCGTGCCCGGAACAGATGCAAATAAATTATCGACGAAACCAAGGAGGCACATAATCAGCGAATTAGAAACAAACTTCTCGCTTGTCCCAACAATTCCAGATCCTTTTGATCAGTCGCTAAGGCAGTTGGTCAAAATTTCACCAAATCACTGCTTTCAATAATATCGAAAGTCATGGAAAAGGCTGTTAATCAGCACCTTCTAAAATACCTTGAAGGATTCAACATTATTAGCGATCACCAATATGGCTTTCGTAAACATAGATCGACAGGAGATCTTCTGACTTATGTAACACATGTTTGGAACAACGCAATTGAACACTTTGGAGAATCTCCTGCGGTTGCTCTTGACATATCCAAGGCATTCGACCGTGTTTGGCACGATGGACTGTTGGCTAAGCTACGCTCTTATGGTATGTCTGAAAAGTTCTGTTTGTGACTCTCATGTTTCCTCAGAGAGCGTTCTTTACGAGTCGCAGTCGACGGATTTCTTTCTAATACCTTTACTATCAACGCTGGTGTGCCCCAAGGCTCCATACTGTCTCCCACTCTCTTTCTCATTTACATTAACGATCTGCTGGAAAAGACCAGGAATCCAGTCTACAGTTTTACAGATGACAGTATGCTCATCTCTTCATTCACTTTGAACGCTCGGACATCGGCTACTCAGGCGAATATTCGCAGACAGCAGGAAGTCATTCAACTTAACAAAGACCTGGAAGAAGTTCTATCTTGGGGTGACAGAAACCAAGTGGAATTTAACGCTACAAAAAACCCAGGCGGCAGTTTTTTCTAAAAAAGTTAACGTTGCTGAACCCGGCATAGTTATGTCGGGGCACTCCATTCCCCTAGCATCGTCACTCAATTTGTTGGGCGTCAATTTGGGAGCTAATATGTCCTGGCATCAACATGTTACAGGCATAGCAAGGATGGATATAAATCCGCTCCCCTCGATTTAGCTTGCATTCTTGTCAAATGGTAAGATGCTTTGGACATGTCAGTGTCCAACATGAAAGCAAGTGCTTCCCGAGGAGTATACGGAGTAATATTAATAATTTTTTTCGTATTCGAAGTAGCATTTACATTTTTGTTAAGTATAGGTGTAGAGCTGTTTGTCCTAATGATGGCCTGTTTGACAATGTTCGTACAGCAGTTTTACCTTCTGAACGAAGCTGCATTTGTGCTGCGTACGCTAATTCTTCTGCTGAATGTTTATCTTTGAGTTGCTGAATTCTTCTCTGTTTACTACGGTCGCACAATGACGAGAAATTTTTCTGGGTTTTTTTTTTCTGCGAGAAAATATTTAATATATAAGAAAAATATTTTAGATCAACCATACGTTACAGTATGACAATACGCGACATTATAAAATAAATGTATTGCTTTGCATAATACCTGGAGAAGTAGATGGTGCTAGTAATGTAATAATTTGTGTAAGCCAGACATCATATTTCTTAAAAAATCACATTCGTCTCACCTCTTCTTTATAGTTCTATAATGGCTGTGAATTTTCTCTTTCACTAATTTCCACTCATCATCAGATATATTTTTGCCCAGAGCAGTCCTAATACGATAATCGACGTGCTTGTATCGTATAGGCCACGTTTCGGAACATTTTTCCATTAAAAACTAGAAGAGTTTACGCCGAGATATCTTGAATAACATCTTGATGCGTCTGTTATATTATATCAACTGATGTGACTGTACAGATTTGCAGTAACAAATGAGACTCAAGTTCAAGCCGCGTCATTTGCTGTACATCAGGGGTGCTCAAACGGTCGATCGCGATCGACAAGTCGATCACGAGTGCTTTTTGAGTCGATCTCGAGAAAAAAATTCCGATATAGAACTATTCACAGATTTTGTTTTAGGTAACTAAAACAAAATGTAATGAATAAACTACTAAAATTTATTCGATCCACAATTAGGCCAGAATAACCCCCTCATCACTTTCTTTTATCGTAATAACCCCCTGCTAGCGGCAAAAGGTGGCTTTATCAAAGGAACACGCGGTACTTGTCAAAGAAAAGCGGCGTTTTTGATTCCCGCCGATTTTTCTAGAAACTTCGGGCGGCGTGTTTGACGGGAACATTCGAGACTTCGTTCGCGCCGATATAAATGTTGCGCCTGCAGGAATAGGAGTCAGTCTGAGTTGTAACTTGAAGGCGATACATCGATACAAAGTTTATTAATAAATAGTCCGAAATGAGTGCGGCGAAGAAAAGTAAAACTTATCATTTTAATAACGATTGGGAGGAAGAATTTTTCTTTTGCATGGTAAAGGATAAGTGCATTTGTCTCATTTGCCGTGCGTCATTTGCAATACCTAAGCGTGGGAACTTAGAGAGGCATCATAAAACGGTTCATAAAAACTATGAAAAGGATTTTCCGTCACAGAGTGAATTAAGAAAACGAAAAGTACGTGATTTGATAACTTGTTTGAAAAAAGAAGAAACCATGTTCACAAGACCAACCAAACAATCAAAAGCTGCAACGATCGCGTCATTTAAAATATCTGATATATATTGGCGAAACACAAGAAACCATTTGATGATGGACTGGTTGTGAAGGAAGCATTTATTGAAGCGGGTGAGACTTTATTTGGAGAATTTAAAAATAAAACAGAGATTATGTCTGCTATTAGAGAACTTCAGTTATCTCGTCCGACTGTCACAAGGCGTGTTGAAGTCATGAGTCAGGACATGGCAGATAAACTAAAACATATATCATGGAAAGTACATACTTTTCTTTACAGTTCGACGAATCCACCGATATGACAGACACTGCCCAGCTGTGTATTTTTATTCGAATGGTATTCAATGACATGTTGGCTAAGGAAGAGTTTTTGAAGGAAGACCCGTGGCGAAGATATATATGACGTTTTCTTCAATTTTGTAACAAACTACAAGCTACCAATATATAAACTAGTGTGCATTACAACCGATGGAGCACCAGCAATGACTGGAAACAAAAACGGTTTTGTGGCATTGTGTCGAGCTAATGATGATTTACCTTCATTTTTCTCCTTCCATTGCATTATACATCAACCAGTTTTGTGTTTAAAAGTTCTAAACATGGAGGAGATTATGGGCATTGCAATAAAAATTGTGAATTCTATCCGTGCACGTAGCTTGCAACGACGGCTCTTTAAATTGCAGTTGGAAGATAGTGAGTCAGCTGAACACACTGATTTAGTTCTTCACACGGACGTCAAGTGGTTGAGTCGCGGAAAATTCTTAGAAAGGTTTCAAGAATTATTGCCCGAAATAACAGCTTTTCTGGACGAAAGAGGTGATGACACTCAGATGCTGAAAAAAACGGAAAATGGCTGACTGATTTGGCATTTTTGACAGACATCACAATGCATTTAAACACAATTAATTTGGAGCTTCAAAGTAAAGGAAAAAAAAAACTATTATTGAGATGATTAGCGCAATAAACGCATTCAAAAGTAAATCGCAACTTATGATAGATCAAGTGAAAAGAAAGGATCTGAAAAATTTTCCGTCTTTGAAAGCAAGGATTCCTCAGTTGAATTATGATATTTATGAGGCAGAATTATCAAATATTTTGGGCCAATGTGAAATACGTTTTTATAATTTCAGTAAATTGGCAAATATCGCATCATTTGTGAGTTATCCTTTTTCGTGTAAAAACATTGAGGAATTAGCTACTGAAATAGCAAGTCAGTTTAACATGGACTCATGTTCTGTTGAAAATGAGTTAGTGCAGATTATATCAGATATACATCTCAAAGCCACAGCATCTGATACAAAATTTTGGTATTTTATATCTGAAGATAAATATCCGAATCTAAGGCAAATCGCCCTTCAACTGACGGCAATGTTTGGATCAACTTACTTGTGCGAGTCTGCATTTTCTGAGATGAAGATAATTAAGTCAAAATATCGCAATCGACTAACTGACGAACATATGTCATCATGCTTGCGATTAGCACTCGGTAATTACGTACCATCTTATGAAAAGTATGCTGAGGACATGCAGTGCCACGCTTCAACATCCAAAGTCACTCTTTAGTTAAGTTTAGACACTAGAACTCGTTTGTTTTGTAAGAACCAATAAACTCGCAATTTTAAATAATTATGAGTTTTTTCATTGACATTTTAGAGCAGACCTACACTTACCTTGACTAAAAAAATGCATATTGTGCGGAAAACTAATATCTATGCCACGATACACCCTACCTAGACGACAATCCTGCATCAAACTTACTTGCAGCCTCTCAGAGTCGATCGATCGTAGTCTAACAATATTGAGGTAGATCGCCAGCAGTTCAAGTTTGAGCACCCCTGCTGTACATACGGCAATTATCTCGATCGCCTTATTTATTACTGCAAATCCGCGCAAACATTAGTCGATATATCAAACGCATTATTGGGATGAGATCTTTTGACCGAAAGGTGTTTTTTCATGAAAAAAATTGCTTTCCGATTATTTAAAAAATTATTGTTTAAACAATTATTTTTTAAACAATTGAAAAATCAAATATTCTCATAAAACATCTGTTGGTCAAAATATTTCATCCCAATGTTCACCTTTCTGCTATGTCTATTGGTATGATACACATACAAAAATAAATACATAAACTATATTCAAGAATCTTCGACTTTGTATATATTTTTTTAGGTTTTTTATTCAATAATACGCTATTGCGCGATTAATGCTTCATTTTTAGTGTTCACTTGCGTTCGCTCTTTTGTGTGTCACAAAACATCTTATTGAATACCATTTTAAACGTAAGGATGATATTTGATGATTATGTTTATATTATTTCATTAAACGGTTAATACAAGCAATCACATAAAGCCTACAAGGATGAATTTATATGGAATACAAGTCATTCGCGTTACCTTCGAAGCATTATTAACGTTGGGAACCGTACAATCAGAGTATAGCACAATAGGTATTCTCACTGCTTACGAAACAGTTATGTTTCACTTACGATTTACAGATACATGGGCCAGGTATGGAAGCAAAATACTTTTTTTTTCGTAATATTTAGATATTCCTGACTGTAAAAAATCTGGATATAGTTCCGAATATAGCATTTTATTTTTGGCCTTTTGTCCGGGTCAAGCGGCGTTTCCTCCCATAGTGCGCCGGTGTGCCCCAAGGCCCCATACTGTCTCCTACTCTCTTTCTCATTTACATTAACGATCTGCTTGAAAAGACCAGGAATCCAATCTACAGCTTTGCAGATGACAATACGCTTATGTCTTCATTCACTTTGAACGCTCGGACATTGGCTACTCAGGCAAATATTCGCAGACAGCAGGAAGTCATTCAACTTAACAAAGACCTAGAAGAAATTCTATCTTGGGGGTGACAGTAACCAAGTGGAATTTAACGCTACAAAAAACCAGGAGGCAGTTTTTTCTAAAAAAGTTAACGTTGCTGAACCCGGCATAGTTATGTCGGGGCACTCCATTCCCCTAGCATCGTCACTCAATTTGTTGGGCGTGAATTTGGGAGCTAATATGTCCTGGCATCAACATGTTACAGGCACAGCAAGGAGAGCTTCTCAAAAGTTGGGAGTATTATTTCGAACCAAAAAGCTTTACACTCCACAACAACTGTTAATTCTTTACAAAGCTCCTATTCGACCAACTATGAAATATAATAACACAGGCTAACATTTTTCAAACCCTTATACCAGACTATACTTTTCGAAGGTTTTTGGTGCACTGATTCTAAAACCACCTAAGAATTGTTCCATCAAATCATTCGAATTAGTTCTCGAGTAAAAAAATTCATAAAAAAATCATAAAAAAAAAGAAAAATGGAGTCAACACCGCCACGTCCTCATTTCGCGACTCTTGGTTCGGCGAGAGCGGTAATATGCGATCATTTATACAAAGAAAATTGTCAAAGTACTTGAGGGAAAAAATATAACAAATATCGAGTTTTATAGTAATCTATCCTCTTCAGAATTCCGACCCGTCATATTAAATCCGCCATTTTAAATTTCTTAACCTTACCATGACTCGAAAGGGTTCAACCGACAACAAATTCGGGTTCAGCGTTCCAAAAATCACATAATTACACTATAAAAAAAAGTCCGATCAAGAATTCTTTGCATTCGCGTCATAAATGTCTGAACGTAGTCTAAACATCCGTCTATATCAGTGATTCCCAAAGTGGTTCAGGTGGACCGCCAGGGGTCCACGGGAGACTCGACGGGGGGTCTACGTTGGCGTGAAAAAAAAATGGGGGTTCACAAGTTGTAAGTGGGGTTCCACGAAAATTTATCTGGTTTCGATAGTAAAGAACAAAAATGTTGGCTTGGCTTTACCTATCAATGTAGGCAGATAATACAAATTAAGGGAGCAAAAAAAAATCCAAATTTTTCGGTGATTTTTGACAGGCTGTATTTCGGTGAAAAATGGTCGTATTGAGACTTAAAAAAAAGCATTTTGAAGTTTTAAGATTCTAATTTTCAGATTTTTTGGCTAAAATTTTTTAGGAGCTACAGTTCTCATGCAATCCTAACGCGAAAAAATAATATTGCAAATATTTTGCTTTTTTTTTGGTCCACGGGCTTGAAAAAAATTTTTTCAGTTAGGCCGGCATATGGATCAGATAGCCTGTTTATTTAGCATTAATTTTCTTGTTTTAAGACCTCCCTTAATTTTTTTGAGTAGTGTATTTTACGAAGGTCAGCGACTGTTACTTGTAAAAAACTTGCATATTCGATATTCAGTACAACGCGCGTCGAGACTTGCAAAGCGCCGCCCGCCCGCAACGCAACCCGTTCAGACGTGCAAAGGGACGAAATACGACTTGTGCTGTGCTTGCAATCTTGCATGAACTTGTTTGATTCTTCACCAATATAAATACGAATGCCAAGGACAAACGTTACTCATTTGTTTCCGGAATTTTGAAAAGAAAAGTGTGAGTGAATCGATGTCAGTGTTTGCCAGTGCCGGAAAAAGTAACTACCTGCCTATTTGTTATTCATACTTTTATTTTATATTGTAATAATATTATATTTGTTATGTTTGCGTGTAGTAGGTACGTAATAAAAATTAAATACTGAACAGGGCCATTATTCGATACTTCTATAAAAGAACAGAAAGCCGAGAAAGATTGAACTTTTAGTACCTTTTATTATAAAATTATTTCATTACCCGACTGTGGTGATTCACTAAAGGAGAGATATATGATTGACCTGCGTGTTTGTACATATTTCAGTGCCCTCGTAGTTGCTAATGCTAAATGACTAAAAATATTTTCATAAATTGTACGTGTCTTTATGTACCACTCGTAACGTACATCAAAGTAATAAATAAATCATTAAAATCGCGCAGTTTTGATGTCAAAAATATTCTTAAAGTATTTTCTCTCGAATTTACAGAAATGTATCAAATTAATCAAAAAATATTTTATATTGCATTAAAATAGGTTCAGCCGTTTTGTGAAAACCTCTATATGGGTCTTAGCAGTTTATTGCTTTTAATAATTAAAATCAGTTTTGCCGCCGGCATTTTGGTTTTTTCATTGCAATAATTAATTAATCCTATTTTATTCTGTTAAAATAGCCATATCCTGTTAAAATCGCCTTATGATTACTAAAACAAACATTTTTTTTTTACTAGGTAACTGATACGAAACATGGCTGAATCTAAGCAGAAATGTCGACAGTACAGTGTTGATTATTTGAAATTTGGTTTTCTTCCATCAAAGGCAGACAAACGATTGCCCATAAGCCGTTTATGCAACAAAGTTTCGAGCAATGACTCTGTGAAACCATCGAAGCACGAAGATCATCTAAGAAGGAGTCATCCTGATAGAATAGGTAAAGATTTAAAATATTTTCAAACATTGAAGGAAAAATATGAAAAGAGACCCACCGTGCACAGTATGTTCGCTTCAACGTCTCAAAGTAACGATGATGGCTTGCGGGCATCTTACAATATCTCATTGCTTATAGCGAAATCTGGAAAACCGCACACGATAGAACAGTTAATTTTACCCGCTGTTGAAGAGGTTTTAAAAACGGTTCTGCATAAACCTCAATTTGACGTACTCAAAAGAATTCCTTTCAGTAACAACACTGTACAAAGACGTATTGATGAAATGAGCTCTGATATTGAAAGCTTCTTGTGTAATTATCTGCAAACAACTCATTTTTCTATTCAACTGGACGAGTCAACTTTACCTGGTAATGAAGCATTATCATTGGCATATGTTCGATTTGTTATGGACGAAGAAATCCATGAAGAGCTGCTATTCGCGAAAACTTTGGAGACGGACACTAAGGGCGAATCAATATTTAATGTCCTGAGTGATTTTTTTAAGGAAAAATCGATTCCATTTACAAACATTATTTCGGTGGCAGCAGATGGAGCTCCTGCCATCTTAAAAGAATTATACCAGGGGTAACTGCAATTCACTGTGTCATCCACCGACAACACCTGGTAGCGAAAAATGTGAGTGATAGATTGCACCAATCGCTTCAATTTGTGATTAAAGCAGTTAACAAAATAAGAAGCAATGCGTTGAATACCCGTTTATTTGCACAATTGTGCGACGAAAATGATGAAGACTTTCAACGATTGCTCTTACATACTGAAGTACGCTGGTTGTCGAAAGGTGCATGTTTAACAAGATTTTACTCACTTTTTGAAAAAGTTTTAGAGTTTCTGGAAAGTAAAAATCCAGATTTAAAAGAAAACCTGATCAAATTGAAAGCAGACATCGCGTATTTGACAGATTTGTTCAAAAAATGTAATGACATTAACTTGCAGTTACAAGGGGACAGCCTAAATTTAATAAAAACAAAGGGTGTAATTTCGGCTTTTCTTGGAAAATTGAAATTTATGAAGCAAAATATTAGTCGGCGCGAATTCTCCCAGATTCCAAACTTGTCACAGGCAGAATGTCTTGATGAGGATATTCATACATACGTTCAACATTTAAATGCCCTGCATGATGACTTCAAAAATAGATTTGAAGATATTCTGACGATGGAAATACCACCATGGAGCATAAATCCATTTGACGAAACGGAAGTGGCGAATGTGGTATTACAAGAGGAGCTACTCGAGCTTAGCACCAATGAGGGGCTGAAGGTGAAATTTAAAAAAGGCTATCAAACATTTTGGCTGCAGGCAGTAATACCCGAAAAATATCCTGGGCTGTGGGAAATTGCGAGAAAACTTTTGATAGCGTTTCCCTCGTTATACCTTGTCGAAAAAAGTTTTAGTGTTGTTACAAACCCATTAACAAAAAAAAGGAGCAGATTGAACATCACAGAACGGGGAGATTTGCGGTTATTCCTTACAAAACTGAAGCCAAATATTGATAATTTGCTGTCAATCCATCAAGTACATCCCTACCATTAAAATTATGACTACTTTTTTTATTTGTTGATTTGCATTGTTGAAGTTACGGTACGTTATTAATGTTTAATTTTAATTCTATTAAGTCTGTAATCATATTATTTTAATAAATAGAATACAAGAAAAATATATTATTTTTCTTTTTATTTTTACCACTTCGAATTTAGGGTTGGAACTCAGCCACGACGCAAATTTCCATCGTTAGATCTAATCTTCACATTTTTTGACGAGTTTTGGGAATATGGTAGAAATGTAGCAGCAGGGGGTCCACCGAAACCAGTAAAATTTTGAAAGTGGTCTACGAGAAAAAAAGTTTGGGAACCTCTGGTCTATATTATTCTCCTTGTCAACATGTTAGGTATATTTAAAAACTTAAAACGAAGGTCATCCGTTATTTGAAGTGATTTACGACATTCACTCTATTATCTGTCTCGGTTATTTGTACATATGCAAGAAAGACAGCGAACAACCTGGAATTTGGATATAGCTTCATGTTTTAGAAGCCAGTAGCGCTGAGTTTACAGGTAATAAAAAAAATCGATAATTCTTTGACGGATTGAGGTTAAGTCATCTTTATGTTTAATTTTTGGAAGTAATACTTGCCGACTAATAAATAGTTCTGTCCAGAGCTCTAATATTTGTGGAATATTGACCAAACACTCTTTATATGAAGCCACAAAAATGACCGGAAAACGTTTGAACAGTCAAGCAAGAGATTTTGTGGCGAAATTAATAGTGTATTTTACCTCGGAAAGGGATAACAAGGGTCCTCTTATACCTCTTAATGCTGTACAAGAGGTAAATAAATCATATAGGTATATCTTTTTAATGTGTTTACAATGTTCTGGTTCCAAAGAGTCACTGCTGCTTTACAGATTAATACGAGAACTGTAGCGAGCATCAAAATTCATAGTGATAAAAATGAATTGTTTTCAACACCTGGAAAATCACGACCAAGGAAACAAGCTAATACCCATGATCTGAGTGAAAGTTCGAAGATGGACGGTCATAATACATTATATGATATGTATGCACAAAGTAAGTAGCTATTAATATCTATCAGTTTAAGTGAAATTGAAAGTAAATCATATTGTACTTTTAGAAAAACATGTTACTATTAACAACTTATGTAAAGAACTGCTGCGAAAAGAGATAATTAATATCAGTTATGGAACTCTTCGAACATTACTTCTAGATTTGGCTTTCAAATTTAAGAAAGATGAAAACAGACGAGCATTAATGGAGACACCAAGAATTTATTCAATGAGGGCAGCTTTTCTTAGAAGGTATACAGAAAACAAAAATGCACACATTGTTTTCATAGACAAAACATGGATTTTTTCAAAAGGCAGTCAAAGGAAATCATGGCAGGATTACAACATTAAAAGTGTTCGTAAGCCTGGGGGATCTGATGGCAAAAGGTTTATTGTTTTACATGTTTGACACAGTGGAGGTCTTGTGGAAAATGCCAATTTACTATTTGCTAGCAAGTCAAAGTCACTTGATTATTATGGAGAAATGAATAGTGAAATGTTTACGAAATGGGTCAGCAACCAGTTGATTCCTAATTTAGAAGAACCATCTTTAATTATAATTCAGTTGAAGTAAAAAAACCTGTCAAGTGCAAGTTGAACTTGCATAATTAGTGTTCCGTACGTAGATTATTTTTAAAATAAAAATTTTTGTTAGGGTGGTATAAAATGATCAGTGACTTCACAAAATACCCCAAATGAGTTTTCAACAAAGTTTTTTTCCAATCTTTACTGAAAACTGGTGACCTTGAAATTTTGTTTTTTTTTTAAATACCAAATAAATTATTAGAGGTAATGCACTCGTGATAATTTTCGTTCAATCTATACCTCGTGGAGAATATTCCAGAATTTTTTCAAAATTTTTTGATCAGTACTTTTCGAGATAAGGTAGGGGACAGCGATTTTTTAAAAGTAATACGAAGAAAAGTGTGCGCAAGTATTACATTATATATATATTTTTTACTCGTGTTTTCATAAGCTTTCATTTGACACCACACTCGATGACCTAGTAAAAAAAATTTTTTTCACTTCCGATTTCACCCCTCAAAACGAACCCCTTAAGTCAAAATTTATGTTACGGTGGTAATAAATGATCAGTGACTTGACAAAACACACTCTAAATGAGTTTTCAACAAAGTTTGTTTCCAATATTTACTGAAATCTGATGACCTTAAAATTTTTGTTTTTTTATGTACCATATAAATTATTAAAGGTTATGCACTCGTGATAATTTTCGTTCAATCTACACCCCGTGGAGAATATTGCAGAATTTTTTCAAAATTTTTTGATCAGTACTTTTCAAGGTAAGGTAGGGACAGCGATTTTTTAAAAGTAATACGAAGAAAAGTGTGCGCAAGTATTACATTATATATATATTTTTTACTCGTGTTTTCACAAGCTTTCATTTGACACCACACTCGATGACCTAGTAAAAAAAATTTTTTTTCACTTCCGACTTCACCCCCCAAAACTAACCCCTTAAGTCAAAATTTAATTCTCAAAACTACATGGCTGTGATGAGGCCATCAATTCCTATATTATTATCAAATTTCACCTTTCTATGTTAAATAGTTTCGGAGAAAATCGGGTGTGACAGACAGACACCGAAGTGATCTTATAAGTGTTCCGTACGGAACACTAAAAACAGCCATCTTCAGCATGAAAAAAAGAAGAAATTCTCGAGTAGTTACAGAAGAATAGTTTACCTCATAATAAACAGATGTTTAAGACAGAATTGCTGGATATTGAAAAAGCTCATAAAAAAAATCAAAGGAATATCAAATTGATAAAATTTTTCAAGAGCATAGGCGTGAAGTGTTGAGATTACCTCCTTATCACTATCAATTTAATGCAATCGAGTTGATTTTGGCAAATGCAAAAACTTTTTATAACTAGCACATTGGTGAATAGGGATATGGAAATAAACAAGTACTTCAGATGTGGAATAGAGCCTTAGAAAAGTGTACACCAGAGGTATGGCATGCCAGCGTACAACATACAGAAAACCTGATTCAACAGTGGTATGATCGTGAGGTAATAATCGAAGAGATTCCAGAAATCATTATTCATGTTGGGAATGATGAAAGCGAAAGTGAAGAATCTACTTCTAGCGATGACTGCCATTATTAAATTTATAATTTAAATATTACTTATTGACACGTTCCAAACCCCTTGGACAACATTCATTGTAAATTTTGCAGGATAAATATAGACTTACCTATCCATCTATTAGTTTGATTTGATAAATCGTATTAAAATTGGATTATGCAATTTATATCTTCTATTCATACTTTATACCCTCGTCATGAAATATCTTTCTGTTTTTAAAAGTATTATATTTTAAAATCTTATTTAATGAGTTCTTCGGTGCAACTTTTTACAGTTTTTATCATGCCTTATATGTAAATTTGATAAAGCTGTGTATATTGTAATTTCATTACAAATATTACATAAACTTCAAATAACTAACGTATAACAATTGTAAACTTTTCATAAAGTAAATTTACTCACGAAATAATCTAATAGCAACCTGAAAAATAAAAACAGGTGATATTAGACTGTGGATGTATGCAGAAAGGTAAATGTTCTTCACAAATAAGAACTAGGGTGTTTTACACATCATACACATTTAATATATCCGTAGTTTTCGTTAATTACCAAATCGGATGAAAAATTTTAAATTCTGACTTTTAAAATTGTCATTTAAAACTCAGACCGCCGACCCTGAATTGACAGCCGATTGAATCGTATGAATATTCTTGACGTCACGTTAATTACATGACTGCAAAGATCCATTGATCAGACTATACTCTCGCCTAAAGGATCAACTTCTTTGGTCGTAACAAAAACGCCAAATTAATTAATTTCAACTGATGATTTCTCCGAGAAGAAATAAAATATCTGAAAAATTCAAAATGCGTTTTGAAGAAGAAGAGTAGTACTTTCAGATGCCGTTACGATTTTTGTGAGGAAAAATTAATTCGCGGTGCAATATAATCCCGAATATAGCGAAAAACCGTGTTTTTTGCATTCTTAGGTTAGGATATCCCGAAAACCTGATATGAAGGAGCAATTCTGAGGTCCGATTTTGATTCAGTGCATCAAAAACCTTCGAAAAAATATAGTCTGGTCTCAGGGTTTGCAAAAAGTTGGCCTGTGTTATCAATATTATTTATGATAAAGTTTTAAAATAAAGTAAAAAGATCGATAATTATTTTTTACTAAAGAACCCAACTGCATTATCAGCAGCACCTAAAATTGTTTGAAAATATGTAACACCTCCAACAATTTGACATGACATTTATGGCAGTACATAGAGCTTTGACAATATGATAACTCATTGAATAACACACTCACTGATAAAAACATGGCGCAAGAAGATTATAATAAAACTAAAAACTAGTTAATTAGAGTGAAATTACCGTTCCAATGTGAAAATCTCTCAACTTGATACGTAAGTCGTCAATATCTTTGCGAAGTAACTCCTGAAAAGTAAATAATAGTAGTTAAGTTGGGAATGTGGAATCTTTGGCACAATGACACTACTCAGTATATACATATCACCACTACACCAAACACTTTATTTTTGCCCTTGACGCGCGTTTCGCTAACCATGTTAGCTTCATCAGAAGCGATGATTGACTAAAGATAAACTGAAGCTAACATCATCAGGAGCTATGATTGAGAGACAATCATCGCTCCTAATGAACCTAACATGGTTAGCGAAACGCGCGTGGAGTGCAAAAATAAAGTGTTTGGTGTAGTGGTGACATATACTGAGCAATAAATAAAAGTAGAAACAACTCTCAGTAAAAAATTAAGCCACTTACTATGTCTCTGTCATAGCGGTCGAACCCAGCCATTTTTGTAATATTTTGCCCACAGTTCACAAGCGGATTTTCTGGTAATTTGTGATTTTGCCTCAATAGTTAAGTGTCATTAAATCTTAGAAAGTGCAAGCACTTCTGCGCTTGGATACAAAAGTATACGAGAAAAAGTGATATGAAACGATAATGAATTATGAAGTACTATATGTAGATAAGCGAATTGAATTAGTTTTAATCATAAAATGTATTCTTATATTTATTCTAAATATTATCGCTGACATCACCTCCTCCTCCTCCTAAATTGTCTAATGAATGATCGAATATATTTTTAAATTCACTGTTACGTCGATCATACCACTAAGTTTGATAGATATTACCTAAGTATTATGCTAAGGAAAGTGAAGGAAAATATAGTAAAACGACTAAACATGTGTATTCAAGTAGACGAGCATATTTTTGAACATTTATTACAACATAATAATTAATCATTAGATACGAGAAACTATATTAATATTATTATTAACAATTTATTTATATTCTCATCAAGGGTAAACATTGAAAAATTCAAAATAAATCGAAAACTATTAGAAATACAGATATGACATATTTAATAAAAGTTGGAGGGTTTTGTAAAATCTATCAGAAAAAATAATAATATACAGGGTGTGCCGTTTAAAAAAATTGAGATTTTTTAAATTTAAAATAGTCGAAATGTATAAATTTATTTTGAACACCCTGTAGCATCTAACTCAAATTTCTTTACATATATCTTTTTTTTCTTCTCTATAGAACGCTCGTACCAATTAGGAGTATTTAAAAAATTGAAATATTAGAAAAACTACTAGGTTTAGGTATATAACATTATTAATAAAAAAGTTATAAAAAAAACATGTTATATCGGCCACACTTTTTGAAGTACCCTGTATACTCAAAAATAATTTGTGCACTGTGCACCTTAACATCCCCTAAAACTATTGTATTTAACTTTTTTCGTCATTCCCGAAACAATAGAGATAATGACTCACCCTGTACATCATACCATATGCCCTTTTCAAAGTCTATACACGACTGATCAACCTCTTCGCCTTGCACCCTTGTGGCATTTTACTTTTATATACAGTCCCTGGCCAAATTATTAGACGCACTGTATTTTTTTTAGTAATTTTATGTTTCTTAAGAGTTTTTATGCAATAATGGTATATTTAAACTACAATATTATTGATTTTTATTTAAAAGAATTGTTGTAGACTACATATTTGTATTTATTTTTAACATATGGCAACACTGTGTTGACAAAGTGATACATGAACGTAAACAAGTACAAACCTGTATCAGTCGCGTTCGGAATCGAGTCATGTACGGACGTGTTTCTGTGGCCTTATGGACTGTGATTGTTTGTTTAACAGTTTTATACTACTCAGTTATTAGTTTATTTTGTATGCAGTGTTTTAAAAAAGTAATTGGACTATTTTCATTATGGGTAGAAAAGGCGATCTTTCACCACGTAAAAAAGCTGAAGTGAAGGCCCTTGTGATTGCGAAAACATTTACAAACCGAGAAATATCACGAAGATTGGAGGTTTCTGAAGCTAGTGTACGACGCATAATAAAGAAAATTGAGTCAGGGAAGGAATTAAGCCCGAAAAGAAAGAAAAGATGCGGTAGAAAACCAATTTTCACTCCACGGTCAGAGAGATGTTTGAAGAAAATTTGTGTAGAAAACAGATTTGCTACCACAAAGGTAATAAAATCACAACTCCAGGATGCTAGCGTAAATGCTTCTGAGCGCACTGTTGGAAGAAAATTGAAAGAATTAGATTTTAAGGCCTGTCGCCCCGCCAGGAAGCCCAAGTTAACAGCTGCAATGAAAGCAAAGCGCCTGAAGTGGGCCAAACAATGGCAAGACAAAGATGTGGACTTCTGGAGATCGGTAAGATACAGCAATTTAATCAATAATTGATACATTATTATCATTTTCAGTTAAATAAAGCAAATAAACATGGAAGTTTATATATTTTTCCTATTTTTGACAGGTCTGCTTCAGTGACGAAAGCACATTCGAAATTTTGCAGAATAAAGCTCAGTATGTGCGTCGTCGTCATGGAGAAAAGTTTCATCCTGATTGTGTCGTCCCGACGGTTAAACATCCCACCAAAGTGATGATTTGGTCAGTCATCAGCGGCAAGGGCACTGGACGTCTGTACGTCGTCAAAGGAATAATGAGGCAAGATCAGTACAAAGAAGTATTACAAAATCGGTTGATTCCGCAGCTCAGAGAATGGTTTCCAAATGGGGAACCATTCACTTTCATGCAAGATGGAGCTCCCTGCCACACTGCTCGGTCTGTTAAAGCTTTTTTGGCAGAAAAAAATATCCCTCTGTTGGATTGGCCCTGATATGAACCCCATTGAAAATGTGTGGGAGCTGATGAAAAGAGAAGTGGCTAAAGATGTGATTACCAACAAAACCCAGCTCCTAGAAAAGATTATTCATGTGTGGAATCATCATCCTCAAATGCAGGAGACAGTACAATCTTGCATTGATAGCATGCCGCGCAGAATTAAAGCTTTGATAGCGGCTAAAGGTGGCTCAACTAAATATTGACTTTTACCAACATTAATTTCACTTTTCTTTAAAACTTAATAAACTTATGCTTTTCTAAATTATTGCTGTTTTATTTATGTCAAATAAAGAGGTAATTGATTGGATAATATAAAAATAAAAAACAAATCAATTTAAAATAATAAAACGGTACAATATCACTCGGTAATTAATATTTTACATGAAATCTTGCAGTGCGTCTAATAATTTGGCCAGGGACTGTAATTTCTGAGAATGGATTGACTGAATATTAATACTAAAAGAACTAAAGAAATTAAACATACACTAGCTCAGTTTTTCTTGGTAGAGTAATATGGGTAAGAGACAATTTTTGTACGTCTTTTGAAAATAGTCTGTATAGTTGTTTAAAATTTTTTGGTTGTACAGATTTTGGGCACCATTCAGTTTAAAATAAAACGAATCTAACTTCAGCTAAAAAATGAAAAAATACTGAAGGGTTATGTAATTGTTAAGAATAATTTTGATATGGTACAACCGTTGCGTCCTGAAAATTAAAACAGGAGATTCAGTGAAACGCTAGCCTTAAATAAGGAAAAAGGGTTTATTAATGAGAAATTAAAAGTTCTAACTTCAAATAAAATCCCTTAGTCTAGTAGGTGGTAATATTAAATAGAGTCTTTAAATCAGGATTTTAATGAAAGCTTAGTTAAACACGACGTTGAAGGTTCGTGGGATTCACTTCACGAGTTACGAGTTCGGTACGATGTAAAACGCACTTGTCAGCGGGACACTAGGTGTACGGATTGATATACTGATGACTAAGGTCACCCAAATATGTAAAGCGCTTATTTTGCATATTATATGCATTTTTCTAAATATTTGCATAAATGCGTTAAAAATAGCATATATGTGCATATTTGAAGGAATTTATAATGATGTAGGTCTTTGGCAGGCGTTTTCATTCATTTTTCGGAATAAGGGTCAATGTTTAGGCCGCCGCCGCGCCGGTGGTTTTCCCCAAATAAATTTTATTATTTTATGGTGAGTAAAAACCAGTCAGTAAACCCCAGACGGCCATCAGACCATACTTGTATTATTAATTTATTAGATTTCATTTTTGATTGTGCTTTTAAAGTGGTTACGTCGATTTGTGCTTTTTATCTTGTGAGTCGTATTTTACCACAGTGAAATGCCCAAAGCCAGTAGTGTGTCAGTGTGGATTAAACCATACAAAGAACTAAGAATAGATATGGGAAAAAATCTACTGTTCTGCATGTGTTAAAATTGTAAGTATAATTTTTGAATACCTATTGAATATACAGGGTATTTCATTTTCGTTTAATATTTAAACATAACGAAATTTTTGTCAGGATTTTGCAGTTGATGCTATTTTCAATGTTATTTAAGTTATTTTTGTTCCATTTAACGAACAAAATTTCTATTTAACGAAACCACGAAATAGAAATACATACTTAAACGTATGTATTTCTAGGTAATCTAATAAAAAAGGTACAAAGCAGAATTTTAATTTTTGCCTGCCCTAATCACCTAGTTTTCTATTTAACGAATTTTTTTCTTGGAATTTTGATTAAATTTTCTTTTTTTATTGCAGATACCATGCGATAAAAAATTTCAAATAGAGCAACACGTGAAAACTGCTCGTCATATTGCCAAATTGAGTACGACGAAACCTGGAGATAGGCCACAACACACATTAATGCAATGTTTCCAACCAACGTACAAAAATAAAGAGCTAAATGAACAAGACATCCTTAACCGAGATCTATGCCGTGCAATGACGACATCAAACATTCCGTTATCGAAGCTACGTAATCAAAACTTTACTTCCTTCCTCCAGAAGTATTGCAAATTTAATATCCCAGGTGAAACAACAATACGGAGAAACGACGTAAGCTCCTTTTATTCACAGGTAATTGAGGAAATTAAAGGTAAAATTCGCAAAGAACATTTTTACATATGTATTGATGAAACCACCGATTCAAGAGGACGGTATATTGCGCATTTATTGACTGGAGTTCTTAGCGACGATATTTTGCCAAAATCTTATCGGATTGCCTCCAAACAGTTAGAAAAAACAAATGCATTGACAGTGGCCAGATTTGTTCAAGAGGAACTATCCAAGTTTTTTCTTCCTACGCCTGTTCCAGGAGATAATTTTTTGCTTATTTTGTCAAATGCAGCACCGTACATGATAAAGGCCGAGCAAAATTTGAAATTTTTTTATCCAAACTTAATACATTTAACATGTCTCGCTCATGCTTTAAATAGAGTTGCTGAGGAAATTAGGAATCGTTTTCCGTTTGTGAATAGCTTAATTTCTAACATGAAGAAAATCTTCCTTAAAGCGCCTTTAAGGATTCAGTTCTACAAAGAAAAACTACCAAACACTCCTCTTCCACCTCAGCCTGTTATTACAAGATGGTGCACTTGGTTGGAAGCAACATTTTTTTTTATTGCGACAGCTTCTGTCAACTAGATGGTCTAATTGCAGAATTATCAGACGAATCTTCCCAATCCCTTACAGAACTTAAACGATTATTCAAAAACAAGGAGATAAAACAACAACTTTCCTTTCTTAAAACAAATTATAGCTTTGTTTCTAAAACCATAACTGAAATGGAGGAATCTAATTTGCCATTAACCCGAAGTGTTCAACTAATAAGACAATGTGAGGTCGCTTTTGAAAATGTCGCAGGTAAAATTGGGAGAAAAATTTTTCAAAAATGTTATGGAAAAAAATAGTGGGTTTCAATGTTTTAAAGGGGGATTTTACTGATTCCATTGATTTAGATCCTACGCTATTAAATAATTTTAAAAACGCCCCTATTACATCAGTTGATGTGGAAATTTATAAATTTTTATACAACGATAGAAGACAAAACTTTTTAATGGAGAATTTTGAGAAACATTTAGTAGTTTATTGTTTTTATAACTAACGGCGACCCTGTCTTTTGCAATATTTGCATATTTCCGCTTACTTAGTTGCATCGCCCTGTATGTATCAAATTTAAAATGTATGTTTTATTATGCTGTTTACTACGTATATAAATTTTTATAATATGTACCTACATTATTATTATTATTATATGTTCATCTTTAAGTAAAGTAATAAAATACATTATTATTTATATTTATTTTTTACTTTGTATAATATTATATTTAGATTTAGTTCATTCGCCCTGTATGTTGAAAATTTAAAATGGGTTTTTTATTGCTACATTTGTATAGTACTCGTATCATGTAATGTGAAACAATAAATTTACATTTTTTTTTACTGCATATTTACAACATGTATGTGCATATTTTGAGAAAATTATTTGCATATTTATGAGCATATTTTAAAGTTTTTCACTTGCATATTTGGGTTTCCTTAATGATGACTTACTTTTCTATGAGTTTTTGGCCTGTTCTGGTGAGATATTCATAACACTGATGTCTCCACCTTGGCTACCCCAGTTCCCTTTGGGCTGCTAAACTTTTCTTGACCCCTAAAGGTCTGGGAATAAGCAGGATATTTCAAGGAAAAGGCCTTGAACTGGAAAGCTAAAACCGTTTTTTGCACTACTACATCACTAATACTCAAGTATGGCAAATTGATAAAAAAAGCCTACTGGGCGGCTTTCTGAAGAAAAAGCCCTCACTTTGGCTTCACAAAATATATGCCCTACTTCATCTCGGCTGGGAAAAAAAGACCTAGATCCATGCCATCCGGACCCTTAAATATCTTTCTCCCTTCCCTAAAATCACGTCTTCAAGGTGGCTACTTCCCGGATACAAATCTCTAGCCAATCGACGCATTAGATGCAAATTAAATAAATCCAGTAGATAACCCGCAATGCATACTGTAATATAAACAGCTCAAAATTTCGATTGAACTACACTGCTTAAAAGTTAATAATCACTGCAATAAATATAAAAATGGAAAAAATATTAATTATAGAGAGAAAAACAGTGACGTAACATGATCTCAAAATCTAGGAAAAAAATGAATGTTACACCCTCTGTCACCAAATCAATGTCATTGGAAAACATAGGTTCCATTCCATTTTCAAGTATTATACTGGAAGCAACTCAGTATATATCACCACTACCCCAAACACTTAATACAATACAATAGTTTTAACTAAGTTGGGAATGTGGAATCTTTGGCACAATGATACTACCCAGTATATATCACCACTACACCAAACACTTTATTTTTGCACTCGACGCGCGTTTCGCTAACCATGTTAGCTTCATCAGGAGCGATGATTGACTGTCCAGTCACTCATCGCTCCTGATGAAGCTAACATGGTTAGCGAAAGGCGCTTCGAGTGCAAAAAATAAAGTGTTTGGTGTAGTGGTGATATATACTGAGTAGTATCATTGTGCCAAAGATTCCACATTCCCAACTTAGTTAAAAAAACCGGTCAAGTGCAAGTTGAACTTGCACAATTAGTGTTCCGTACGTAGATTGTTTTTAAAATAAAATTTTTTGTTAGGGTGGTATAAAATGATCAGTGACTTCACAAAACACACCCCAAATGAGTTTTCAACAAAGTTTTTTTTCAATCTTTACTGAAAACTGGTGACCTTGAAATTATTATTATTTTTTTAAATACCAAATAAATTATTAAAGGTAATGCACTCGTGATAATTTTCGTTCAATCTATACCCCGTGGAGAATATTCCAGAATTTTTTCAAAATTTTTTGATCAGTACTTTTCGAGATAAGGTAGGGGACAACGATTTTTTAAAAGTAATACGAAGAAAAGTGTGCGCAAGTATTACATTATATATATATTTTTTACTCGTGTTTTCACAAGCTTTCATTTGACACCACACTCGATGACCTAGTAAAAAAATATATTTTCACTTCCGATTTCACCCTCAAAACGAACCCCTTAAGTCAAAATTTATGTTACGGTGGTATAAAATGATCAGTGACTTCACAAAACACACCCTAAATGAGTTTTCAACAAAACTTGTTTCCAATCTTTACTGAAGTCTGATGACCTTGAAATTTTTGTTTTTTTTTATGTACCATATAAATTATTAAAGGTAATGCACTCGTGATAATTTTCGTTCAATCTACACCCCGTGGAGAATATTCCAGAATTTTTTCGAAATTTTTTGATAAGTACTTTTCGAGATAATGCCCGGGACAGCGATTTTTCGCGAATTTTTAAAAATAATACAAAGAAAAGTGCGCGCAAGTATAATATTATATATACATTTTTTACTCGTGTTTTCACAAGCTTTCATTTGACACTACACTCAATGACCTAGTAAAAAAAATTTTTTTTCACTTCAGACTTCACCCCCCAAAACTAACCCCTTAAGTCAAAATTTAATTCTCAAAACTACATGGCTCTGATGAGGCCATCAATTCCTATATTATTACCAAATTTCACCTTTCTATGTCAAATAGTTTCGGAGAAAATCGGGTGTGACAGACAGACAGACAGACACCGAAGTGATCTTATAAGTGTTCCGTACGGAACACTAATTATTGTATTTAACATTTTTTCATCATTCCCGAAACAAATGAGATAATGAACTTTACTCTATCAATTTAGATACTGGAAGCAGTTCTTTCGAGACTTATCGTACCAACAGACCGCCGCAAATGAGAGTCTGTTTGTCGCGTTTGCTGGACCTATCATCTTCCGGTAAAGTCGAAAAAATACAAAATAAAATATAACTATTAAAATTATTATTTTAATTACAAAAAAGCATTTAAAACAAGTTATTTGATGCGAACACTATCATATTTATAAAATTAAGTAAATCTGTATTAGCTACAAGTATAAATATGTTTCGAGTAACACTGTTTTTAATGTACATACTTGAACCTAGACTATAATTCGTTTTTATTCATCAGCTTCAAGATTAATGTGGCTACCAAATTTCCCATAAAGGTGTGCTTTAAGTTCAGCCATTTGATCCTTAATTTCATCAGTTTTATTTTTGATTATTTTAATTTCATCAGTTATTTTTCCCTTTGCTTCTTCTAAACATTTCTACAAATAAAAATTGCTGCCATAAGTAGAAATAGACAAAAGTAAGCCAATCTATCGGCAATATTCCTACTTTTGGTCTCTTACAGTACAGTCGGTCAAGTAAAAATGTATCGGGCATTGTTCATTACAATTTAAAAAATTTTTACATCATTAGACAGTTTTTTTTTTTATGGGTCTAGCACGCGTGCTGCAGGGAAGTCCCTAAAGCGCTATAGGAGCGACACGTGTGCGGAGGAAGAGATTCACGTTGTTCTTGAATCGCTGTAAATTGTACTCGGTGGGAAACACAGTCCTGGGAAAATTATTCCAAAGGGATGATGTTCTCCATATAAAAGACTGCTTGAAAAGCGTTGTATGAGGAGTAACAAGCTGAACCTCGTACGGATGTGAAGTATTAGCGCATCGTGTATTTCTAACATGCACTGCTCTGGGAGGAATTAAGCGAACACTTTCCATGAAAATACTTGTAGAATAGGCTCAAGTCGCCAACCGTTCTTCGATGTTCCAGCGAATCAAATCCGCCGGTCAGTTCCGGGTCTCCAATCAGACGAACAGCTCTTCTCTGAATAGAATCCAACAAATGCAGTGTATGTTTGGGAGCGGAGCCCCAAACATGGGAGCAGTATTTCATAGTTGGTCGAATTTGAGCTTTGTAAAGAATTAACACTTGTGGAGTGTAAAGCTTTCTGGTTCAAAATAATATTCCCAACTTTTGAGAAGCTCTCCTTGCTATGCCTGCAACATGTTCATGCCAGGACATATTTGCTTCCAAATTAACGCCCAACAAATAGAGTGACGATGTTAGAGGAATGGAGTGCCCCGACATAACTATGTCGGGTTCAACAACGTTAACTTTTTTAGAAAAAACTGCCGGCCTGGGTTTTTGTAGCATTAAATTCCACTTGGTTACTGTCACCCCAAGATAGAATTTCTTCCAGGGCTTTGTTAAGTTGAATGACTTCCTGCTGTCTGCGGATATTCATCTGAGTAGCCGATGTCCGAGCGTTCAAAGTGAATGAAGAGATAAGCGTACTATCATCTGCAAAGTTGTAGATTGGATTTTCGGTCTTTTCCGGCAGATCGTTAATGTAAATGAGAAAAAGAGTAGGAGACAGTATGGAGCCTTCAGGTACACCGGCGTTGATAGTGAAGGTGTTAAAAAGAAATCCGTCGACTGCCACTCGTAAAGAACGCTCTCTGAGGAAACATGAGAGCCACAAACAGAACTTTTCAGACATACCATAAGAGCGTAGGCTTAGCCAACGGCCCATCGTGCCAAACACGGTCGAATGCCTTGGATATGTCAAGAGCAACCGCTCGAGATTCTCCAAAGTGTTCAATTGCGTTATTCCAAACGTGTGTTACATAAGTCAGAAGATCTCCTGTTGATCTATTTTTACGAAAGCCATATTGGTGATCGCTAATAATGTTGAATCCTTCAAAATATTTTAGAAGATGCTGATTGGTAGCCTTTTCCATGACTTTCGATATTATTGAAAGCAGTGCGATTGGTCGGTAGTTATTTGGCAAGGTCTTCTTGCCTTTTTTAGGTATCGGCTAAACTGTGGCACATTTCCAACAGGAAAGAAATATTCCCTTGCTGTAGGATAGGTTGAAAAGTCTACAGAAAACTGGTGTTAGTTCCCTCGCACAGTTTTTGAGAACTATGGCAGGTATTCCGTCAGCGCCAGAAGCTTTTTTTGGTGTCTAGCTTCATTAAAATACGTTTTATGATACGCTGTCTGAAGACAATATCGGGCATCCTTGACTGCACTATGGGAATAGTATATGGTGTTTTTCCTTGGAAATCGACAGTAGAATGTGAAGCAAAGAGTTCAGTCAACCAGTTCGCTTTCTTAACAGGAGTCATTGCAATAGAATTTTCTGGCCGTGTGAGTGGTGGTATGGTGGATTTGGTGAAATTTTGACTGACTGCCTTAGCGACTGACTAAAAGGACCTGGAATTGTTGGGACAAGCGAGAAGTTTGTTTCTAATTCGTTGATTGTGTGCCTCCTTGGTTTTCTCGATAATTTCTTTGCATCTGTTCCTGGCACAAACAAAGGTGTTACGGTTTATGGTGTTAGGATTTTCACGCCACTGTCGGTAGGCAAGATGTTTAGAAGCAACAGCTTCTTTGCATTTTCAATCAAACCAAGGGCATTTCTTCGAAAAAGGGATGTAAGCCTCCATACTGGCCAAAATAACATCTGAAACCTCCCTGGCGCAGTCAGATGGGTCGTCGAATCGAAAACAAACGTCTAACCAAGGTATCAAGTGATAACAGACATAACAAATGAAAGAAATGTCAAGAAGGATGAAAAAATTGTAATACAGAGATAATGATGGCGCATTTCGGGACGATCCTGAAATGGCCGATTATTGTAATGATTATTTTATAAAATATAGAAATATAAAATGGAGGAGCATATACCCCTCCCAAGGTCTCCTATACCTGCCAAAACACCAAATTTGCAATCAATATATCTATCACCACTTACTGTAAATAAACTAATAAAGCATATGAACAGCTAAGCAGATAAAATGACACGCATGTTGAAAAATGACACGCATGTTGAAATTGTCACTCCCCTAATTCATTTATTTAACTTAATATTCCAAACAGGCAAAATCTCAACAATTTTTACAACTCCAATTGTAATACCAATTCATAAAAGTGGATTAAAGACCAACACTGGCAATTACCAACCTATTAGCTTGGTAGCATATTTTACTAAAATCTTTGAAAAATGTTTAAAAGATAGGCTGTTAAATTTTCTGTTAAATAGCAACATTCTAAATGATAGACCATATGGTTTCATGCAAGGGCATAGCACCACAGATGCTCTATTCTATTTTACATCTGAAATAACTAACCATCTAAATCTTAGTGAGAAGTCCATAGGGGTGTTCACTGACTGACTGGCTAAGCCTCACATAAAAAACTTCTTTACACATTGGAAAAATATGGTATCAGGGGAAAAGTGCATGAACTGATGCTGAACTATCTTAAAACAGACAACACATGGTAAGCATAATCAAGATCGGTGTACTGCTGGGAACAGTGCTGGAGTCAATACTGTTTATATCATATATAAATCCATTACTTAAATTATATGTTCATGGTTCTGTAATATCATATGCAGATGACACAACACTAATCTTCAAAGACAAGACTTAGGAAGAAGCACGAGAAAACTCTGCAAGGAGACTTACGAGGCTGGTTTAAAAAGTCCGTGCAAAGTTCGAGAGATGGCACCACCGGCGCGTATCGAGGTCATGTTTAGTTAGTAGCATCTCTTGAATGAACACACACCAAGTTTCAGCCATATTGGTCTATTTCTTTGTGTCTGGCATTCGTGTGAATCAAGGAAGTCGAGTGATTTTCAAGAAATCGACGAAAAAGAATTTCGTGTGGTGATTAAACATTACTTTATGAAAGGCAAAACGCCTCAGGAGACTAAAGAGAAGCTTGATAAACATTATGGTGACTCTGCACCTTCGATTAGAACAGTTTATAAGTGGTTTCAAAATTTTCGGACTGGCCATAAGGGCACAAGTGACGCTGAACGTTCTGGACGGCCTGTAGAGGTTACGACTCCAGAAATCATTGATCAAATCCATGATATGGTGATGGATGACAGAAGAGTTAAGGTGCGTGGGATTGCTAGTGCTGTGGGCATCTCGACTGAACGGGTACATAATATTTTGCATAAACATTTGGACATGAGAAAGCTATCCGCAAGATGGGTGCCGCGATTGCTCACGCTTGACCAAAAACGGAATCGTGTGAAGTGTTGCAAGGATCGTTTGCAGCTGTTCCAGAAGAATCCGGAGGACTTTAAGCGTCGTTTCGTCACTGTGGATGAAACATGGATACATTACTATACTCCTGAGACCAAACAACAGTCTAAACAATGGGTTACCAAGGGGGAATCTGCACCAAAAAAGGCGAAGACCGTTCCTTCGGCCGGAAAGGTTATGGCGACTGTCTTTTGGGATTCGCAAGGGATAATCCTCATCGACTATCTGGAAAAGGGTAAAACTATAACAGGTGAATATTATTCATCGTTATTGGACCGTTTGAAAACCGAGCTGCAAGAAAAACGCCCGCGATTGGCCCACAAGAAAGTCCTTTTCCATCACGACAACGCACCAGCACACACCTCAGCAGTTGTGGTCGCAAAATTAATGGAAATAGGATTCCAACTCGTTTCACATCTCCCCTATTCTCCAGACTTGGCTCCCTCGGACTACTATTTGTTCCCCAATTTGAAGAAATGGCTGACGGGACAAAGATTTTATTCAAACGAGGTGGTGATTGGAGCAGACTGACCAACTTTCTCAAGCATACCAGTAGATAACATTCAAATAGGTGAGGTTTCACCAACTAAGTATTTGGGTGTTGTTATTGATCAGTTTCTTAAATGGCAGCCACCTGACTGACAAAATAAGAAAACTTATAGACAAGTTCTATATAATAAGAGAAATTCTAAATACAACAAATTTGATTTTGGTTTATAGATCTCTTGCTGAATCATTTTAAGTATGGTATATGGGATAGAATATGCTCTACAAGTTGAACACAACCCAAAAATATATATTAAAAATTATTTTTAGAAAAAATAAAAGGTATCTCTCAAGACTCCTGTATACTGAACACACAACTAACATACGACCATGTTCAGCTTTGTAAGGTTTAAAAACACTACCAACAATTGTGTAAACCATGTCCACAACAGCCATTCAAAGACCAACAAAAACCTAAAGATTCCAAACAGTCAAAAAAACATAAATCTAAAGTATCTGAATTACCTTCCTCCAAAATCTTACAACTTGCTTCCAGGACATATTAGAGAAATAAAAAATAAAAATAAATTTGATAAGGCTTGCATAAAATATGTTTATGAAAATTACAGCACCTCTGCACCATTATTCTGACAGATGGTCACTGAAATTAGTTTCTCCCCAGTCTATAAGAGGTATAATGATGATTATGTTTGGTCTGGATATTGCACAGACTCGTTAAAGAGATAGGGACTAAAATGGGATGCATACAGGCATACTTCTTGCCTAGGCATTATTAGTATCGAAAAATATAAGATTAGTTATAGTAATTTCACTGTATTTTATATTTGTATTTCTTGATAAATGAATAAATAAAATAAAATTTTAAAAAAATAATATATATATATATATATATATATATATATATATATATATATATATATATATAAGTATTTTACCTGTGTCGTTTCTAAATCTTGGTAAATAAAAACCTCTCCGACTAAATATGGTATCTGTTCATCATCATCAAAAAGAGCGATTTCATCACAAGCATCTTCAAGACTCTTCAGATCATTCTAAAAAATAAACAAGGTATGAATGAGGCTAGGTAAGGTTAAGACGTTATTCTGTTCTGAAGTTACAATAGCCCCTTGCTTTACAGTATCCTGCCAAGAATTATGTAATTGACGCTTAGAAATACACGGCAGGACAAAAAGGAATAGCAACCCTCTTTCTTTTGCTAGATATACTCATATTTGTACTTTTTCATTGTGATGGAGTTTCACCCTAGAATCTGCCCAAAAACAGTCACAATTCCCCATTTTGGAACCCGATGAAGTGAGAACTTTCACCATCAATGATCTGGTACAATATATCTAGCAAAATGTATTTACTGATAATACAAATAACTTAATTAATAATGCAATAAAAAAGAAATTGTTGAGCATTTCAGAGAATGATTAAGTGTTTACACTCTGTAAAAATGGTTCAAAATAGCACCTTTGACACAAGGATGACTGTTTTGTCAGACAGACAAATAATTATAATAATAATAAAATGTCTTTATTGTAATTAAACGGTATGATTACAATTGGCAGAGTTGAAGTTACATTTCCTATCTCAACCATGAAATGCGAATACATATTGTATACACCAACATTTAGAAACTAGTGTTGCATATAAAATACAAAATATAATAATCAATACACAATGATAGAAGTTAATATTAATACTGTGGGTGGCTAAGGGTAAAGCTACTACTATATATGTAACATTAGAGAGGTCGATTGAATATAAAATACAAAATATCAAGACACAATGTACCACCATGATAGAAGTTAATATTAATACTGTGGATGGCTAAAGGTTTGGCTACTGCTATATATGTAACATTAGAGAGGTCGATTAAGGTGATGATTATCCGAGCTGCCAGAGGAAGGAGTCAGCATAAGCTATGAACAATTGTTTTTACTGCTCTTTTAAATCTATGACCTGACGCATCCCTCAGATCAACAGGCACTTTATTGTACAATTTAGCTATTTGGTAACTGAAAAAACGCTCATACATTGAAATCAAGTGCATGGGCAGAGTCAAGGTGAATTTATGCCTCAGATCCAGGTTATGTCCATCGTATCTAAATTTTATTTTGCTATATAAATAGCCAGGACACTTATTACAAATAATCCTATTATATAGTACCAAACGGTGTAGCACCTGTCTTTCATTCATTCTTAACCACTTTATGTCACGCAATTTTGCACTGACACCTCTCTCATGGATCCACTTAGGGTGTGAAAACTGGACCACATACATACTTCTTGAGCAATAACTTCTAACAGCTATCAAGAGGTCCCTTATTAAAAGTATATTGCAATGATATTAGACGAGGCTACCATGAAAGTATTTAAAACTACTTCCTTTGATAATATCTACACAAATCATGATACCTAACAAAATTAGACTATCAGCAGTGCTTAAAATTAATAAAAGGTACGTGGCATTCCCCCAATTCTAGCATGAAAACGTGGAATTATCATTACAATAGATACACGCGAAATAATTGAACTGGACACCTCTTGATAAAAATATAGGGATGTAAAACCATACAAATATAATAAAAAAGTAGTCAATCTAGATATAATTACCTCTTTAACTTTAATTTCGTCCTTCAGATCTTCTAATTTTGCATTTAACCTGGCAAAAACGTTAATTTTCTGCTGATCTTCATAAGAAATGTGAACATCTGATTCCTAAAAAGTAATTTAAAGTGGAATATAAATTCCAGTAAAAAAATTAGATGACTTACGGGTTGGAATGTTCCTTTATTAGCTGTTGTAGCCATTTTTACCTGTAAGATTTGGCTTTACTAGTTAAGTTTCATGAAACTTTTAATAGAAAATACGATCTTTACCTGCACCAAAAAATCACCAAATAAGGGGTTATGTTTTACTGTGTTCGAGTAAAATAATTCCAATCGACCTAAATCAATTTACGGCTTGCAATATTGTGTTGTCTTTGTCTACTACCTTCGTTCTGGTAGATATTTAAGTGGGCATAAAAGCACAATGTGATCCGCAAAGGATTATTTGTCGTCAATCGACTACGGTCTATGTCCAATGTCAGAAAATCATCGACAAGTAATACCACAGTAAATCCAATACAGTAGCGAAACTCGGGGATAACTGTATAGGAAAATCAGGTCTCAGTTTTCAAGAGGTCATGTGGCAGTCTACCATGTTAAAAAGGGGACCAGCGGGAGAGTTTAAATAAAAATAAAGTTTTATCATTCAAAATTATACATATTATACAAATGTTTGAAAATTTTCGATTTAATAAAATGTCAAGTTAATGCAACATTAAAAAAAACAAAACGCACAGCGCTTTGTTAGAAAAGAGATGAATACAAGTGAAAAATTTGACAGGAAGGCATTTTCAGAGAAATTGTTGCAGATAAAAGTTTTAGCATTTTCTCAAGGGAATTCAATAGGCATATCAGATTTTTGGCAGAACTCTTTGTTGGGACTCCATAAGGCCCAAAATTGAAAACTGAAACTGGAACCCAAAATTTTTAAATACGTACCGTGACTCACAGCTTAAATGATGCAGTCGCTATAAGAAAAGACTAACTGGTCTCAATGCCTCTTTATTTATTTGGAAAAAATTAAATTAGTAAAGAGTCTTCTAAAAAAGTATGAATTACTTTTTGTCTTAAATATGCCTTACTTAATTAACAATAAATAATTAATTAAATTATATACGATTTTAACGTCACAGCTTAAATGATGCAAAATTCAATATACCAAAATTATTAGAGAAAACAAACTGTAGAATTTGAAATAAGCCTGCTAATATTTGGTCGGGTCTCCCCCATTATCAATAACGGCTTGTAATCTTCTGGACATTGATTCAACTAACTTTCTAGTATACTCCGGGGAAATAGTGTTCCATGCTTCAGTAATTTTTACTTTTAATTCAGTTTTATTTGATATTGGGGCACTATTTATTTTATTTTTTAATGTCAGCCACAAATTTTCAATTACATTTAAGTCTGGTGACTGGGCTGTTGTTTTAATAACATTTGGATTCGAAATGACGTGTGCTTTGGATCATTGTTGTGATAAAACCGATAATTGTTTTCAATATCTAATTTTTGGGCACTAGCGACGAGATGCTGCCTTAGTATATCCAAGTACACATATTGGTTCATATTCCCTTCGACGAAATGCATGTTACCTACTCCTGCAGATGACATACAGCCCCATAACATAACTCCACCTCCACCGTGCTTTACGGTAGCTTTCATATTTTTCAATTTTAATTCTTCGTTAGGCTTTCTCCACACTGATATTTTTCCATCGGACCCAAATAAGTTTATTTTGGTCTCATCAGCAAATATTACTGAATTCGAGAAGTTCAAGTCTTTATTGATATGCTCTCTGGCAAATTCCAATCTCACGCGTCTATTTCTTTGGCTAATGAAAGGCTTATTTCTAGCAGTTCGACCATGTAAATTATTATTTCGCAAGATCCGTCGAACTGTTTTGAGGTTACACCTTTTTCCGAACTGTCTTTTCACCTCGGCGCACAACTTTGGCGCACTTTTTTTTTTGATTATTTGATACCACTCTTAAAATCCATCTTTCTTCACGTTCATTGAAGATCTTATTTGGAGCCAACCTTGACTTATTCTCGACTCTGTTTTCATTCCGGTAACGTTCAATGATATGCTGAACAGTTGACGGACATTTATTTACCATTTTGGCTATGTCTCTTTGGCTGTATCCATTCCTGTAATGAGTAATAATTAAATTTCTCTCAGAAATTGTAGTTCGACGACCCATTCTTAAACAATTTCGTTTTATTGAATGAAAAATTGTCAAACTAAACAAAAAACAATTGCACTAAGAAATCGAAGCAACGCCGCCTTCGTAAATTTCAAAATGCTATAAGTTTTGACCCCTGTCGTTATTTTGCATCATTTAAGCTGTGACGTTAAAATTGCATATGATTTGATTAATTATTTATTGTTAATTAAGTAAGGCATATTTAAGACAAAAAGTAATTCATACTTTTTTAGAAGACCCTTTACTAATTTAATTTTAATAAGTTGTTTTTTCCAAATAAATAAAGAGGCACTGCGACCAGTTAGTCTTTTCTTATAGCGACTGCATCATTTATGCTGTGAGTCACTGTATTTTAATTCAGCAAGGACTTTTAGGTCTGAATACAAATTAAATGTTTCTGTACCTGATTGGGCCTCATTGTAACTACAATAAAATTCGACTCTTATAAGGATCTTTACCGGTTATTAACCATTGACACTACCCGGTAGAATTATATTCAAGCTAAGCCCGATGAATTTGAAAAAATTTTTTTTTTTGACCATTCTAATAAATATGTTTTGAAATGTGACTTTATCAGAGCGATTTAAATACTCTGTCTAATCCGGAAGCCTATGGAGAGAACACATTTTAGAAAAAAAATGTTTTATTTACAATTTATGCAAATATAAATATCCTCAAAAATTGACAAATTACAAAATACCCACTGAAATCTGGCAGCGTCGCGATTGCACAGCTGAGAAATCAGGCCATGGAATAGCAAACCGCTTTGCAAACATTGTAGGTGTATGATAGGTTATATATACAAACAGTAAATAGAATTCAATATAAATTAAATTTATTTTAATCTAATAAATTTTTTCTTGTTTATTAACCTTTTTTGAACTAAATTATGATAAATTAACCTACATATATACGTTTATG